>CAWWDN010000410.1:1800000-2173708 GCA_963942505.1 Lordithon lunulatus
ACATATATCGACTCAAGAACATCGCCTGTAGGTCCTATATGGCCGTGGGTTACATCTGGCTGGTATCAGAGCTACCCTCATGCTGTATATACGGCGCCCAGCTGTGCTCAGACCGACATATATCTACTCAAGAAGATCGCCTGTAGGTCCTATATGGCCGTGGGTTGCATCTGGCTGGTATCAGAGCTACCCTCATGCTGTATGTACAGGGCACAGCTGTGTTTAGATCGACATATATCGACTCAAGAACATCGCCTGTAGGTCCTATTTAGCCGTGGGTTGCAGCTGGCTGGTATCACAGCTACCCCCATGCTGTATATACGTGGCCCAGCTGTGCTCAGATCGACATATATCGACTCAAGAACATCGCCAGTAGGTCCTATATGGCCGTGAGTTGCATCTGGCTGGTATCAGAGCTACCCCCATGCTGTATATACGGCGCCCAGCTGTGCTCAGATCGACATATATCCACTCAAGTACATCGCCTGTAGGTTCTATATGGCCGTGGGTTGCATCTGGCTGGTATCAGAGCTACCTCCATGCTGTATATACGGGGCCCAGCTGTGCTCAGATCGACATATATCGACTCAAGAACATCGCCTGTAGTTCCTATATAGCCGTGGGTTGCAGCTGGCTGGTATCAGTGCTACCCCCATGCTGTATATACGGCGCCCAGCTGTGCTCAGATCGACATATATCCACTCAAGAACATCGCCTGTAGGTCCTATATGGCCGTGGGTTGCATCTGGCTGGTATCAGAGCTACCCCCATGCTGTATATACGGGGCCCAGCTGTGCTCAGATCGACATATATCGACTCAAGAACATCGATTGTAGGTCATATATAGCCGTAAGTTGCAGCTGGCTGGTATCACAGCTACCCCCATGCTGTATATACGTGGCCCAGCTGTGCTCAGATCGACATATATCGACTCAAGAACATCGCCTGTAGGTCCTATATGGCCGTGGGTTGCATCTGGCTGGTATCAGAGCTACCCCCATGCTGTATATACGGCGCCCAGCTGTGCTCAGATCGACATATATCCACTCAAGAATATCGCCTGTAGGTCCTATATGGCCGTGGGTTGCATCTGGCTGGTATCAGAGCTACCGCCATGCTGTATATACGGGGCCCAGCTGTGCTCAGATCGACATATATCCACATCGCCTGTAGGTCCTATATGGCCGTGTGTTGCATCTGACTGGTATCAGAGCTACCTCCATGCTGTATATACGGGGCCCAGCTGTGCTCAGATCGACATATATCGACTCAAGAACATCGCCAGTAGGTCCTATATGGCCGTGGGTTGCATCTGGCTGGTATCAGAGCTACCCCCATGCTGTATATACGGCACCCAGCTGTGCTCTGATCGACATATATCCACATCGCCTGTAGGTCCTATATGGCCGTGTGTTGCATCTGACTGGTATCAGCGCTACCTCCATGCTGTATATACGGGGCCCAGCTGTGCTCAGATCGACATATATCGACGTAAGAACATCGCCTGTAGGTCCTATATAGCCGTGGGTTGCAGCTGACTGGTATCACAGCTACACCCATGCCGTATATACGTGGCCCAGCTGTGCTCAGATCGACATATAACGACTCAAGAGCATCGCCTGTAGGTCCTATATGGCCGTGGGTTGCATCTGGCTGGTATCAGAGCTACCCCCATGCTGTATATACGGCGCCTAGCTGTGCTGAGATCGACATATATCCACCCAAGAACATCGCCTGTAGGTCCTATATGGCCGTGGGTTGCATCTGGCTGGTATCAGAGCTACGGCCATGCTGTATATACGGGGCCCAGCTGTGCTCAGATCGACATATATCCACATCGCCTGTAGGTCCTATATGGCCGTGTGTTGCATCTGACTGGTATCAGAGCTACCTCCATGCTGTATATACGGGGCCCAGCTGTGCTCAGATCGACATATATCGACTCAAGAACATCGCCTGTAGGTCCTATATAGCCGTAGGTTGCAGCTGGCTGGTATCACAGCTACCCCCATGCTGTATATACGTGGCCCAGCTGTGCTCAGATCGACATATATCCACTCAAGAACATCGCCTGTAGGTCCTATATGGCCGTGGGTTGCATCTGGCTGGTATCAGAGCTACCCTCATACTGTATAAACGGGGCCCAGCTGTGCTCAGATCGACATATATCGACTCAAGAACATCGCCTGTAGGTCCTATATAGCCGTAGGTTGCAGCTGGCTGGTATCACAGCTACCCCCTTGCTGTATATACGTGGCCCAGCTGTGCTCAGTTCGACATATATCGACTCAAGAACATCGCCTGTAGGTCCTATATGGCCGTGGGTTGCATCTGACTGGTGTCAGAGCTACCCCCATGCTGTATATACGGCGCCCAGCTATGCTCAGATCGACATATATTCACTCAAGAACATCGCCTGTAGGTCCTATATAGCCGTGGGTTGCCGCTGGCTGGTATCACAGCTACCCCCATGCTGTATATTGTGACGAGAGCGCTGGTCGCTCAGCGTGCCGGCAGCGCACCGTGCGCTACGAAGATGCTGCGCGACCAGCGGTGCGCTCTCGTCAGGTCCCCTCTACATTGGCTCCCACCGCCGCCGATCCCACCGCCACCGTTCCACCACCAACACAACCTTTTCTGTTCCCCACCGCCGTGTCTGGCTATAAAAGCGCTGCACAGAACCAGCATAGCCAGAAGAGCACCGACTCCTCTCAACCACCCCCTGACACAAGGCCCTTGCGAGTTTAAACACCCTGTGGTCTAGTCAGGTTTTCCTACCGCCCCCAAGTCCAGCAGAGGCCTGTGGTTACTCGGCCCCGGCTGGCAATCCCGACCGAACCGTACCGCCGCCTCTCCCGTCGCCGTGCCGCCGACCTCGCTATACATAATTATTGTTGGAATTGTTTTATTTTATTTGGGTTATTTTACAAGAGTACATTTTATTTTGGTTTTGAATAAATTTTTATTTTATACTGTTCATTTTTTTCTCATTTGTGACTCCCCTGGGCCCACCCACGTCACAAATTGGCGCCCGAGCAGGCTTCCGCAACGCCAATTACGGTCCCGTCGATCAGCACCGTGGATGCCGTATCCGTCCAGACGACACCCACATCGCATATTGGCACCAGAACACGTTTGCCGACTACCGCTCCGCCAAACTAAGGCAACGTCTAGAAGGTGTCCGAGTAGGCTTATTACCTCCGTGGACACAACCACCTACCCGCCCAGACGACGCCGCCCGACACGCATTGACCCGTCTCCGGCGTAATATAAACGTTCCGCAGGTCCTAGCCGTCCGATACTATCAGCCATGGAGGAACCCAAGGGTGTCTGGAAGTTCACGGACACCTCCGCCGAAGAGAGCACCCTGGAAACTGAACCACCAGGTCGATCCACACCGCCACCCCCGCAACCTCCGCCAGCAAACCCCGCAACACCATCTTCAACACTGGCAGTCGAGCTAGTCCGCCGCTGGGGCATCTTCTTCGAAGGCCACGGTGACCCCATCGCATTCCTGGAACAGGTCGACGAACTCCAGCAGTGCTACGGCGTCACGAACAGCCACCTACACAAAGCCATGCCACAGCTACTGCGAGGAACGGCGCTACTATGGTTCCGTAACAACCGCAGCTCCTGGAACTCATGGGAAGACTTCGTCGCCGCCTTCAGGGATATGTATCTGCCCCAGGACTACGAGTTCCGCATGGAGGAGGAAATCCGTAGCAGGAAACAAAGGCCGAGAGAATCTGCAAAAGAATTCGTTATTGAACTACAAACGTTAATCCGCCGGCACGGAAAGATCTCGCAACGCGAAGAGATCCAAATATTACACAGAAATATGAGGCCGACACTCAGGAGATTTATAACCATAACGAACATCTCGACAGTGTCACAATTACTAATTAATATGAGAGAACAGGAAGAGCTGGAGAAGGAGATAGGTACCCACCAGGTACCTCCAACACGTCAGAGTGAGGCCGTCCCGTCCACTAGCAGAAGCCAACCGTCCGGAGTGCCAGCCGTCACCGTCTGCTTCCGCTGCGGCCAACATGGGCATCTCCGAATGCAGTGCCGAAACAAACCCAAGCTATTCTGTTCCAGGTGTGGTACAGAGGGCATCATGTCCCGAGACTGCCGCTGCTCCTCGGGAAACGCCAGCAGGGGCGATGCTACTCGCGGCACTCACCCCTGATTCCATCCACTATAGAGCGAGGAACACTATGTATGTCAGACAACACAAAAGAAACCACCGATATCCGACCAATACTTCCGATTAGGATAAAGAACACCTCGTTCTCCGCTCTACTAGATACAGGGTCGGAAAAATCTTACGTGAGCATATCAACGTTGGGAGCATTGGGCATCCAACCGTCGCCAACCCGTTTCCAACACTACGTCCGACTGGCCGACGGCCGGGAAACCCAAGTCGGGGGCAGCAACACCATAACGTGGTCACATGGAGAACAATCGTTCGAAGATGACTTCCACTGCCTGCCCAGCCTAGCCGCCGATGTCATTATGGGAGCAGACATCCTAACGAAGTACAAAATTTCCTTCAGCTACGATCACACATATAACAGAACAAGAATTATACCACAAGTTCCATTCCAACATTACCAAGGAAACAACAGCTGCTCCATCGACCGAAAGCCATACACCATAACCGTGAACGAAAACAAAACTCTGAAAGAATTTTTGGCGTCCGAGCTACCGAAGTTCAGCAGCAAGTGTGGCACAACACCGCTAATTCAACACCAGATCCGAATCACTGATACCGTCCCAATAAAACAACGCCACAGACCGCTGAACCCAAAAATGTCTGCCGCAATCGATAAGGAAATCAGTTCCATGCTGGCCGATGGCGTCATTGAACCATCTCAGAGTCCCTGGAGTTCCCCCGTCGTGATGGTGAAAAAGAGCGACGGAAACCTGCGATTTTGCGTCGATTTTAGGAAGCTGAACGCAGTCAGTGTAAAGGATGCTTACCCGCTACCACAAATCAACGCAATCCTTGACAAACTTCGCGAGGCCAGATACATCTCAACGCTGGACCTCAAACAGGGATACTGGCAGATTCCATTATCGGCATCTAGCAAGCCATTAACAGCGTTCACCATCCCCGGGAAAGGACTTTTTCAATTCCGCACCATGCCGTTCGGACTACACTCTGCCCCAGCCACGTTCCAGAGACTACTAGACACGATAATCGGTGCAGACTTGGAACCACGAGCATTCGCCTATCTGGATGACATAATCGTATTAGGGAGAACACTCACAGAACATATGGAGACATTACAAACCATTTTCCGCCGACTACGTCAAGCAAACCTGAGGCTAAACCTGGAAAAATGCAAATTCGGCTGCAAAAGCATCAAATACCTAGGGCACATAGTCTCCGAAGAGGGCATTGCCACGGACCCCGAGAAGACCGCCGCCCTACAACAGTTTCTACCGCCGAAATCCGTAAGGGAACTACGCCGTTTTCTGGGAGTCGCTTCGTGGTACCGCCGATTCGTGCCAAACTTCGCAGAGGTGGCCAACCCACTGCACCAACTGCTAAAGAAAAATATAAAATTTAAATGGACACAAAAACACGAAGACAGTTTTAATAATCTGAAGAACTGCCTAACCTCCAGTCCAATTTTATCGTGCCCGGATTTCAACCGGACCTTCACCCTGCAGACCGACGCGTCAAACGAGGGACTAGGAGCAGCATTGGTCCAGTACGACACCTCCGGAGAACATGTGATTGCCTATGCAAGCCGCTCACTATCCGCCGCAGAGAGTAATTACTCCACCACCGAAAAAGAATGCCTGGCAATCGTCTGGGGGATCCAGAAGATGCGTCAATACCTGGAAGGGTACAAATTTAAAGTGGCTACCGACCACCAGTCACTAACATGGTTAAACAACCTACAGAGTCCAACCGGAAGAATCGCGAGATGGGCGATGTTCCTCCAGCAGTTCGACTTTGAAATCACCTACCGCCGGGGTCAACTGAACCGAATCGCAGACGCACTGTCCAGACAACCATCCGCCGAGCAAACCGCACCAGATAACCAGGATGCAGACCAGTGGCCGAATATCAGCATCTTGGAGGAACAGACCTGCCCCTGGTACTCAACCCTCATGAAGAAGGTACAGGAGAACCCACAACAGTTCTCGGAGTATAGGATTGAGGATGGAACTTTGTACCGGCATTTTTGGGACCCCATGGAGTGGAAAGAAGACCTGGCAGCACATCCGTGGAAACGCTGCATACCGAAGCCCCTCCGACCGAACATACTGCAGCAGTTCCACGATAGCCCCGCCGCTGGCCACCTGGGGATAAGCAAGACGATAAATAGGATCGCCCATCAACACTATTGGCCAGCAATGAACCAAGACATAACCCGTTATGTCAGGCAATGCACAAAATGCCAAAAATTTAAAACGGACCAACGAAGCCCAGCGGGAAAGATGTGCTTACCAATCATACCGGGGCCATGGCACACTATATCCACAGACCTGATTGGGCCCCTCCCAAAATCACCGCGAGGGCACTGCTACATCGTGGTATTCCAGGACAGATTTACAAAATGGACCGAGACTATGCCACTACGAAGAGCCACCGCTGCCACTGTCGGAAAAGCACTGTTAGAGCTGGTGATATTCAGATTTGGAAGGCCACACCGAGTCATCTGCGACAACGGCTCCCAATTTGACTGCAAAGAATTCCGAAACCTTATGAAAGAATTAGGCTGTCAGCTCAAATACACAACACCGTATACCCCACAAGCAAATCCGGTAGAAAGGGCCAACCGAACTATCAAAACAATGATTAGCCAGTTCACAGAAGGCAGCCATCGGAATTGGGACACAAATCTGGCCGCAATCACTTACGCCCTCAACACTGCAAGGCAGGAATCGACTGGCTTCACACCTGCGTTCCTCAACTTTGGGAGAGAACCAGAGCTGCCATACTGCCTACAACCAGACCCACCAAATCAGGAGATGGACAACACAGAAGATCGAGTTAGTAAACTTAAAACATTAGAGGATACATACCAGTTAGTTAAGCTCAACCTGGCTAAAGCGTTTACCTCCCAGAGCAAACACTATAACCTGAGGCGACGAGAATGGAGATGTCGGATTGGAGACCGAGTGTGGAAGCGACACCATGTCCTTTCGTCCGCTGGGGATGGAATAGCGGCTAAGCTGGCCGAAAAGTATACCGGACCATACACCGTCACCACCGTTCACTCGCCGGTAATATACACCCTGAAGGACGACAAGAACAAGAAGGTCCACCGGGTGCATATTAAAGATCTAAAACCGGCACACGAATAAAAAAAAAAATAATAATAATAAAAAGGGGACATACATACGGGCAGGTGTCAAAATTTTTTTCTCGACGTAACCGCATTTTGTTGCAAAACCTAAATCATGTACTCCCCGCAAATCGTACCCGGAATTCTTTCTCCTTTACCGGAAACTCCGCCGAAACCAAACTACACGTCGTTACATTCACCTCTGACCGTATCTAAAATACTCTCGCCACTTCCGGATACCCCGAAAAAACTCAACCATCAGGAAGGTTCATCCCAGGACAAGCAGGCCGGAGCTGTGTCATCTGCACTGTCAGATCCTCCACGTCGTGGTCCTCAGACTTCCTCCACCCGACAGCGCTTCCGGGAGCTATTCGGGAGTGATTCCGATACGGAACAACCCCCAGCTACCAGAGGAAATATATGTCCGCTGACAATCTTACCTCCGCAGGGGACCTTTAAAAACACCACACTTAATGCACAGCAGCCCGAAGACAATGCCCGATATTTACCAGCAACACCAAAGGCTCACTACACCGCAACCACGCTGGAACAGACCTATATCTCACCACCGACCATCGCCGGAAATTGGCCGGTATACACACCGCCGGCAATGAAGGGTTCACTGCCGCTAACGCCAAGAACACCGGAACACCTGCGTCCGGTTTCACTAATGGTACAGATCCCGCTCACCGCTCTGCGCCCGCCAAATCACCCGACTACCAGAAGATGTCGCGTCCGCCTGGGAAAAGGAGAACATGCCCGTCGGATCACCATCCCTGCCGACCGCAACCCAGCGTCCGATATCACACCGCTATAACCCTACCGCCGCCAGAGTTACCGTTGTTTTTTTTTTCTCCCATATATATATATTAATTTAGGTTTATTTATTTTATTTTTTTTTTATTTATTTTTTTTTTCTCTTTGATAGTTATTTTATATGTTTGTATCGGCTCCTTCGAACCCAGAAATCCGTGTCCTGATCCCCATCCACGTATTCCTCTAGGAAGTCGGGGGGGTGTGACGAGAGCGCTGGTCGCTCAGCGTGCCGGCAGCGCACCGTGCGCTACGAAGATGCTGCGCGACCAGCGGTGCGCTCTCGTCAGGTCCCCTCTACATTGGCTCCCACCGCCGCCGATCCCACCGCCACCGTTCCACCACCAACACAACCTTTTCTGTTCCCCACCGCCGTGTCTGGCTATAGAAGCGCTGCACAGAACCAGCATAGCCAGAAGAGCACCGACTCCTCTCAACCACCCCCTGACACAAGGCCCTTGCGAGTTTAAACACCCTGTGGTCTAGTCAGGTTTTCCTACCGCCCCCAAGTCCAGCAGAGGCCTGTGGTTACTCGGCCCCGGCTGGCAATCCCGACCGAACCGTACCGCCGCCTCTCCCGTCGCCGTGCCGCCGACCTCGCTATACATAATTATTGTTGGAATTGTTTTATTTTATTTGGGTTATTTTACAAGAGTACATTTTATTTTGGTTTTGAATAAATTTTTATTTTATACTGTTCATTTTTTTCTCATTTGTGACTCCCCTGGGCCCACCCACGTCACAATATACGTGGCCCAGTTGTGCTCAGATCGACATATATCGACTCAAGCACATCGCCTGTAGGTCCTATATAGCAGTGGGTTGCAGCTGGCTGGTATCAGTGCTATCCCCATGCTGTATATACGGCGCCCAGCTGTGCTCAGATCGACATATATCCACTCAAGAACATCGCCCGTAGGTCCTATATGGCCGTGGGTTGCATCTGGCTGGTATCAGATCTACCCCCATGCTGTATATACGGCGCCCAGCTGTGCTCAGATCGACATATATCCACTCAAGTACATCGCCTGTAGGTTCTATATGGCCGTGGGTTGCATCTGGCTGGTATCAGAGCTACCCCCATGCTGTATATACGGGGCCCAGCTGTGCTCAGATCGACATATATCGACTCAAGAACATCGCCTGTAGGTCCTATATAGCCGTGGGCTGCAGCTGGCTGGTATCAGTGCTACCCCCATGCTGTATATACGGCGCCCAGCTGTGCTCAGATCGACATATATCCAATCAAGAACATCGTCTGTAGGTCCTATATGGCCGTGGGTTGCATCTGGCTGGTATCAGAGCTACCCCCATGCTGTATATACGGCGCCTAGCTGTGCTCAGATCGACATATATGCACTCAAGAACATCGCCTGTAGGTCCTATATGGCCGTGGGTTGCATCTGGCTGGTATCAGAGCTACCGCCATGCTGTATATACGGGGCCCAGCTGTGCTCAGATCGACATATATCGACTCAAGAACATCGCCTGTAGGTCCTATATATCCGTGGGTTGCAGCTGGCTGATATCACAGCTACCCCCTTGCTGTATATACGTGGCCCAGCTGTGCTCAGATCGACATATATCGACTCAAGAACATCGCCTGTAGGTCCTATATAGCCGTGAATTGCAGCTGGCTGGTATCACAGCTACCCCCGTGCTGTATATACGTGGCCCAGCTGTGCTCAGATCGACATATATCGACTCAAGAACATCGCCTGTAGGTCCTATATGGCCGTGGGTTGCATCTGGCTGGTATCAGAGCTACCCCCATGCTGTATATACGGCGCCTAGCTGTGCTCAGATCGACATATGTCCACCCAAGAACATCGCCTGTAGGTCCTATATGGCCGTGGGTTGCATCTGGCTGGTATCAGAGCTACCGCCATGCTGTATATACGGGGCCCAGCTGTGCTCAGATCGACATATATCCACATCGCCTGTAGGTCCTATATGGCCGTGTGTTGCATCTGACTGGTATCAGAGCTACCTCCATGCTGTATATACGGGGCCCAGCTGTGCTCAGATCGACATATATCGACTCAAGAACATCGCCAGTAGGTCCTATATGGCCGTGGGTTGCATCTGGCTGGTATCAGAGCTACCCCCATGCTGTATATACGGCGCCCAGCTGTGCTCTGAACGACATATATCCACATCGCCTGTAGGTCCTATATGGCCGTGTGTTGCATCTGACTGGTATCAGAGCTACCTCCATGCTGTATATACGGGGCCCAGCTGTGCTCAGATCGACATATATCGACTTAAGAACATCGCCTGTAGGTCCTATATAGCCGTGGGTTGCAGCTGGCTGGTATCACAGCTACACCCATGCCGTATATACGTGGCCCAGCTGTGCTCAGATCGACATATATCGACTCAAGAGCATCGCCTGTAGGTCCTATATGGCCGTGGGTTGCATCTGGCTGGTAACAGAGCTACCCCCATGCTGTATATACGGGGCCCAGCTGTGCTCAGATCGACATATATCGACTCAAGAACATCACAGGTAGGTCCTATATAGCCGTGGGTTGCAGCTGGCTGATATCACAGCTACCCCCTTGCTGTATATACGTGGCCCAGCTGTGCTCAGATCGACATATATCGACTCAAGAACATCGCCTGTAGGTCCTATATAGCCGTGAATTGCAGCTGGCTGGTATCACAGCTACCCCCGTGCTGTATATACGTGGCCCAGCTGTGCTCAGATCGACATATATCGACTCAAGAACATCGCCTGTAGGTCCTATATGGCCGTGGGTTGCATCTGGCTGGTATCAGAGCTACCCCCATGCTGTATATACGGCGCCTAGCTGTGCTCAGATCGACATATGTCCACCCAAGAACATCGCCTGTAGGTCCTATATGGCCGTGGGTTGCATCTGGCTGGTATCAGAGCTACCGCCATGCTGTATATACGGGGCCCAGCTGTGCTCAGATCGACATATATCCACATCGCCTGTAGGTCCTATATGGCCGTGTGTTGCATCTGACTGGTATCAGAGCTACCTCCATGCTGTATATACGGGGCCCAGCTGTGCTCAGATCGACATATATCGACTCAAGAACATCGCCTGTAGGTCCTATATAGCCGTGGGTTGCAGCTGGCTGGTATCACAGCTACCCCCATGCTGTAAATACGTGGCCCAGCTGTGCTCAGATCGACATATATCGACTCAAGAACATCGCCTGTAGGTCCTATATGGCCGTGGGTTACATCTGGCTGGTATCAGAGCTACCCCCATGCTGTATATACGGCGCCCAGCTGTGCTCAGACCGACATATATCCACTCAAGAAGATCGCCTGTAGGTCCTATATGGCCGTGGGTTGCATCTGGCTGGTATCAGAGCTACCCCCATGCTGTATGTACAGGGCACAGCTGTGCTCAGATCGACATATATCGACTCAAGAACATCGCCTGTAGGTCCTATATAGCCGTGGGTTGCAGCTGGCTGGTATCACAGCTACCCCCATGCTGTATATACGTGGCCCAGCTGTGCTCAGATCGACATATATCCACTCAAGAACATCGCCTGTAGGTCCTATATGGCCGTGGGTTGCATCTGGCTGGTATCAGAGCTACCACCATACTGTATAAACGGGGCCCAGCTGTGCTCAGATCGACATATATCGACTCAAGAACATCGCCTGTAAGTCCTATATAGCCGTAGGTTGCAGCTGGCTGGTATCACAGCTACCCCCATGCTGTATATACGTGGCCCAGCTGTGCTCAGATCGACATATATCGACTCAAGAACATCGTCTGTAGGTCCTATATGGCCGTGGGTTGCATCTGACTGGTGTCAGAGCTACCCCCATGCTGTATATACGGCGCTCAGCTGTGCTCAGATCGACATATATCCACTCAAGAACATCGCCTGTATGTCCTATATAGCCGTGAGTTGCAGCTGGCTGGTATCACAGCTACCCCCATGCTGTATATACGTGGCCCAGTTGTGCTCAGATCGACATATATCGACTCAAGAACATCGCCTGTAGGTCCTGTATAGCAGTGGGTTGCAGCTGGCTGGTATCACAGCTACCCCCATGCTGTATATACGTGGCCCAGCTGTGCTCAGATCGACATATATCGACTCAAGAACATCGCCTGTAGGTCCTATATAGCCGTGGGTTGCATCTGGCTGGTATCAGAGCTACCGCCATGCTGTATATACGGGGCCCAGCTGTGCTCAGATCGACATATATCGACTCAAGAACATCGCCTGTAGGTCCTATATAGCCGTAAGTTGCAGCTGGCTGGTATCACAGCTACCCCCATGCTGTATATACGTGGCCCAGCTGTGCTCAGATCGACATATATCGACTCAAGAACATCGCCTGTAGTCCTATATGGCCGTGGGTTGCATCTGGCTGGTATCAGAGCTACCCCCATGCTGTATATACGGCGCCCAGCTGTGCTCAGATCGACATATATCCACTCAAGAATATCGCCTGTAGGTCCTATATGGCCGTGAGTTGCATCTGGCTGGTATCAGAGCTACCGCCATGCTGTATATACGGGGCCCAGCTGTGCTCAGATCGACATATATCCACATCGCCTGTAGGTCCTATATGGCCGTGTGTTGCATCTGACTGGTATCACAGCTACCCCCCATGCTGTAAATTCGTGGCCCAGCTGTGCTCAGATCGACATATATCGACTCAAGAACATCGCCTGTAGGTCCTATATGGCCGTGGGTTACATCTGGCTGGTATCAGAGCTACCCTCATGCTGTATATACGGCGCCCAGCTGTGCTCAGACCGACATATATCTACTCAAGAAGATCGCCTGTAGGTCCTATATGGCCGTGGGTTGCATCTGGCTGGTATCAGAGCTACCCTCATGCTGTATGTACAGGGCACAGCTGTGTTTAGATCGACATATATCGACTCAAGAACATCGCCTGTAGGTCCTATTTAGCCGTGGGTTGCAGCTGGCTGGTATCACAGCTACCCCCATGCTGTATATACGTGGCCCAGCTGTGCTCAGATCGACATATATCGACTCAAGAACATCGCCAGTAGGTCCTATATGGCCGTGAGTTGCATCTGGCTGGTATCAGAGCTACCCCCATGCTGTATATACGGCGCCCAGCTGTGCTCAGATCGACATATATCCACTCAAGTACATCGCCTGTAGGTTCTATATGGCCGTGGGTTGCATCTGGCTGGTATCAGAGCTACCTCCATGCTGTATATACGGGGCCCAGCTGTGCTCAGATCGACATATATCGACTCAAGAACATCGCCTGTAGGTCCTATATAGCCGTGGGTTGCAGCTGGCTGGTATCAGTGCTACCCCCATGCTGTATATACGGCGCCCAGCTGTGCTCAGATCGACATATATCCACTCAAGAACATCGCCTGTAGGTCCTATATGGCCGTGGGTTGCATCTGGCTGGTATCAGAGCTACCCCCATGCTGTATATACGGGGCCCAGCTGTGCTCAGATCGACATATATCGACTCAAGAACATCGCTTGTAGGTCATATATAGCCGTAAGTTGCAGCTGGCTGGTATCACAGCTACCCCCATGCTGTATATACGTGGCCCAGCTGTGCTCAGATCGACATATATCGACTCAAGAACATCGCCTGTAGGTCCTATATGGCCGTGGGTTGCATCTGGCTGGTATCAGAGCTACCCCCATGCTGTATATACGGCGCCCAGCTGTCCTCAGATCGACATATATCCACTCAAGAATATCGCCTGTAGGTCCTATATGGCCGTGGGTTGCATCTGGCTGGTATCAGAGCTACCGCCATGCTGTATATACGGGGCCCAGCTGTGCTCAGATTGACATATATCCACATCGCCTGTAGGTCCTATATGGCCGTGTGTTGCATCTGACTGGTATCAGAGCTACCTCCATGCTGTATATACGGGGCCCAGCTGTGCTCAGATCGACATATATCGACTCAAGAACATCGCCAGTAGGTCCTATATGGCCGTGGGTTGCATCTGGCTGGTATCACAGCTACCCCCATGCTGTATATACGGCACCCAGCTGTGCTCTGATCGACATATATCCACATCGCCTGTAGGTCCTATATGGCCGTGTGTTGCATCTGACTGGTATCAGAGCTACCTCCATGCTGTATATACGGGGCCCAGCTGTGCTCAGATCGACATATATCGACTTAAGAACATCGCCTGTAGGTCCTATATAGCCGTGGGTTGCAGCTGGCTGGTATCACAGCTACACCCATGCCGTATATACGTGGCCCAGCTGTGCTCAGATCGACATATAACGACTCAAGAGCATCGCCTGTAGGTCCTATATGGCCGTGGGTTGCATCTGGCTGGTAACAGAGCTACCCCCATGCTGTATATACGGGGCCCAGCTGTGCTCAGATCGACATATATCGACTCAAGAACATCACTGGTAGGTCCTATATAGCCGTGGGTTGCAGCTGGCTGGTATCACAGCTACCCCCTTGCTGTATATACGTGGCCCAGCTGTGCTCAGATCGACATATATCGACTCAAGAACATCGCCTGTGGGTCCTATATAGCCGTGAATTGCAGCTGGCTGGTATCACAGCTACCCCCATGCTGTATATACGTGGCACAGCTGTGCTCAGATCGACATATATCGACTCAAGAACATCGCCTGTAGGTCCTATATGGCCGTGGGTTGCATCTGGCTGGTATCAGAGCTACCCCCATGCTGTATATACGGCGCCTAGCTGTGCTCAGATCGATATATATATATCCACCCAAGAACATCGCCTGTAGGTCCTATATGGCCGTGGGTTGCATCTGGCTGGTATCAGAGCTACCCCCATGCTGTATATACGGGGCCGAGCTGTGCTCAGATCGACATATATCGACTCCAGAACATTGCCTGTAGGTCCTATATAGCCGTGAGTTGCAGCTGGCTGGTATCACAGTTACCCCCATGCTGTATATACGTGTCCCAGCTGTGCTCAGATCGACATATATCGACTCAAGAACATCGCCTGTAGGTCCTATATGGCCGTGGGTTGCATCTGGCTGGTATCATAGCTACCTCCATGCTGTATATACGGCGCCCAGCTGTGCTCAGATCGACATATATCCACTCAAGAACATCGCCTGCAGGTCCTATATGGCCGTGGGTTGCATCTGGCTGGTATCAGAGCTACCCCCATGCTGTATATACGGCGCCCAGCTGTGCTCAGATCGACATATATCCACTCAAGAACATCGCCTGTATGTCCTATATGGCCGTGGGTTGCAGCTGGCTGGTATCACAGCTGCCCCCATGCTGTATATAAGTGGCCCAGCTGTGCTCAGATCGACATATGTCGACTCAAGAACATCGCCTGTAGGTCCTATATGGCCGTGGGATGCATCTGGTTGGTATCAGAGCTACCCCCATGCTGTATATACGGCGCCCAGCTGTGCTCAGATCGATATATATCCACTCAAGAACATCGCCTGTAGGTCCTACATGGCCGTGGGTTGCATCTGGCTGGTATCAGAGCTACCTCCATGCTGTATATACGTGGCCCAGCTGTGCTCAGATCGACATATGTCGACTCAAGAACATCGCCTGTAGGTTCTATATGGCCGTGGGTTGCATCTGGCTGGTATTAGAGCTACCCCCATGCTGTATATACGGCGCCCAGCTGTGCTCAGATCGACATATATCCACTCAAGAACATCGCCTGTAGGTCCTATATGGCCGTGGGTTGCATCTGGCTGGTATCAGAGCTACCCCCATGCTGTATATACGTGGCCCAGCTGTGCTCAGTTCGACATATGTCGACTCAAGAACATCGCCTGTAGGTTATATATGGCCGTGGGTTGCATCTGGTTGGTATCAGAGCTACCCCCATGCTGTATATACGGCGCCCAGCTGTGCTCAGGTCGATATATATCCACTCAAGAACATCGCCTGTAGGTCCTATATGGCCGTGGGTTGCATCTGGCTGGTATCACAGCTACCCCCATACTGTATAAACGGGGCCCAGCTGTGCTCAGATCGACATATATCGACTCAAGAACATCGCCTGTAGGTCCTATATAGCCGTGGGTTGCAGCTGGCTGGTATCACAGCTACCTCCATGCTGTAAATACGTGGCCCAGCTGTGCTCAGATCGACATATATCGACTCAAGAACATCGCCTGTAGGTCCTATATGGCCGTGGGTTACATCTGGCTGGTATCAGAGCTACCCCCATGCTGTATATACGGCGCCCAGCTGTGCTCAGATCGACATATATCGACTCAAGAACATCGCCTGTAGGTCCTATATAGCCGTAAGTTGCAGCTGGCTGGTATCACAGCTACCCCCATGCTGTATATACGTGGCCCAGCTGTGCTCAGATCGACATATATCGACTCAAGAACATCGCCTGTAGGTACTATTTGGCCGTGGGTTGCATCTGGCTGGTATCAGAGCTACCCCCATGCTGTATATACGGCGCCCAGCTGTGCTCAGATCGACATATATCCACTCAAGAACATCCCCTGTAGGTACTATATGGCCGTAGGTTGCATCTGGCTGGTATCAGAGCTACCCCCATACTGCATATACGGGGCCCAGCTGTGCTCAGATCGACATATATCGACTCAAGAATATCGCCTTTAGGTCCTATATAGCCGTAAGTTGCAGCTGGCTGGTATCACAGCTACCCCCATGCTGTCTATACGTGGCCCAGCTGTGCTCAGATCGACATATATCGACTCAAGAACATCGCCTGTAGGTCCGTATATACGGTGCCCAGCTGTGCTCAGATCGACATATATCCACTCAAGAACATCGCCTGTAGGTACTATATGGCCGTGGGTTGCATCTGGCTGGTATCAGAGCTACCCCCATACTGTATAAACGGGGCCCAGCTGTGCTCAGATCGACATATATCGACTCAAGAACATCGCCTGTAGGTCCTATATAGCCGTGGGTTGCAGCTGGCTGGTATCAGAGCTACCCCCATACTGTATATACGGGGCCCAGCTGTGCTCAGATCGACATATATCGACTCAAGAACATCGCCTGTAGGTCCTATATAGCCGTAAGTTGCAGCTGGCTGGTATCACAGCTACCCCCATGCTGTATATACGTGGCCCAGCTGTGCTCAGATCGACATATATCGACTCAAGAACATCGCCTGTAGGTCCGTATATACGGTGCCCAGCTGTGCTCAGATCGACATTCACTCAAGAACATCGCCTGTAGGTCCTATATGGCCGTGGGTTGTATCTGGCTGGTATCAGAGCTACCCCCATACTGTATATACGGGGCCCAGCTGTGCTCGGATCGACATATATCGACTCAAGAACATCGCCTGTAGGTCCTATATAGCCGTGGGTTGCAGCTGGCTGGTATCGTAGCTACCCCCATGCTGTATATACGTGGCCCAGCTGTGCTCAGATCGACATATATCGACTCAAGTACATCGCCTGTAGGTTCTATATGGCCGTGGGTTGCATCTGGCTGGTATCAGAGCTACCCCCATACTGTATATACGTCGCCCAGCTGTGCTCAGATCGACAAATATCCACTCAAGAACATCGCCTGTAGGTCCTATATGGCCGTGGTTTGCATCTGGCTGGTATCAGAGCTACCCCCATGCTGTATATACGGGACCCAGCTGTGCTCAGATCGACATATATCGACTTAAGAACATCGCCTGTAGTTCCTATATAGCCGTGGGTTGCAGCTGGGTGGTATCACAGCTACTCCCATGCTGTATATACGTGGCCCAGCTGTGCTCATATCGACATATATCGACTCAAGAACATCGCATGTATGTCCTATATGGCCGTGGGTTGCATCTGGCTGCTATCAGAGCTACCCCCATGCTGTCTATACGGCGCCCAGCTGTGCTCAGATCGACATATATCCACTCAAGAACATCGCCTGTAGGTCCTATATTGCCGTGGGTTGCATCTGGCTGGTATCAGAGCTACACCCATGCTGTATATACGGCGCCCAGCTGTGCTCAGATCGACATATATCCACTCAAGAACATCGCCTGTAGGTCCTATATAGCCGTGGGTTGCATCTGGCTGGTATCAGAGCTACCCCCATGCTGTATATACGGGGTCCAGCTGTGCTCAGATCGACATATATCAACTCAAGAACATCGCCTGTAGGTCCTATATGGCCATGGGTTGCATCTGGCTGGTATCAGAGCTTCCTCCATGCTGTATATGCGGCGCCCAGCTGTGCTCAGATCGACATTTATCCACTCAAGAACATCGCCTGCAGGTCCTATATGAGCGTGGGTTGCAACTGGCTGGTATCAGAGCTACCCCCATGCTGTATATACGGGGCCCAGCTGTGCTCAGATCGACATATATCGACTCAAGAACATCGCCTGTAGGTCATATATGGCCGTGGGTTGCATCTGGCTGGTATCAGAGCTACCCCTATGCTGTATATACGGCGCCCAGCTGTGCTCAGATCGACAAATATCCACTCAAGAATATCGCCTGTAGGTCCTATATGGCCGTGGGTTGCATCTGGCTGGTATCAGAGCTACCCCCATGCTGTATATACGGGACCCAGCTGTGCTCAGATCGACATATATCGACTTAAGAACATCGCCTGTAGGTCCTATATAGCCGTGGGTTGCAGCTGGGTGCTATCACAGCTACTCCCATGCTGTATATACGTGGCCCAGCTGTGCTCATATCGACATATATCGACTCAAGAACATCGCATGTATGTCCTATATGGCCGTGGGTTGCATTTGGCTGCTATCAGAGCTACCCCCATGCTGTCTATACGGCGCCCAGCTGTGCTCAGATCGACATAAATCCACTCAAGAACATCGCCTGTAGGTCGTATATACGGTGCCCAGCTGTGCTCAGATCGACATCCACTCAAGAACATCGCCTGTAGGTCCTATATGGCCGTAGGTTGTATCTGACTGGTATCAGAGCTACCCCCATACTGTATATACGGGGCCCAGCTGTACTCAGATCGACATATACAGACTCAAGAACATCGCCTGTAGGTCCTATATAGCCGTGGGTTGCAGCTGGCTGGTATCATAGCTACACCCATGCTGTATATACGTGGCCCAGCTGTGCTCAGATCGACATATATCGACTCAAGTACATCGCCTGTAGGTTCTATATGGCCTTGGGTTGCATCTGGCTGGTATCAGAGCTACCCCCATACTGTATATACGTCGCCCAGCTGTGCTCAGATCGACAAATATCCACTCAAGAACATCGCCTGTAGGTCCTATATGGCCGTGGGTTGCATCTGGCTGGTATCAGAGCTACCCCCATGCTGTATATACGGGACCCAGCTGTGCTCAGATCGACATATATCGACTTAAGAACATCGCCTGTAGGTCCTATATAGCCGTGGGTTGCAGCTGGGTGCTATCACAGCTACTCCCATGCTGTATATACGTGGCCCAGCTGTGCTCATATCGACATATATCGACTCAAGAACATCGCATGTATGTCCTATATGGCCGTGGGTTGCATTAGGCTGCTATCAGAGCTACCCCCATGCTGTCTATACGGCGCCCAGCTGTGCTCAGATCGACATAAATCCACTCAAGAACATCGCCTGTAGGTCCTATATTGCCGTGGGTTGCATATGGCTGGTATCAGAGCTACCCCCATGCTGTATATACGGGGCCCAGCTGTGCTCAGATCGACATATATCGACTCAAGAACATCGCCTGTAGGTCCTATATAGCCGTGGGTTGCAGCTGGCTAGTATCACAGCTACCCCCATGCTGTAAATACGTGGCCCAGCTGTGCTCAGATCGACATATATCGACTCAAGAACATCGCCTGTAGTTCCTATATGGCCGTGGGTTGCATCTGGCTGGTATCAGAGCTACCCCCATGCTGTATATACGGGGTCCAGCTGTGCTCAGATCGACATATATCAACTCAAGAACATCGCCTGTAGGTCCTATATGGCCATGGGTTGCATCTGGCTGGTATCAGAGCTTCCTCCGTGCTGTATATACGGCGCCCAGCTGTGCTCAGATCGACATTTATCCACTCAAGAACATCGCCTGCAGGTCCTATATGAGCGTGGGTTGCAACTGGCTGGTATCAGAGCTACCCCCATGCTGTATATACGGGGCCCAGCTGTGCTCAGATCGACATATATCGACTCAAGAACATCGCCTGTAGGTCCTATATAGCCGTGGGTTGCAGCTGGCTGGTATCACAGCTACCCCCATGCTGTAAATACGTGGCCCAGCTGTGCTCAGATCGACATATATCGACTCAAGAACATCGCCTGTAGGTCCTATATGGCCGTGGGTTGCATCTGGCTGGTATCAGAGCCACCCCTATGCTGTATATACGGCGCCCAGCTGTGCTCAGATCGACATATATCCACTCAAGTATATCGCCTGTAGGTCCTATATGGCCGTGGGTTGCTTCTGGCTGGTATCAGAGCTACCCCCATGCTGTATATACGGGGCCCAGCTGTGCTCAGATCGACATATATCAACTCAAGAACATCGCCTGTAGGTCCTATATGGCCGTGGGTTGCATCTGGCTGGTATCAGAGCTACCCCCATGCTGTATATACGGCGCCCAGCTGTGCTCAGATCGACATATATCCACTCAAGAACATCGCCTGTAGGTCCTATATGGCCGTGGGTTGCATCTGGCTGGTATCAGAGCTACACCCATGCTGTATATACGGCGCCCAGCTGTGCTCAGACCGACATATATCCAATCAAGAACATCACCTGTAGGTCCTATATGGCCGTGGGTTGCATCTGGCTGGTATCAGAGCTACCCCCATGCTGTTTATACGGGGCCCATCTGTGCTCAGATCGACATATATCGACTCAAGAAAATCGCCTGTAGGTCCTATATAGCCGTGGGTTGCAGCTGGCTGGTATCACAGCTACCCCCATGCTGTATATACGTGGCCCAGCTGTGCTCAGATCGACATATATCGACTCAAGAACATCGCCTGTAGGTCGTATATACGGTGCCCAGCTGTGCTCAGATCGACATCCACTCAAGAACATCGCCTGTAGGTCCTATATGGCCGTGGGTTGTATCTGGCTGGTATCAGAGCTACCCCCATACTGTATATACGGGGCCCAGCTGTACTCAGATCGACATATATCGACTCAAGAACATCGCCTGTAGGTCCTATATAGCCGTGGGTTGCAGCTGGCTGGTATCATAGCTACCCCCATGCTGTATATACGTGGCCCAGCTGTGCTCAGATCGACATATATGGACTCAAGTACATCGCCTGTAGGTTCTATATGGCCGTGGGTTGCATCTGGCTGGTATCAGAGCTACCCCCATACTGTATATACGTCGCCCAGCTGTGCTCAGATCGACAAATATCCACTCAAGAACATCGCCTGTAGGTCCTATATGGCCGTGGGTTGCATCTGGCTGGTATCAGAGCTACCCCCATGCTGTATATACGGCGCCCAGCTGTGCTCAGATCGACATTTATCCACTCAAGAACATCGCCTGCAGGTCCTATATGAGCGTGGGTTGCAACTGGCTGGTATCAGAGCTACCCCCATGCTGTATATACGGGGCCCAGCTGTGCTCAGATCGACATATATCGACTCAAGAACATCGCCTGTAGGTCCTATATGGCCGTGGGTTGCATCTGGCTGGTATCAGAGCTTCCTCCATGCTGTATATACGGCGCCCAGCTGTGCTCAGATCGACATTTATCAACTCAAGAACATCGCCTGCAGGTCCTATATGAGCGTGGGTTGCAACTGGCTGGTACTAGAGCTACCCCCATGCTGTATATACGGGGCCCAGCTGTGCTCAGATCGACATATATCGACTCAAGAACATCGCCTGTAGGTCCTATATAGCCGTGGGTTGCAGCTGGCTGGTATCACAGCTACCCCCATGCTGTAAATACGTGGCCCAGCTGTGCTCAGATCGACATATATCGACTCAAGAACATCGCCTGTAGGTCCTATGTGGCCGTGGGTTGCATCTGGCTGGTATCAGAGCCACCCCTATGCTGTATATACGGCGCCCAGCTGTGCTCAGATCGACATATATCCACTCAAGTATATCGCCTGTAGGTCCTATATGGCCGTGGGTTGCTTCTGGCTGGTATCAGAGCTACCCCCATGCTGTATATACGGGGCCCAGCTGTGCTCAGATCGACATATATCAACTCAAGAACATCGCCTGTAGGTCCTATATGGCCGTGGGTTGCATCTGGCTGGTATCAGAGCTACCCCCATGCTGTATATACGGCGCCCAGCTGTGCTCAGATCGACATATATCCACTCAAGAACATCGCCTGTAGGTCCTATATAGCCGTGGGTTGCATCTGGCTGGTATCAGAGCTACCCCCATGCTGTATATACGGCGCCCAGCTGTGCTCAGACCGACATATATCCACTCAAGAACATCACCTGTAGGTCCTATATGGCCGTGGGATGCATCTGGCTGGTATCAGAGCTACCACCATGCTGTTTATACCGGGCCCATCTGTGCTCAGATCGACATATATCGACTCAAGAAAATCGCCTGTAGGTCCTATATAGCCGTGGGTTGCAGCTGGCGGGTATCACTGCTACCCCCATACTGTATATACGTGGCCCAGCTGTGCTCAGATCGACATATATCGACTCAAGAACATCGCCTGTAGGTCCTATATGGCCGTGGGTTGCATCTGGCTGGTATCGGAGTTACACCCATGCTGTATATACGGCGCCCAGCTGTGCTCAGATCGACATATATCGACTCAAGAACATCGCCTGTAGATCCTATATAGCCGTGGGTTGCAGCTGGCTGGTATCACAGCTACCGCCATGCTGTAAATACGTGGCCTAGCTGTGCTCAGATCGACATATATCGACTCAAGAACATCGCCTGTGGGTCCTATTTGGCCGTGGGTTGCATCTGGCTGGTATCAGAGCTACCCCCATGCTGTATATACGGCGCCCAGCTGTGCTCAGACCGACATATATCCACTCAAGAACATCAACTGTAGGTCCTATATGGCCGTGGGTTGCATCTGGCTGGTATCAGAGCTACCACCATGCTGTTTATACCGGGCCCATCTGTGCTCAGATCGACATATATCGACTCAAGAAAATCGCCTGTAGGTCCTATATAGCCGTGGGTTGCAGCTGGCGGGTATCACTGCTACCCCCATACTGTATATACGTGGCCCAGCTGTGCTCAGATCGACATATATCGACTCAAGAACATCGCCTGTAGGTCCTATATGGCCGTGGGTTGCATCTGGCTGGTATCGGAGTTACACCCATGCTGTATATACGGCGCCCAGCTGTGCTCAGATCGACATATATCGACTCAAGAACATCGCCTGTAGGTCCTATATAGCCGTGGGTTGCAGCTGGGTGGTATCACAGCTACTCCCATGCTGTATATACGTGGCCCAGCTGTGCTCAGATCGACATATATCGACTCAAGAACATCGCATGTATGTCCTATATGGCCGTGAGTTGCATCTGGCTGCTATCAGAGCTACCCCCATGCTGTATATACGTCGCCCAGCTGTGCTCAGATCGACAAATATCCACTTAAGAATATCGCCTGTAGGTCCTATATGGCCGTGGGTTGCATATGGCTGGTATCAGAGCTACCCCCATGCTGTATATACGGGGCCCAGCTGTGCTCAGATCGACATATATCGACTCAAGAACATCGCCTGTAGGTCCTATATAGCCGTGGGTTGCAGCTGGCTGGTATCACAGCTACCCCCATGCTGTAAATACGTGGCCCAGCTGTGCTCAGATCGACATATATCGACTCAAGAACATCGCCTGTAGGCCCTATATGGCCGTGGGTTGCATCTGGCTGGTATCAGAGCTACCCCAATGCTGTATATACGGCGCCCAGCTGTGCTCAGATCGACATATATCCACTCAAGAACATCGCCTGTAGGTCCTATATGGCCGTGGGTTGCATCTGGCTGGTATCAGAGCTACCCCCATGCTGTATATACGGGGCCCAGGTGTGCTCAGATCGACATATATCGACTAAAGAACATCGCCTGTAGGTCCTATATAGCCGTGAATTGCAGCTGGCTGGTATCACAGCTACCCCCATGCTGTATATACGTGGCCCAGCTGTGCTCAGATCGACATATATAGACTCAAGAACATCGCCTGTAGGTCCTATATAGCCGTGGGTTGCAGCTGGCTGGTATCACAGCTACCCCCATGCTGTAAATACGTGGCCCAGCTGTGCTCAGATCGACATATATCGACTCAAGAACATCGCCTGTAGGTCCTATATGGCCGTGGGTTGCATCTGGCTGGTATCAGAGCTACCCCTATGCTGTATATACGGCGCCCAGCTGTGCTCAGATCGACATATATCCACTCAAGAATATCGCCTGTAGGTCCTATATGGCCGTGGGTTGCATCTGGCTGGTATCAGAGCTACCCCCATGCTGTATATACGGGGCCCAGCTGTGCTCAGATCGACATATATCAACTCAAGAACATCGCCTGTAGGTCCTATATGGCCGTGGGTTGCATCTGGCTGGTATCAGAGCTACCCCCATGCTGTATATACGGCGCCCAGCTGTGCTCAGATCGACATATATCCACTCAAGAACATCGCCTGTAAGTCCTATATGGCCGTGGGTTGCATCTGGCTGGTATCAGAGCTACCCCCATGCTGTATATACGGCGCCCAGCTGTGCTTAGACCGACATATATCCACTCAAGAACATCACCTGAAGGTCCTATATGGCCGTGGGTTGCATCTGGCTGGTATCAGAGCTACTCCCATGCTGTATATACGGGGCCCATCTGTGCTCAGATCGACATATATCGACTCAAGAAAATCGCCTGTAGGTCCTATATAGCCGTGAATTGCAGCTGGCGGGTATCACTGCTACCCCCATACTGTATATACGTGGCCCAGCTGTGCTCAGATCGATATATATCGACTCAAGAACATCGCCTATAGGTCCTATATGGCCGTGGGTTGCATCTGGCTGGTATCGAAGTTACACCCATGCTGTATATACGGCGCCCAGCTGTGCTCAGATCGACATATATCGACTCAAGAACATCGCCTGTAGATCCTATATAGCCGTGGGTTGCAGCTGGCTGGTATCCCAGCTACCCCCATGCTGTAAATACGTGGCCTAGCTGTGCTCAGATCGACATATATCGACTCAAGAACATCGCCTGTAGGTCCTATATGGCCGTGGGTTACATCTGGCTGGTATCAGAGCTACCCCCATGCTGTATATACGGCGCCCAGCTGTGCTCAGACCGACAAATATCCACTCAAGAACATCGCCTGTAGGTCCTATATCGCCGTGGGTTGCATCTGGCTGGTATCAGAGCTACCCCCATGCTGTATATACGGGGCCCAGCTGTGCTCAGATCGACATATATCGACTCAAGAACATCGCCTGTAGGTCCTATATAGCCGTGGGTTGCAGCTGGCTGGTATCGCAGCTACACCCATGCTGTATATACGTGGCCCAGCTGTGCTCAGATCGACATATATCGACTCAAGAACATCGCCTGTAGGTGCTATATGGCCGTGGGTTGCATCTGGCTGGTATCAGAGCTACCCCCATGCTGTATATACGGCGCCCAGCTGTGCTCAGATCGAAATATATCCACTCAAGAACATCGCCTGTAGGTCCTATATGGCCGTGGGTTGCATCTGGTTGGTATCAGAGCTACCCCCATGCTGTATATACGGGGCCCAGCTGTGCTCAGATCGACATATATCGACTCAAGTACATCGCCTGTAGGTCCTATATAGCCGTAAGTTGCAGCTGGCTGGTATCACAGCTACCCCCATGCTGTATATACGTGGCCCAGCTGTGCTCAGATCGACATATATCGACTCAAGAACATCGCCTGTGGGTTGCATCTGGCTGGTATCAGAGCTACCCCCATGCTGTATATACGGCGCCCAGCTGTGCTCAGATCGACATATATCCACTCAAGAACATCCCCTGTAGGTACTATATGGCCGTAGGTTGCATCTGGCTGGTATCAGAGCTACCCCATACTGTATATACGGGGCCCAGCTGTGCTCAGATCGACATATATCGACTCAAGAATATCGCCTTTAGGTCCTATATAGCCGTAGGTTGCAGCTGGCTGGTATCACAGCTACCCCCATGCTGTCTATACGTGGCCCAGCTGTGCTCAGATCGACATATATCGACTCAAGAACATCGCCTGTAGGTCCGTATATACGGTGCCCAGCTGTGCTCAGATCGACATATATCCACTCAAGAACATCGCCTCTAGGTCCTATATGGCCGTGGGTTGCATCTGGCTGGTATCAGAGCTACCCCCATACTGTATAAACGGGGCCCAGCTGTGCTCAGATCGACATATATCGACTCAAGAACATCGCCTGTAGGTCCTATATAGCCGTGGGTTGCATCTGGCTGGTATCAGAGCTACCCCCGTGCTGTATATACGGCGCATAGCTGTGCTCAGAACGGCATATATCCACTCAAGAACATCGCCTGTAGGTCCTATATGGCCGTGGGTTGCATCTGGCTGGTATCAGAGCTACCGCCATGCTGTATATACGGGGCCCAGCTGTGCTCAGATCGACATATATCGACTCAAGAACATCGCCTGTAGATCCTATATAGCCGTGGGTTGCAGCTGGCTGGTATCACAGCTACCCCCATGCTGTAAATACGTGGCCTAGCTGTGCTCAGAACGACATATATCGACTCAAGAACATCGCCTGTAGGTTCTATATGGCCGTGGGTTACATCTGGCTGGTATCAGAGCTACCCCCATGCTGTATATACGGCGCCCAGCTGTGCTCAGACCGACAAATATCCACTCAAGAACATCGCCTGTATGTCCTATATGGCCGTGGGTTGCATCTGGCTGGTATCAGAGCTACCCCCATGCTGTATATACGGGGCCCAGCTGTGCTCAGATCGACATATATCGACTCAAGAACATCGCCTGTAGGTCCTATATAGCCGTGGGTTGCAGCTGGCTGGTATCGCAGCTACCCCCATGCTGTATATACGTGGCCCAGCCGTGCTCAGATCGACATATATCGACTCAAGAACATCGCCTGTAGGTGCTATATGGCCGTGGGTTGCATCTGGCTGGTATCAGAGCTACCCCCATGCTGTATATACGGCGCCCAGCTGTGCTCAGATCGACATATATCCACTCAAGTACATCGCCTGTAGGTCCTATATGGCCGTGGGTTGCATCTGGCTGGTATCAGAGCTACCCCCATGCTGTATATACGGGGCCCAGCTGTGCTCAGATCGACATATATCGACTCAAGAACATCGCCTGTAGGTCCTATATAGCCGTAAGTTGCAGCTGGCTGGTATCACAGCTACCCTCATGCTGTATATACGTGGCCCAGCTGTGCTCAGATCGACATATATCGACTCAAGAACATCGCCTGTAGGTCCAATTTGGCCGTGGGTTGCATCTGGCTGGTATCAGAGCTACCCCCATGCTATATATACGGCGCCCAGCTGTGCTCAGATCGACATATATCCACTCAAGAACATCCCCTGTAGGTACTATATGGCCGTAGGTTGCATCTGGCTGGTATCAGAGCTACCCCCATACTGTATATACGGGGCCCAGCTGTGCTCAGATCGACATATATCGACTCAAGAATATCGCCTTTAGGTCCTATATAGCCGTAAGTTGCAGCTGGCTGGTATCACAGCTACCCCCATGCTGTAAATATGTGGCCCAGCTGTGCTCAGATCGACATATATCCACTCAAGAACATCACCTGTAGGTCCTATATGGCCGTGGGTTGCATCTGGCTGGTATCAGAGCTACCCCCATACTGTATATACGGGGCCCAGCTGTGCTCAGATCGACATATATCGACTCAAGAATATCGCCTTTAGGTCCTATATAGCCGTAAGTTGCAGCTGGCTGGTATCACAGCTACCCCCATGCTGTAAATATGTGGCCCAGCTGTGCTCAGATCGACATATATCAACTCAAGAACATCGCCTGTAGGTCCTATATGGCCATGGGTTGTATCTGGCTGGTATCAGAGCTTCCTCCATGCTGTATATAGGGCGCCCAGCTGTGCTCAGATCGACATTTATCCACTCAAGAACATCGCCTGCAGGTCCTATATGCGCGTGGGTTGCAACTGGCTGGTATCAGAGCTACCCCCATGCTGTATATACGGGGCCCAGCTGTGCTCAGATCGACATATATCGACTCAAGAACATCGCCTGTAGGTCCTATATAGCCGTGGGTTGCAGCTGGCTGGTATCACAGCTACCCCCATGCTGTAAATACGTGGCCCAGCTGTGCTCAGATCGACATATATCCACTCAAGAACATCACCTGTAGGTCCTATATGGCCGTGGGTTGCATCTGGCTGGTATCAGAGCTACCCCCATGCTGTATATACGGGGCCCATCTGTGCTCAGATCGACATATATCGACTCAAGAAAATCGCCTGTAGGTCCTATATAGCCGTGGTTTTCAGCTGGCGGGTATCACTGCTACCCCCATACTGTATATACGTGGCCCAGCTGTGCTCAGATCGACATATATCGACTCAAGAACATCGCCTGTAGGTCCTATATAGCCGTGGGTTGCATCTGGCTGGTAACAGAGCTACCCCCATGCTGTATATACGGGGCCCAGCTGTGCTCAGATCGACATATATCGACTCAAGAACATCGCCTGTAGGTCCTATATAGCCGTGGGTTGCAGCTGGCTGGTATCACAGCTACCCCCATGCTGTATATACGTGGCCCAGCTGTGCTCAGATCGACATATATCGACTCAAGAACATCGCTTGTAGGTCCTATGTGGCCGTGGGTTTCCATCTGGCTGGTATCAGAGCTACCTCCATGCTGTATATACGGCGCCCAGCTGTGCTCAGATCGACATATATCCACTCAAGAACATCGCCTGTAGGTCCTATATGGCCGTGGGTTGCATCTGGCTGGTATCAGAGCTACCCCAATGCTGTATATACGGGGCCCAGCTGTACTCAGATCGACATATATCGACTCAAGAACATCGCCTGTAGGTCCTATATAGCCGTGGGTTGCGGCTGGCTGGTATCACAGCTACCCCCATGCTGTATATACGTGGCCCAACTGTGCTCAGATCGACATATATCGACTCAAGAACAACGCCTGTAGGTCCTATATAGCCGTGGGTTGCGGCTGGCAGGTATCACAGCTACCCCATGCTGTATATACGTGGCCCAGCTGTGCTCAGATCGACATATATCGACTCAAGAACATCGCCTGTAGGTCCTATATGACCGTGGGTTGCATCTGGCTGGTATTAGAGCTACCCCCATTCTGTATATACGGCGCCCAGCTGTGCTCAGATCGACATATATCCATTCAAGAACATCGCCTGTAGATCATATATGGCCGCGGGTTGCATCTGGCTGGTATCAGAGCTACCCCATGCAGTATATACGGGGCCCAGCTGTGCTTAGATCGACATATATCGACTCAAGAACATCGCCTGTAGGTCCTATATAGCCGTGGGTTGCAGCTGGCTGGTATCACAGCTACTCCCATGCTGTATATACGAGGCGTGTTTTTTAATTAAGTACCGTTTTGATATTCCGCCGATTCAGCGCTGCGGTCGGTATTCCGCGCATGCGCGATGTGTACCTGCATCGATTGGCAAGGTTGAGACGCAATTACGGCAACACTGGTCCGTGATTACGTGTGTTAGCAAGCATTTAAAATGGCAATGCCGATTGAGAGTCCCGCCGACTTTGAAGTTCGGTATGCTATTCGTTTTCTGAGTGCAAAACGTTTAAAAGCGATCGAAATTCATCGTGAGATCTGTGCAGTTTACGAAGAAAACATTATGAGGGATGAAATGGTTAGAAAGTGGGTTCGAGCATTTATGCACAAATGTGCATGATTCGTTCGTCATCATCCGAACCCAATTTCTAACCATTCCATGGCTCATAAGGTTTTCTCCGTAAACTTCACAGATCTCACGATGACTATCGATCGTTTTTAAGCCTTTTCACTTAGAAAACGAACAGACCGAACTTCACAGTCGGCGGGACTCTCAATCGGCATTGCCATTTTAAATGCTTGCTAACACACGTAATCACGGACCAATATTGCCGTAATTGCGTCTCAACCTTGCCAATAGATGCAGGTACACATCGCGCATGCGCGGAATACCGACCGCAGCGCTGAATCGGCGGAATATCAAAACGGTACTTAATTAAAAAACACGCCTCGTATGTGGCCCAGCTGTGCTCAGGTCGACATATATCGACTCAAGTACATCGCCTGTAGGTCCTATATGGCCGTGGGTTGCATCTGGCTGGTATCAGAGCTACCCCCATGCTGTATATACGGTGCCCAGCTGTGCTCAGATCGACATATATCCACTCAAGAACATCGCCTGTAGGTCCTATATGGCCGCGGGTTGCATGTGGCTGGTATCAGAGCTACCCACATACTGTATATACGGGGCCCAGCTGTGCTCAGATCGACATATATCGACTCAAGAACATCGCTTGTAGGTCCTATATAGCCGTGGGTTGCAGCTGGCTGGTGTCACAGCTACCCCCATGCTGTATATACGTGGCCCAGCTGTGCTCAGATCGACATGTATCGACTAAAGAACATCGCCTGTAGGTCCTATATGGCCGTGGGTTGCATCTGGCTGGTATCAGAGCTACCCCCATGCTGTATATACGGCGCCCAGCTGTGCTCAGATCGACATATATCCACTCAAGAACATCGCCTGCAGGTGCTATATGGCCGTGGGTTGCATCTGGCTGGTATCAGAGCTACCCCCATGCTGAATATACGGGGCCCAGCTGTGCTCAGATCGACATATATCGACTCAAAAACATCGCCTGTAGGTCCTATGTAGCCGTGGGTTGCAGCTGGCTGGTATCACAGCTACCCCCATGCTGTATATATGTGGCTCAGCTGTGCTCAGGTCGACATATATCGACTCAAGTACATCGCCTGTAGGTCCTATATGGCCGTGGGTTGCATCCGGCTGGTATCAGAGCTACCCCCATGCTGTATATACGGGGCCCAGCTGTGCTCAGATCGACATATATCGACTCAAAAACATCGCCTGTAGGTCCTATATAGCCGTGGGTTGCAGCTGGCTGGTATCACAGCTACCCCCATGCTGTATATATGTGGCCCAGCTGTACTCGGGTCGACATATATCGACTCAAGTACATCGCCTGTAAGTCCTATATGGCCGTGGGTTGCATCTGGCTGGTATCAGAGCTACCCCCATGCTGTATATACGGCGCCCTGCTGTGCTCAGATCGACATATATCCACTCAAGAACATCGCCTGTAGGTCCTATATGGCCGTGGGTTGCATCTGGCTGGTATCAGAGCTACCCCCATGCTGTATATACGGGGCCCAGCTGTACTCAGATCGACATATATCGACTCAAGAACATCGCCTGTAGGTCCAATATAGCCGTGGGTTGCAGCTGGCTGGTATCACAGCTACCCCCATGCTGTATATACGTGGCCCAGCTGTGCTCAGATCGACATATATCGACTCAAGAACATCGCCTGTAGGTCATATATGGCCGTGGGTTGCATCTGGCTGGTATCAGAGCTACCCCCATTCTGTATATACGGCGCCCAGCTGTGATGAGATCGACATATATCCAATCAAGAACATCGCCTGTAGGTCCTATATGGCCGTGGGTTGCATCTGGCTGGTATCAGAGCTACCCCCATGCTGTATATACGGGGCCCAGCTGTGCTCAGATCGACATATATCGGCTCAAGAACATCGCCTGTAGGTCCTATATAGCCATGGGTTGCAGCTGGCTGGTATCACAGCTACCCCCATGATGTATATACGTGGCCCAGCTGTGCTCAGATCGACATATATCGACTCAAGAACATCGCGTGTAGGTCCTATATGGCCGTGGGTTGCATCTGGCTGGTATCAGAGCTACCTCCATGCTGTATATACGGCGCCCAGCTGTGCTCAGATCGACATATATTCACTCAAGAACATCGCCTGTAGGTCCTATATGGTCGTGGGTTGCATCTGGCTGGTATCAGAGCTACCCCCATGCTGTATATACGGGGCCCAGCTGTGCTCAGATCGACATATATAGACTCAAGAACATCGCCTGTAGGTCCTGTATAGCCGTGGGTTGCAGCTGGCTGGTATCACAGCTACCCCCATGCTGTATATACGTGGCGCAGCTGTGCTCAGATCGACATATATCGACTCAAGAACATCGCCTGTAGGTCCTATATGGCCGTGGGTTGCATCTGGCTGGTATCAGAGCTACCCCCATGCTGTATATACGGCGCCCAGCTGTGCTCAGATCGACACATATCCACATCGCCTGTAGGTCCTATATGGCCGTGTGTTGCATCTGACTGGTATCAGAGCTACCTCCATGCTGTATATACGGGGCCCAGCTGTGCTCAGATCGACAATATCGACTTAAGAACATCGCCTGTAGGTCCTATATGGCCGTGGGTTGCATCTGGCTGGTATCAGAGCTACCCCCATGCTGTATGTACAGGGCACAGCTGTGCTCAGATCGACATATATCGACTCAAGAACATCGCCTGTAGGTCCTATATAGCCGTGGGTTGCAGCTGGCTGGTATCACAGCTACCCCCATGCTGTATATACGTGGCCCAGCTGTGCTCAGATCGACATATATCCACTCAAGAACATCGCCTGTAGGTCCTATATGGCCGTGGGTTGCATCTGGCTGGTATCAGAGCTACCCCCATACTGTATAAACGGGGCCCAGCTGTGCTCAGATCGACATATATCGACTCAAGAACATCGCCTGTAAGTCCTATATAGCCGTAGGTTGCAGCTGGCTGGTATCACAGCTACCCCCATGCTGTATATACGTGGCCCAACTGTGCTCAGATCGACATATATCGACTCAAGAACATCGTCTGTAGGTCCTATATGGCCGAGGGTTGCATCTGACTGGTGTCAGAGCTACCCCCATGCTGTATATACGGCGCCCAGCTGTGCTCAGATCGACATATATTCACTTAAGAACATCGCCTGTAGGTCCTATATAGCCGTGGGTTGCAGCTGGCTGGTATCACAGCTACCCCCATGCTGTATATACGTGGCCCAGTTGTGCTCAGATCGACATATATCGACTCAAGAACATCGCCTGTAGGTCCTGTATAGCAGTGGGTTGCAGCTGGCTGGTATCACAGCTACCCCCATGCTGTATATACGTGGCCCAGCTGTGCTCAGATCGACATATATCGACTCAAGAACATCGCCTGTAGGTCCTATATAGCCGTGGGTTGCAGCTGGCTGGTATCAGTGCTACCCCCATGCTGTATATACGGCGCCCAGCTGTGCTCAGATCGACATATATGTACTCAAGAACATCGCCCGTACTTCCTATATGGCCGTGGGTTGCATCTGGCTGGTATCAGAGCTACCGCCATGCTGTATATACGGGGCCCAGCTGTCCTCAGATCGACATATATCGACTCAAGAACATCGCCTGTAGGTCCTATATAGCCGTTGGTTGCAGCTGGCTGGTATCACAGCTACCCCCATGCTGTAAATTCGTGGCCCAGCTGTGCTCAGATCGACATATATCGACTCAAGAACATCGTCTGTAGGTCCTATATGGCCGTGGGTTACATCTGGCTGGTATCAGAGCTACCCTCATGCTGTATATACGGCGCCCAGCTGTGCTCAGATCGACATATATAGACTCAAGAACATCGCCTGTAGGTCCTATGTAGCCGTGGGTTGCAGCTGGCTGGTATCACAGCTACCCCCATGCTGTATATACGTGGCCCAGCTGTGCTCAGATCGACATATATCGACTCAAGAACATCGCCTGTAGGTCCTATATGGCCGTGGGTTGCATCTGGCTGGTATCAGAGCTACACCCATGCTGTATGTACAGGGCACAGCTGTGCTCAGATCGACATATATCGACTCAAGAACATCGCCTGTAGGTCCTAAATAGCCGTGGGTTGCAGCTGGCTGGTATCACAGCTACCCCCATGCTGTATATACGTGGCCCAGCTGTGCTCAGATCGACATATATCCACTCAAGAACATCGCCTGTAGGTCCTATATGGCCGTGGGTTGCATCTGGCTGGTATCAGAGCTACCCCCATACTGTATAAACGGGGCCCAGCTGTGCTCAGATCGACATATATCGACTCAAGAACATCGCCTGTAAGTCCTATATAGCCGTAGGTTGCAGCTGGCTGGTATCACAGCTACCCCCATGCTGTATATACGTGGCCCAACTGTGCTCAGATCGACATATATCGACTCAAGAACATCGTCTGTAGGTCCTATATGGCCGTGGGTTGCATCTGACTGGTGTCAGAGCTACCCCCATGCTGTATATACGGCGCCCAGCTGTGCTCAGATCGACATATATTCACTTAAGAACATCGCCTGTAGGTCCTATATAGCCGTGGGTTGCAGCTGGCTGGTATCACAGCTACCCCCATGCTGTATATACGTGGCCCAGTTGTGCTCAGATCGACATATATCGACTCAAGAACATCGCCTGTAGGTCCTGTATAGCAGTGGGTTGCAGCTGGCTGGTATCACAGCTACCCCCATGCTGTATATACGGCGCCCAGCTGTGCTCAGATCGACATATATGTACTCAAGAACATCGCCCGTACTTCCTATATGGCCGTGGGTTGCATCTGACTGGTATCAGAGCTACCTCCATGCTGTATATACGGGGCCCAGCTGTGCTCAGATCGACAATATCGACTTAAGAACATCGCCTGTAGGTCCTATATGGCCGTGGGTTGCATCTGGCTGGTATCAGAGCTACCCCCATGCTGTATGTACAGGGCACAGCTGTGCTCAGATCGACATATATCGACTCAAGAACATCGCCTGTAGGTCCTATATAGCCGTGGGTTGCAGCTGGCTGGTATCACAGCTACCCCCATGCTGTATATACGGCGCCCAGCTGTGCTCAGATCGACACATATCCACATCGCCTGTAGGTCCTATATGGCCGTGTGTTGCATCTGATTGGTATCAGAGCTACCTCCATGCTGTATATACGGGGCCCAGCTGTGCTCAGATCGACAATATCGACTTAAGAACATCGCCTGTAGGTCCTATATGGCCGTGGGTTGCATCTGGCTGGTATCAGAGCTACCCCCATGCTGTATGTACAGGGCACAGCTGTGCTCAGATCGACATATATCGACTCAAGAACATCGCCTGTAGGTCCTAAATAGCCGTGGGTTGCAGCTGGCTCGTATCACAGCTACCCCCATGCTGTATATACGTGGCCCAGCTGTGCTCAGATCGACATATATCCACTCAAGAACATCGCCTGTAGGTCCTATATGGCTGTGGGTTGCATCTGGCTGGTATCAGAGCTACCCCCATACTGTATAAACGGGGCCCAGCTGTGCTCAGATCGACATATATCGACTCAAGAACATCGCCTGTAAGTCCTATATAGCCGTAGGTTGCAGCTGGCTGGTATCACAGCTACCCCCATGCTGTATATACGTGGCCCAACTGTGCTCAGATCGACATATATCGACTCAAGAACATCGTCTGTAGGTCCTATATGGCCGTGGGTTGCATCTGACTGGTGTCAGAGCTACCCCCATGCTGTATATACGGCGCCCAGCTGTGCTCAGATCGACATATATTCACTTAAGAACATCGCCTGTAGGTCCTATATAGCCGTGGGTTGCAGCTGGCTGGTATCACAGCTACCCCCATGCTGTATATACGTGGCCCAGTTGTGCTCAGATCGACATATATCGACTCAAGAACATCGCCTGTAGGTCCTGTATAGCAGTGGGTTGCAGCTGGCTGGTATCACAGCTACCCCCATGCTGTATATACGTGGCCCAGCTGTGCTCAGATCGACATATATCGACTCAAGAACATCGCCTGTAGGTCCTATATAGCCGTGGGTTGCAGCTGGCTGGTATCAGTGCTACCCCCATGCTGTATATACGGCGCCCAGCTGTGCTCAGATCGACATATATGTACTCAAGAACATCGCCCGTACTTCCTATATGGCCGTGGGTTGCATCTGGCTGGTATCAGAGCTACCGCCATGCTGTATATACGGGGCCCAGCTGTCCTCAGATCGACATATATCGACTCAAGAACATCGCCTGTAGGTCCTATATAGCCGTTGGTTGCAGCTGGCTGGTATCACAGCTACCCCCATGCTGTAAATTCGTGGCCCAGCTGTGCTCAGATCGACATATATCGACTCAAGAACATCGTCTGTAGGTCCTATATGGCCGTGGGTTACATCTGGCTGGTATCAGAGCTACCCTCATGCTGTATATACGGCGCCCAGCTGTGCTCAGATCGACATATATAGACTCAAGAACATCGCCTGTAGGTCCTATGTAGCCGTGGGTTGCAGCTGGCTGGTATCACAGCTACCCCCATGCTGTATATACGTGGCCCAGCTGTGCTCAGATCGACATATATCGACTCAAGAACATCGCCTGTAGGTCCTATATGGCCGTGGGTTGCATCTGGCTGGTATCAGAGCTACCCCCATGCTGTATATACGGCGCCCAGCTGTGCTCAGATCGACATATATCCACTCAAGAACATCGCCTGTAGGTCCTATATGACCGTGGCTTGCATCTGGCTGGTATCAGAGCTACCCCCATGCTGTATATACGGGGCCCAGCTGTGCTCAGATCGACATATATCGACTCAAGAACATCGCCTGTAGGTCCTATATAGCCGTGGGTTGCAGCTGGCTGGTATCACAGCTACCCCCATGCTGTAAATACGTGGCCCAGCTGTGCTCAGATCGACATATATCGACTCAAGAACATCGCCTGTAGGTCCTATATGGCCGTGGGTTACATCTGGCTGGTATCAGAGCTACCCCCATGCTGTATATACGGCGCCCAGCTGTGCTCAGACCGACATATATCCACTCAAGAAGATCGCCTGTAGGTCCTATATGGCCATGGGTTGCATCTGGCTGGTAACAGAGCTACCCCCATGCTGTATGTACAGGGCACAGCTGTGCTCAGATCGACATATATCGACTCAAGAACATCGCCTGTAGGTCCTATATAGCCGTGGGTTGCAGCTGGCTGGTATCACAGCTACCCCCATACTGTATATACGGCGCCCAGCTGTGCTCAGATCGACATATATCGACTCAAGAACATCGCCTGTAGGTCCTATATGGCCGTAGGTTGCAGCTGGCTGGTATCACAGCTACCCCCATGCTGTATATACGTGGCCCAACTGTGCTCAGATCGACATATATCGACTCAAGAACATCGTCTCTAGGTCCTATATGGCCGTGGGTTGCATCTGACTGGTGTCAGAGCTACCCCATGCTGTATATACGGCGCCCAGTTGTGCTCAGATCGACATATATCGACTCAAGAACATCGCCTGTAGGTCCTGTATAGCAGTGGGTTGCAACTGGCTGATATCACAGCTACCCCATGCTGTATATACGTGGCCCAGCTGTGCTCAGATCGACATATATCGACTCAAGAACATCGCCTGTAAGTCCTATATGGCCGTAGGTTGCAGCTGGCTGGTATCACAGCTACCCCCATGCTGTATATACGTGGCCCAGCTGTGCTCAGATCGACATATATCGACTCAAGAACATCGCCTGTAGGTCCTATATAACCGTAAGTTGCAGCTGCCTGGTATCACAGCTACCCCCATGCTGTATATACGTGGCCCAGCTGTGCTCAGATCGACATATATCGACTCAAGAACATCGCCTGTAGGTCCGTATATACGGTGCCCAGCTTTGCTCAGATCGACATATATCCACTCAAGTACATCGCCTGTAGGTCCTATATGGCCGTGGGTTGCATCTGGGTGGTATCAGAGCTACCCCAATACTGTATAAACAGGGCCCAGCTGTGCTCAGATCGACATATATCGACTCAAGAACATCGCCTGTAGGTCCTATATAGCCGTGGGTTGCAGCTGGCTGGTATCACAGCTAGCCCCATGCTGTATATGCGTGGCCCAGCTGTGCTCAGATCGACATATATCAACTCAAGTACATCGCCTGTAGGTCCTATATGGCCGTGGATTGCATCTGGCTGGTATCAGAGCTACCCCCATGCTGTATATACGGGGCCCAGCTGTGCTCAGATCGACATATATCGACTCAAGAACATCGCCTGTAGGTCCTATATAGCCGTGGGTTGCAGCTGGCTGGTATCACAGCTACCCCCATGCTGTATATACGTGGCCCAGCTGTGCTCAGATCGACATATATCGACTCAAGAACATCGCCTGTAGGTCCTATGTGGCCGTGGGTTGCATCTGGCTGGTATCAGAGCTACTTCCATGCTGTATATACGGGGCCCAGCTGTACTCAGATCGACATATATCGACTCAAGAACATCGCTTGTAGGTCCTATATAGCCGTGGGTTACGGCTGGCTGGTATCACAGCTACCCCCATGCTGTATATACGTGGCCCAACTGTGCTCAGATCGACATATATCGACTCAAGAACAACGCCTGTAGGTCCTATATAGCCGTGGGTTGCGGCTGGCAGGTATCACAGCTACCCCATGCTGTATATACGTGGCCCAGCGGTGCTCAGATCGACATATATCGACTCAAGAACATCGCCTGTAGGTCCTATATGGCCGTGGGTTGCATCTGGCTGGTATTAGAGCTACCCCCATTCTGTATATACGGCGCCCAGCTGTGCTCAGATCGACATATATCCACTCAAGAACATCGCCTGTAGATCCTATATGGCCGCGGGTTGCATCTGGCTGGTATCAGAGCTACCCCATGCTGTATATACGGGGCCCAGCTGTGCTCAGATCGACATATATCGACTCAAGAACATCGCCTGTAGGTCTTATATAGCCGTGGGTTGCAGCTGGCTGGTATCACAGCTACCCCCATGCTGTAAATACGTGGCCCAGCTGTGCTCAGATCGACATATATCGACTCAAGAACATCGCCTGTAGGTCCTATATGGCCGTGGGTTGCATCTGGCTGGTATCAGAGCTACCCCCATGCTGTATATACGGCGCCCAGCTGTGCTCAGATCGACATATATCCACTCAAGAACATCGCCTGTAGGTCCTATATAGCCGTGGGTTGCATCTGGCTGGTATCAGAGCTACCCCCATGCTGTATATACGGGGTCCAGCTGTGCTCAGATCGACATATATCAACTCAAGAACATCGCCTGTAGGTCCTATATGGCCATGGGTTGCATCTGGCTGGTATCAGAGCTTCCTCCATGCTGTATATACGGCGCACAGCTGTGCTCAGATCGACATTTATCCACTCAAGAATATCGCCTGCAGGTCCTATATGCGCGTGAGTTGCAACTAGCTGGTATCAGAGCTAGCCCCCATGCTGTATATACGGGGCCCAGCTGTGCTCAGATCGACATATATCGACTCAATAACATCGCCTGTAGGTCCTATATAGCCGTGGGTTGCAGCTGGCTGGTATCACAGCTACCCCCATGCTGTAAATACGTGGCCCAGCTGCGCTCAGATCGACATATATCGACTCAAGAACATCGCCTGTAGGTCCTATATGGCCGTGGGTTGCATCTGGCTGGTATCAGAGCTACCCCTATGCTGTATATACGGCGCCCAGCTGTGCTCAGATCGACATATATCCACTCAGGAATATCGCCTGTAGGTCCTATATGGCCGTGGGTTGCATCTGGCTGGTATCAGAGCTACCGCCATGCTGTATATACGGGGCCCAGCTGTGCTCAGATCGACATATATCGACTCAAGAACATCGCCTGTAGATCCTATATAGCCGTGGGTTGCAGCAGGCTGGTATCACAGCTACCCCCATGCTGTAAATACGTGGCCTAGCTGTGCTCAGATCGACATATATCGACTCAAGAACATCGCCTGTAGGTCCTATATGGCCGTGGGTTACATCTGGCTGGTATCAGAGCTACCCCCATGCTGTATGTACAGGGCACAGCTGTGCTCAGATCGACATATATCGACTCAAGAACATCGCCTGTAGGTCCTAAATAGCCGTGGGTTGCAGCTGGCTGGTATCACAGCTACCCCCATGCTGTATATACGTGGCCCAGCTGTGCTCAGATCGACATATATCCACTCAAGAACATCGCCTGTAGGTCCTATATGGCCGTGGGTTGCATCTGGCTGGTATCAGAGCTACCCCCATACTGTATAAACGGGGCCCAGCTGTGCTCAGATCGACATATATCGACTCAAGAACATCGCCTGTAAGTCCTATATAGCCGTAGGTTGCAGCTGGCTGGTATCACAGCTACCCCCATGCTGTATATACGTGGCCCAACTGTGCTCAGATCGACATATATCGACTCAAGAACATCGTCTGTAGGTCCTATATGGCCGTGGGTTGCATCTGACTGGTGTCAGAGCTACCCCCATGCTGTATATACGGCGCCCAGCTGTGCTCAGATCGACATATATTCACTTAAGAACATCGCCTGTAGGTCCTATATAGCCGTGGGTTGCAGCTGGCTGGTATCACAGCTACCCCCATGCTGTATATACGTGGCCCAGTTGTGCTCAGATCGACATATATCGACTCAAGAACATCGCCTGTAGGTCCTGTATAGCAGTGGGTTGCAGCTGGCTGGTATCACAGCTACCCCCATGCTGTATATACGTGGCCCAGCTGTGCTCAGATCGACATATATCGACTCAAGAACATCGCCTGTAGGTCCTATATAGCCGTGGGTTGCAGCTGGCTGGTATCAGTGCTACCCCCATGCTGTATATACGGCGCCCAGCTGTGCTCAGATCGACATATATGTACTCAAGAACATCGCCCGTACTTCCTATATGGCCGTGGGTTGCATCTGACTGGTATCAGAGCTACCTCCATGCTGTATATACGGGGCCCAGCTGTGCTCAGATCGACAATATCGACTTAAGAACATCGCCTGTAGGTCCTATATGGCCGTGGGTTGCATCTGGCTGGTATCAGAGCTACCCCCATGCTGTATGTACAGGGCACAGCTGTGCTCAGATCGACATATATCGACTCAAGAACATCGCCTGTAGGTCCTATATAGCCGTGGGTTGCAGCTGGCTGGTATCACAGCTACCCCCATGCTGTATATACGGCGCCCAGCTGTGCTCAGATCGACACATATCCACATCGCCTGTAGGTCCTATATGGCCGTGTGTTGCATCTGATTGGTATCAGAGCTACCTCCATGCTGTATATACGGGGCCCAGCTGTGCTCAGATCGACAATATCGACTTAAGAACATCGCCTGTAGGTCCTATATGGCCGTGGGTTGCATCTGGCTGGTATCAGAGCTACCCCCATGCTGTATGTACAGGGCACAGCTGTGCTCAGATCGACATATATCGACTCAAGAACATCGCCTGTAGGTCCTAAATAGCCGTGGGTTGCAGCTGGCTGGTATCACAGCTACCCCCATGCTGTATATACGTGGCCCAGCTGTGCTCAGATCGACATATATCCACTCAAGAACATCGCCTGTAGGTCCTATATGGCCGTGGGTTGCATCTGGCTGGTATCAGAGCTACCCCCATACTGTATAAACGGGGCCCAGCTGTGCTCAGATCGACATATATCGACTCAAGAACATCGCCTGTAAGTCCTATATAGCCGTAGGTTGCAGCTGGCTGGTATCACAGCTACCCCCATGCTGTATATACGTGGCCCAACTGTGCTCAGATCGACATATATCGACTCAAGAACATCGTCTGTAGGTCCTATATGGCCGTGGGTTGCATCTGACTGGTGTCAGAGCTACCCCCATGCTGTATATACGGCGCCCAGCTGTGCTCAGATCGACATATATTCACTTAAGAACATCGCCTGTAGGTCCTATATAGCCGTGGGTTGCAGCTGGCTGGTATCACAGCTACCCCCATGCTGTATATACGTGGCCCAGTTGTGCTCAGATCGACATATATCGACTCAAGAACATCGCCTGTAGGTCCTGTATAGCAGTGGGTTGCAGCTGGCTGGTATCACAGCTACCCCCATGCTGTATATACGTGGCCCAGCTGTGCTCAGATCGACATATATCGACTCAAGAACATCGCCTGTAGGTCCTATATAGCCGTGGGTTGCAGCTGGCTGGTATCAGTGCTACCCCCATGCTGTATATACGGCGCCCAGCTGTGCTCAGATCGACATATATGTACTCAAGAACATCGCCCGTACTTCCTATATGGCCGTGGGTTGCATCTGGCTGGTATCAGAGCTACCGCCATGCTGTATATACGGGGCCCAGCTGTCCTCAGATCGACATATATCGACTCAAGAACATCGCCTGTAGGTCCTATATAGCCGTTGGTTGCAGCTGGCTGGTATCACAGCTACCCCCATGCTGTAAATTCGTGGCCCAGCTGTGCTCAGATCGACATATATCGACTCAAGAACATCGTCTGTAGGTCCTATATGGCCGTGGGTTACATCTGGCTGGTATCAGAGCTACCCTCATGCTGTATATACGGCGCCCAGCTGTGCTCAGATCGACATATATAGACTCAAGAACATCGCCTGTAGGTCCTATGTAGCCGTGGGTTGCAGCTGGCTGGTATCACAGCTACCCCCATGCTGTAAATACGTGGCCCAGCTGTGCTCAGATCGACATATATCGACTCAAGAACATCGCCTGTAGGTCCTATATGGCCGTGGGTTACATCTGGCTGGTATCAGAGCTACCCCCATGCTGTATATACGGCGCCCAGCTGTGCTCAGACCGACATATATCCACTCAAGAAGATCGCCTGTAGGTCCTATATGGCCGTGGGTTGCATCAGGCTGGTATCAGAGCTACCGCCATGCTGTATGTACAGGGCACAGCTGTGCTCAGATCGACATATATCGACTCAAGAACATCGCCTGTAGGTCCTATATAGCCGTGGGTTGCAGCTGGATGGTATGACAGCTACCCCCATGCTGTATATACGTGGCCCAGCTGTGCTCAGATCGACATATATCCACTCAAGAACATCGCCTGTAGGTCCTATATGGCCGTGGGTTGCATCTGGCTGGTATCAGAGCTACCCTCATACTGTATAAACGGGGCCCAGCTGTGCTCAGATCGACATATATCGACTCAAGAACATCGCCTGTAGGTCCTATATAGCCGTAGGTTGCAGCTGGCTGGTATCACAGCTACCCCCTTGCTGTATATACGTGGCCCAGCTGTGCTCAGTTCGACATATATCGACTCAAGAACATCGCCTGTAGGTCCTATATGGCCGTGGGTTGCATCTGACTGGTGTCAGAGCTACCCCCATGCTGTATATACGGCGCCCAGCTATGCTCAGATCGACATATATTCACTCAAGAACATCGCCTGTAGGTCCTATATAGCCGTGGGTTGCCGCTGGCTGGTATCACAGCTACCCCCATGCTGTATATACGTGGCCCAGTTGTGCTCAGATCGACATATATCGACTCAAGAACATCGCCTGTAGATTCCTGTATAGCAGTGGGTTGCAGCTGGCTGGTATCACAGCTACCCCCATGCTGTATATACGTGGCCCAGCTGTGCTCAGATCGACATATATCGTCTCAAGCACATCGCCTGTAGGTCCTATATAGCAGTGGGTTGCAGCTGGCTGGTATCAGTGCTACCCCCATGCTGTATATACGGCGCCCAGCTGTGCTCAGATCGACATATATCCACTCAAGAACATCGCCCGTAGGTCCTATATGGCCGTGGGTTGCATCTGGCTGGTATCAGATCTACCCCCATGCTGTATATACGGCGCCCAGCTGTGCTCAGATCGACATATATCCACTCAAGTACATCGCCTGTAGGTTCTATATGGCCGTGGGTTGCATCTGGCTGGTATCAGAGCTACCCCCATGCTGTATATACGGGGCCCAGCTGTGCTCAGATCGACATATATCGACTCAAGAACATCGCCTGTAGGTCCTATATAGCCGTGGGCTGCAGCTGGCTGGTATCAGTGCTACCCCCATGCTGTATATACGGCGCCCAGCTGTGCTCAGATCGACATATATCCAATCAAGAACATCGTCTGTAGGTCCTATATGGCCGTGGGTTGCATCTGGCTGGTATCAGAGCTACCCCCATGCTGTATATACGGCGCCTAGCTGTGCTCAGATCGACATATATGCACTCAAGAACATCGCCTGTAGGTCCTATATGGCCGTGGGTTGCATCTGGCTGGTATCAGAGCTACCGCCATGCTGTATATACGGGGCCCAGCTGTGCTCAGATCGACATATATCGACTCAAGAACATCGCCTGTAGGTCCTATATATCCGTGGGTTGCAGCTGGCTGGTATTACAGCTACCCCATGCTGTATATACGTGGCGCAGCTGTGCTCAGATCGACATATATCGACTCAAGAACATCGCCTGTAGGTCCTATATGGCCGTGGGTTGCATCTGGCTGGTATCAGAGCTACCCCCATGCTGTATATACGGCGCCTAGCTGTGCTCAGATCGACATATATGCACTCAAGAACATCGCCTGTAGGTCCTATATGGCCGTGGGTTACATCTGGCTGGTATCAGAGCTACCCCCATGCTGTATATACGGCGCCCAGCTGTGCTCAGACCGACATATATCCACTCAAGAAGATTGCCTGTAGGTCCTATATGGCCGTGGGTTGCATCTGGCTGGTATCAGAGCTACCCCCATGCTGTATGTACAGGGCACAGCTGTGCTCAGATCGACATATATCGACTCAAGAAAATCGCCTGTAGGTCCTATATAGCCGTGGGTTGCAGCTGGCTGGTATCACAGCTACTCCCATGCTGTATATACGTGGCCCAGCTCTGCTCAGATCGACATATATCGACTCAAGAACATCGCCAGTAGGTCCTATATGGCCGTGGGTTGCATCTGGCTGGTTTCAGAGCTTCCCCCATGCTGTATATACGGCGCCCAGCTGTGCTCAGATCGACATATATCCACATCGCCTGTAGATCCTATATGGCCGTGTGTTGCATCTGACTGGTATCAGAGCTACCTCCATGCTGTATATACGGGGCCCAGCTGTGCTCAGATCGACATATATCGACTTAAGAACATCGCCTGTAGGTCCTATATAGCCGTGGGTTGCAGCTGGCTGGTATCACAGCTACACCCATGCCGTATATACGTGGCCCAGCTGTGCTCAGATCGACATATAACGACTCAAGAGCATCGCCTGTAGGTCCTATATGGCCGTGGGTTGCATCTGGCTGATATCACAGCTACCCCCTTGCTGTATATACGTGGCCCAGCTGTGCTCAGATCGACATATATCGACTCAAGAACATCGCCTGTAGGTCCTATATAGCCGTGAATTGCAGCTGGCTGGTATCACAGCTACCCCCATGCTGTATATACGTGGCCCAGCTGTGCTCAGATCGACATATATCGACTCAAGAACATCGCCTGTAATTCCTATATGGCCGTGGGTTGCATCTGGCTGGTATCAGAGCTACCCCCATGCTGTATATACGGCGCCTAGCTGTGCTCAGATCGACATATATCCACCCAAGAACATCGCCTGTAGGTCCTATATGGCCGTGGGTTGCATCTGGCTGGTATCAGAGCTACCGCCATGCTGTATATACGGGGCCCAGCTGTGCTCAGATCGACATATATCCACATCGCATGTAGGTCCTATATGGCCGTGTGTTGCATCTGACTGGTATCAGAGCTACCTCCATGCTGTATATACGGGGCCCAGCTGTGCTCAGATCGACATATATCGACTCAAGAACATCGCCAGTAGGTCCTATATGGCCGTGGGTTGCATCTGGCTGGTATCAGAGCTACCCCCATGCTGTATATACGGCGCCCAGCTGTGCTCTGAACGACATATATCCACATCGCCTGTAGGTCCTATATGGCCGTGTGTTGCATCTGACTGGTATCAGAGCTACCTCCATGCTGTATATACGGGGCCCAGCTGTGCTCAGATCGACATATATCGACTTAAGAACATCTCCTGTAGGTCCTATATAGCCGTGGGTTGCAGCTGGCTGGTATCACAGCTACACCCATGCCGTATATACGTGGCCCAGCTGTGCTCAGATCGACATATAACGACTCAACAGCATCGCCTGTAGGTCCTATATGGCCGTGGGTTGCATCTGGCTGGTAACAGAGCTACCCCCATGCTGTATATACGGGGCCCAGCTGTGCTCAGATCGACATATATCGACTCAAGAACATCACAGGTAGGTCCTATATAGCCGTGGGTTGCAGCTGGCTGATATCACAGCTACCCCCTTGCTGTATATACGTGGCCCAGCTGTGCTCAGATCGACATATATCGACTCAAGAACATCGCCTGTAGGTCCTATATAGCCGTGAATTGCAGCTGGCTGGTATCACAGCTACCCCCGTGCTGTATATACGTGGCCCAGCTGTGCTCAGATCGACATATATCGACTCAAGAACATCGCCTGTAGGTCCTATATGGCCGTGGGTTGCATCTGGCTGGTATCAGAGCTACCCCCATGCTGTATATACGGGGCCCAGCTGTGCTCAGATCGACATATATCGACTCAAGAACATCACTGGTAGGTCCTATATAGCCGTGGGTTGCAGCTGGCTGGTATCACAGCTACCCCCTTGCTGTATATACGTGGCCCAGCTGTGCTCAGATCGGCATATATCGACTCAAGAACATCGCCTGTGGGTCCTATATAGCCGTGAATTGCAGCTGGCTGGTATCACAGCTACCCCCATGCTGTATATACGTGGCACAGCTGTGCTCAGATCGACACATATCGACTCAAGAACATCGCCTGTAGGTCCTATATGGCCGTGGGTTGCATCTGGCTGGTATCAGTGCTACAACCATGCTGTATATACGGCGCCCAGCTGTGCTCAGATCGACATATATCCACTCAAGAACATCGCCCGTAGGTCCTATATGGCCGTGGGTTGCATCTGGCTGGTATCAGATCTACCCCCATGCTGTATATACGGCGCCCAGCTGTGCTCAGATCGACATATATCCACTCAAGTACATCGCCTGTAGGTTCTATATGGCCGTGGGTTGCATCTGGCTGGTATCAGAGCTACCCCCATGCTGTATATACGGGGCCCAGCTGTGCTCAGATCGACATATATCGACTCAAGAACATCGCCTGTAGGGCCTATATAGCCGTGGGCTGCAGCTGGCTGGTATCAGTGCTACCCCCATGCTGTATATACGGCGCCCAGCTGTGCTCAGATCGACATATATCCAATCAAGAACATCGTCTGTAGGTCCTATATGGCCGTGGGTTGCATCTGGCTGGTATCAGAGCTACCCCCATGCTGTATATACGGCGCCTAGCTGTGCTCAGATCGACATATATGCACTCAAGAAGATTGCCTGTAGGTCCTATATGGCCGTGGGTTGCATCTGGCTGGTATCAGAGCTACCCCCATGCTGTATGTACAGGGCACAGCTGTGCTCAGATCGACATATATCGACTCAAGAAAATCGCCTGTAGGTCCTATGTAGCCGTGGGTTGCAGCTGGCTGGTATCACAGCTACTCCCATGCTGTATATACGTGGCCCAGCTCTGCTCAGATCGACATATATCGACTCAAGAACATCGCCAGTAGGTCCTATATGGCCGTGGGTTGCATCTGGCTGGTTTCAGAGCTACCCCCATGCTGTATATACGGCGCCCAGCTGTGCTCAGATCGACATATATCCACATCGCCTGTAGGTCCTATATGGCCGTGTGTTGCATCTGACTGGTATCAGAGCTACCTCCATGCTGTATATACGGGGCCCAGCTGTGCTCAGATCGACATATATCGACTTAAGAACATCGCCTGTGGGTCCTATATAGCCGTGGGTTGCAGCTGGCTGGTATCACAGCTACACCCATGCCGTATATACGTGGCCCAGCTGTGCTCAGATCGACATATAACGACTCAAGAGCATCGCCTGTAGGTCCCATATGGCCGTGGGTTGTATCTGGCTGGTAACAGAGCTACCCCCATGCTGTATATACGGGGCCCAGCTGTGCTCAGATCGACATATATCGACTCAAGAACATCACAGGTAGGTCCTATATAGCCGTGGGTTGCAGCTGGCTGATATCACAGCTACCCCCTTGCTGTATATACGTGGCCCAGCTGTGCTCAGATCGACATATATCGACTCAAGAACATCGCCTGTAGGTCCTATATAGCCGTGAATTGCAGCTGGCTGGTATCACAGCTACCCCCATGCTGTATATACGTGGCCCAGCTGTGCTCAGATCGACATATATCGACTCAAGAACATCGCCTGTAATTCCTATATGGCCGTGGGTTGCATCTGGCTGGTATCAGAGCTACCCCCATGCTGTATATACGGCGCCTAGCTGTGCTCAGATCGACATATATCCACCCAAGAACATCGCCTGTAGGTCCTATATGGCCGTGGGTTGCATCTGGCTGGTATCAGAGCTACCGCCATGCTGTATATACGGGGCCCAGCTGTGCTCAGATCGACATATAGCCACATCGCCTGTAGGTCCTATATGGCCGTGTGTTGCATCTGACTGGTATCAGAGCTACCTCCATGCTGTATATACGGGGCCCAGCTGTGCTCAGATCGACATATATCGACATATATCGACTCAAGAACATCGCCAGTAGGTCCTATATGGCCGTGGGTTGCATCTGGCTGGTATCAGAGCTACCCCCATGCTGTATATACGGCGCCCAGCTGTGCTCTGAACGACATATATCCACATCGCCTGTAGGTCCTATATGGCCGTGTGTTGCATCTGACTGGTATCAGAGCTACCTCCATGCTGTATATACGGGGCCCAGCTGTGCTCAGATCGACATATATCGACTTAAGAACATCGCCTGTAGGTCCTATATAGCCGTGGGTTGCAGCTGGCTGGTATCACAGCCACACCCATGCCGTATATACGTGGCCCAGCTGTGCTCAGATCGACATATAACGACTCAAGAGCATCGCCTGTAGGTCCTATATGGCCGTGGGTTGCATCTGGCTGGTAACAGAGCTACCCCCCATGCTGTATATACGGGGCCCAGCTGTGCTCAGATCGACATATATCGACTCAAGAACATCACAGGTAGGTCCTATATAGCCGTGGGTTGCAGCTGGCTGATATCACAGCTACCCCCTTGCTGTATATACGTGGCCCAGCTGTGCTCAGATCGACATATATCGACTCAAGAACATCGCCTGTAGGTCCTATATAGCCGTGAATTGCAGCTGGCTGGTATCACAGCTACCCCCATGCTGTATATACGTGGCCCAGCTGTGCTCAGATCGACATATATCGACTCAAGAACATCGCCTGTAGGTCCTAATGGCCGTGGGTTGCATCTGGCTGGTATCAGAGCTACCCCCATGCTGTATATACGGCGCCTAGCTGTGCTGAGATCGACATATATCCACCCAAGAACATCGCCTGTAGGTCCTATATGGCCGTGGGTTGCATCTGGCTGGTATCAGAGCTACCGCCATGCTGTATATACGGGGCCCAGCTGTGCTCAGATCGACATATATCCACATCGCCTGTAGGTCCTATATGGCCGTGTGTTGCATCTGACTGGTATCAGAGCTACCTCCATGCTGTATATACGGGGCCCAGCTGTGCTCAGATCGACATATATCGACTCAAGAACATCGCCAGTAGGTCCTATATGGCCGTGGGTTGCTTCTGGCTGGTATCAGAGCTACCCCCATGCTGTATATACGGCACCCAGCTGTGCTCTGATCGACATATATCCACATCGCCTGTAGGTCCTATATGGCCGTGTGTTGCATCTGACTGGTATCAGAGCTACCTCCATGCTGTATATACGGGGCCCAGCTGTGCTCAGATCGACATATATCGACTTAAGAACATCGCCTGTAGGTCCTATATAGCCGTGGGTTGCAGCTGGCTGGTATCACAGCTACACCCATGCCGTATATACGTGGCCCAGCTGTGCTCAGATCGACATATAACGACTCAAGAGCATCGCCTGTAGGTCCTATATGGTCGTGGGTTGCATCTGGCTGGTAACAGAGCTACCCCCATGCTGTATATACGGGGCCCAGCTGTGCTCAGATCGACATATATCGACTCAAGAACATCACTGGTAGGTCCTATATAGCCGTGGGTTGCAGCTGGCTGGTATCACAGCTACCCCCTTGCTGTATATCCGTGGCCCAGCTGTGCTCAGATCGACATATATCGACTCAAGAACATCGCCTGTAGGTCCTATATAGCCGTGAATTGCAGCTGGCTGGTATCACAGCTACCCCCATGCTGTATATACGTGGCACAGCTGTGCTCAGATCGACATATATCGACTCAAGAACATCGCCTGTAGGTCCTATATGGCCGTGGGTTGCATCTGGCTGGTATCAGAGCTACCCCCATGCTGTATATACGGCGCCTAGCTGAGCTCAGATCGACATATATCCACCCAAGAACATCGCCTGTAGGTCCTATATGGCCGTGGGTTGCATCTGGCTGGTATCAGAGCTACCCCCATGCTGTATATACGGGGCCGAGCTGTGCTCAGATCGACATATATCGACTCCAGAACATTGCCTGTAGGTCCTATATAGCCGTGAGTTGCAGCTGGCTGGTATCACAGTTACCCCCATGCTGTATATACGTGTCCCAGCTGTGCTCAGATCGACATATATCGACTCAAGAACATCGCCTGTAGGTCCTATATGGCCGTGGGTTGCATCTGGCTGGTATCAGAGCTACCCCCATGCTGTATATACGGCGCCCAGCTGTGCTCAGATCGACATATATCCACTCAAGAACATCGCCTGTATGTCCTATATGGCCGTAGGTTGCAGCAGGCTGGTATCACAGCTGCCCCCATGCTGTATATAAGTGGCCCAGCTGTGCTCAGATCGACATATGTCGACTCAAGAACATCGCCTGTAGGTCCTATATGGCCGTGGGATGCATCTGGTTGGTATCAGAGCTACCCCCATGCTGTATATACGGCGCCCAGCTGTGCTCAGATCGATATATATATATCCACTCAAGAACATCGCCTGTAGGTCCTACATGGCCGTGGGTTGCATCTGGCTGGTATCAGAGCTACCTCCATGCTGTATATACGTGGCCCAGCTGTGCTCAGATCGACATATGTCGACTCAAGAACATCGCCTGTAGGTTCTATATGGCCGTGGGTTGCATCTGGCTGGTATTAGAGCTACCCCCATGCTGTATATACGGCGCCCAGCTGTGCTCAGATCGACATATATCCACTCAAGAACATCGCCTGTAGGTCCTATATGGCCGTGGGTTGCATCTGGCTGGTATCAGAGCTACCCCCATGCTGTATATACGTGGCCCAGCTGTGCTCAGATCGACATATGTCGACTCAAGAACATCGCCTGTAGGTTATATATGGCCGTGGGTTGCATCTGGTTGGTATCAGAGCTACCCCCATGCTGTATATACGGCGCCCAGCTGTGCTCAGGTCGATATATATCCACTCAAGAACATCGCCTGTAGGTCCTATATGGCCGTGGGTTGCATCTGGCTGGTATCAGAGCTACCCCCATACTGTATATACGGGGCCCATCTGTGCTCAGATCGACATATATCGACTCAAGAACATCGCCTGTAGGTCATATATAGCCGTGGGTTGGAGCTGGCTGTTATCACAGCTACCCCCATGTTGTATATACGTGGCCCAGCTGTGCTCAGATCAACATATATCGACTCAAGAACATCGCCTGTAGGTCCTATATGGCCGTGGGTTGCATCTGGCTGGTATGAGAGCTACCCCCATGCTGTATATACGGCGCCCAGCTGTGCTCAGATCGACATATATTCACTCAAAAACATCGCCTGTAGGTCCTATATGGCCGTGGGTTGCATCTGGCTGGTATCAGAGCTACCCCCATGCTGTATATACGGCGCCCAGCTGTGCTCAGGTCGATATATATCCACTAAAGAACATCGCCTGTAGGTCCTATATGGCCGTGGGTTGCATCTGGCTGGTATCAGAGCTACCCCCATGCTGTATATACGGCGCCCAGCTATGCTCAGATCGACATATATCCACTCAAGAACATCGCCTGAAGATCATATATGGCCGCGGGTTGCATCTGGCAGGTTTCAGAGCTACCCCAATATACAGGGGCCCAGCTGTGCTCAGATCGACATATATCGACTCAAGAACATCGCCTGTAGGTCCTATATGGCCGTGGATTGCATCTGGCTGGTATCAGAGCTACCCCAATGCTGTATATACGGCGCCCAGCTGTTCTCAGATCGACATATATCCACTAAAGAACATCGCCTGTAGGTCCTATATGGCCGTGGGTTGCATCTGCCTGGTATCAGAGCTACCCCCATGCTGTATATACGGGGCCCAGCTTAGCTCAGATCGACATATATCGACTCAAGAACATCGCCTGTAGGTCCTATATAGCCGTGAATTGCAGCTGGCTGGTATCACAGCTACCCCCATGCTGTATATACGTGGCCCAGCTCTGCTCAGATCGACATATATAGACTCAAGAACATCGCCTGTAGGTCCTATGTAGCCGTGAGTTGCAGCTGGCTGGTATCACAGCTACCCCCATGCTGTATATACGTGGCCCAGCTGTGCTCAGATCGACATATATCGACTCAAGAACATCGCCTGTAGGTCCTATATGGCCGTGTGTTACATCTGGCTGGTATCAGAGCTACCCCCATGATGTATATACGGCGCCCAGCTGTGCTCAGATCGACATATATCCACTCAAGAACATCGCCTGTAGGTCCTATATGGCCGTGGGTTGCATCTGGCTGGTATCAGAGCTACCCCCATGCTGTATATACGGGGCCCAGCTGTACTCAGATCGACATATATCGACTCAAGAACATCGCCTGTAGGTCCTATATAGCCGTGGGTTGCAGCTGGCTGGTATCACAGCTACCCCCATGCTGTAAATACGTGGCCCAGCTGTGCTCAGATCGACATATATCGACTCAAGAACATCGCCTGTAGGTCCTATATGGCCGTGGGTTACATGTTGCTGGTATCAGAGCTACCCCCATGCTGTATATACGGCGCCCAGCTGTGCTCAGACCGACATATATCCACTCAAAAAGATCGCCTGTAGGTCCTATATGGCCGTGGGTTGCATCAGGCTGGTATCAGAGCTACCTCCATGCTGTATGTACAGGGCACAGCTGTGCTCAGATCGACATATATCGACTCAAGAACATGGCCTGTAGGTCCTATATAGCCGTGGGTTGCAGCTGGCTGGTATCACAGCTACCCCCATGCTGTATATACGTGGCCCAGCTGTGCTCAGATCGACATATATCCACTCAAGAACATCGTCTGTAGGTCCTATATGGCCGTGGGTTGCATCTGGCTGGTATCAGAGCTACACTCATACTGTATAAACGGGGCCCAGCTGTGCTCAGATCGACATATATCGACTCAAGAACATCGCCTGTAGGTCCTATATAGCCGTAGGTTGCAGCTGGCTGGTATCACAGCTACCCCCTTGCTGTATATACGTGGCCCAGCTGTGCTCAGATCGACATATATCGACTCAAGAACATCGCCTGTAGGTCCTATATGGCCGTGGGTTGCATCTGACTGGTGTCAGAGCTACCCCCATGCTGTATATACGGCGCCCAGCTGTGCTCAGATCGACATATATCCACTCAAGAACATCGCCTGTAGGTCCTATATAGCCGTGGGTTGCAGCTGGCTGGTATCACGGCTACCCCCATGCTGTATATACGTGGCCCAGTTGTGCTCAGATCGACATATATCGACTCAAGAACATCGCCTGTAGATTCCTGTATAGCACTGGGTTGCAGCTGTCTAGTATCACAGCTACCCCCATGCTGTATATACGTGGCCCAGCTGTGCTCAGATCGACATATATCGACTCAAGAACATCGCCTGTAGGTCCTATATAGCCGTGGGTTGCAGCTGGCTGGTATCAGTGCTACCCCCATGCTTTATATACGGCGCCCAGCTGTGCTCAGAACGACATATATCCACTCAAGAACATCGCCCGTAGGTCCTATATGGCCGTGGGTTGCATCTGGCTGGTATCAGAGCTACCGCCATGCTGTATATACGGGGCCCAGCTGTGCTCAGATCGACATATATCGACTCAAGAACATCGCCTGTAGGTCCTATATAGCTGTGGGTTGCAGCTGGCTGGTATCACAGCTACCACCATGCTGTAAATACGTGGCCCAGCTGTGCTCAGATCGACATATATCGACTCAAGAACATCGCCTGTAGGTCCTATATGGCCGTGGGTTACATCTGGCTGGTATCAGAGCTACCCTCATGCTGTATATACGGCGCCCAGCTGTGCTCAGACCGACATATATTTACTCAAGAAGATCGCCTGTAGGTCCTATATGGCCGTGGGTTGCATCTGGCTGGTATCAGAGCTACCCCCATGCTGTATGTACAGGGCACAGCTGTGCTCAGATCGACATATATCGACTCAAGAACATCGCCTGTAGGTCCTATTTAGCTGTGGGTTGCAGCTGGCTGGTATCACAGCTACCCCCGTGCTGTATATACGTGGCCCAGCTGTGCTCAGATCGACATATATCGACTCAAGAACATCGCCAGTAGGTCCTATATGGCCGTAGGTTGCATCTGGCTGGTATCAGATCTACCCCCATGCTGTATATACGGCGCCCAGCTGTGCTCAGATCGACATATATCCACTCAAGTACATCGCCTGTAGGTTCTATATGGCCGTGGGTTGCATCTGGCTGGTATCAGCGCTACCCCCATGCTGTATATACGGGGCCCAGCTGTGTTCAGATCGACATATATCGACTCAAGAACATCGCCTGTAGGTCCTATATAGCCGTGGGCTGCAGCTGGCTGGTATCAGTGCTACCCCCATGCTGTATATAGGGCGCCCAGCTGTGCTCAGATCGACATATATCCAATCAAGAACATCGTCTGTAGGTCCTATATGGCCATGGGTTGCATCTGGCTGGTATCAGAGCTACCCCCATGCTGTATATACGGGGCCCAGCTGTGCTCAGATCGACATATATCGACTCAAGAACATCGCTTGTAGGTCCTATATAGCCGTAAGTTGCAGCTGGCTGGTATCACATCTACCCCCATGCTGTATATACGTGGCCCAGCTGTGCTCAGATCGACATATATCGACTCAAGAACATCGCCTGTAGGTCCTGTATAGCAGTGGGTTGCAGCTGGCTGGTATCACAGCTACCCCATGCTGTATATACGTGGCCCAGCTGTGCTCAGATCGACATATATCGACTCAAGAACATCGCCTGTAGGTCCTATATGGCCGTGGGTTGCATCTGGCTGGTATCAGAGCTACCCCCATGCTGTATATACGGCGCCTAGCTGTGCTCAGATCGACATATATGCACTCAAGAACATCGCCTGTAGGTCCTATATGGCCGTAGGTTGCATCTGGCTGGTATCAGAGCTACCGCCATGCTGTATATACGGGGCCCAGCTGTGCTCAGATCGACATATATCCAATCAAGAACATCGTCTGTAGGTCCTATATGGCCGTGGGTTGCATCTGGCTGGTATCAGAGCTACCCCCATGCTGTATATACGGGGCCCAGCTGTGCTCAGATCGACATATATCGACTCAAGAACATCGCTTGTAGGTCCTATATAGCCGTAAGTTGCAGCTGGCTGGTATCACATCTACCCCCATGCTGTATATACGTGGCCCAGCTGTGCTCAGATCGACATATATCGACTCAAGAACATCGCCTGTAGGTCCTATATAGCCGTGGGTTGCAGATGGCTGGTATCACAGCTACCCCCATGCTGTAAATACGTGGCCCAGCTGTGCTCAGATCGACATATATCGACTCAAGAACATCGCCTGTAGGTCCTATATGGCCGTGGGTTACATCTGGCTGGTATCAGAGCTACCCCCATGCTGTATATACGGCGCCCAGCTGTGCTCAGACCGACATATATCCACTCAAGAAGATTGCCTATGGTATCAGAGCTACCCCCATGCTGTATGTACAGGGCACAGCTGTGCTCAGATCGACATATATCGACTCAAGAAAATCGCCTGTAGGTCCTATATAGCCGTGGGTTGCAGCTGGCTGGTATCACAGCTACTCCCATGCTGTATATACGTGGCCCAGCTGTGCTCAGATCGACATATATCGACTCAAGAACATCGCCAGTAGGTCCTATATGGCCGTGGGTTGCATCTGGCTGGTATCAGAGCTACCCCCATGCTGTATATACGGCGCCCAGCTGTGCTCAGATCGACATATATCCACATCGCCTGTAGGTCCTATATGGCCGTGTGTTGCATCTGACTGGTATCAGAGCTACCTCCACACTGTATAAAGGGGGTCCAGCTGTGCTCAGATCGACATATATCGACTCAAGAACATCGCCTGTAGGTACTATATAGCCGTAGGTTGCAGCTGGCTGGTATCACAGCTACCCCGTTGCTGTATATACGTGGCCCAGCTGTGCTCAGATCGACATATATCGACTCAAGAACATCGCCTGTAGGTCCTATATGACCGTGGGTTGCATCTGACTGGTGTCAGAGCTACCCCCATGCTGTATATACGGCGCCCAGCTGTGCTCAGATCGACATATATCCACTCAAGAACATCGCCTGTAGGTCCTATATAGCCGTGGGTTGCAGCTGGCTGGTATCACAGCTACCCCCATGCTGTATATACGTGGCCCAGTTGTGCTCAGATCGACATATATCGACTCAAGAACATCGCCTGTAGGTCCTATATGGCCGTGGGTTACATCTGGCTGGTATCAGAGCTACCCCCATGCTGTATATACGGCGCCCAGCTGTGCTCAGACCGACATATATCCACTCAAGAAGATCGCCTGTAGGTCCTATATGGCCGTGGGTTGCATCAGGCTGGTATCAGAGCTACGCCCATGCTGTATGTACAGGGCACAGCTGTGCTCAGATCGACATATATCGACTCAAGAACATCGCCTGTAGGTCCTATATAGCCGTGGGTTGCAGCTGGCTGGCAGCACAGCTACCCCCATGCTGTATATACTTGGCCCAGCTGTGCTCAGATCGACATATATCCACTCAAGAACATCGCCTGTAGGTCCTATATGGCCGTGGGTTGCATCTGGCTGGTATCAGAGCTACCCTCATACTGTATAAACGGGGCCCAGCTGTGCTCAGATCGACATATATCGACTCAAGAACATCGCCTGTAGGTCCTATATAGCCGTAGGTTGCAGCTGGCTGGTATCACAGCTACACCCTTGCTGTATATACGTGGCCCAGCTGTGCTCAGATCGACATATATCGACTCAAGAACATCGCCTGTAGGTCCTATATGGCCGTGGGTTGCATCTGACTGGTGTCAGAGCTACCCCCATGCTGTATATACGGCGCCCAGCTGTGCTCAGATCGACATATATCCACTCAAGAACATCGCCTGTAGGTCCTATATAGCCATGGGTTGCAGCTGGCTGGTATCACAGCTACCCCCATGCTGTATATACGTGGCCCAGTTGTGCTCAGATCGACATATATCGACTCAAGAACATCGCCTGTAGATTCCTGTATAGCAGTGGGTTGCAGCTGGCTGGTATCACAGCTACCCCCATGCTGTATATACGTGGCCCAGCTGTGCTCAGATCGACATATATCGACTCAAGAACATCGCCTGTAGGTCCTATATAGCCGTGGGTTGCAGCTGGCTGGTATCAGTGCTACACCCATGCTGTATATACGGCGCCCAGCTGTGCTCAGATCGACATATATCCACTCAAGAACATCGCCCGTAGGTCCTATATGGCCGTGGGTTGCATCTGGCTGGTATCAGAGCTACCGCCATGCTGTATATACGGGGCCCAGCTGTGCTCAGATCGACATATATCGACTCAAGAACATCGCCTGTAGGTCCTATATAGTTGTGGGTTGCAGCTGGCTGGTATCACAGCTACCCCCATGCTGTAAATACGTGGCCCAGCTGTGCTCAGATCGACATATATCGACTCAAGAACATCGCCTGTAGGTCCTATATGGCCGTGGGTTACATCTGGCTGGTATCAGAGCTACCCTCATGCTGTATATACCGCGCCCAGCTGTGCTCAGATCGACATATATCGACTCAAGAACATCGCCTGTAGGTCCTATATAGCCGTGGGTTGCAGCTGGCTGGTAGCACAGCTACCCCCATGCTGTATATACTTGGCCCAGCTGTGCTCAGATCGACATATATCCACTCAAGAACATCGCCTGTAGGTCCTATATGGCCGTGGGTTGCATCTGGCTGGTATCAGAGCTACCCTCATACTGTATAAACGGGGCCCAGCTGTGCTCAGATCGACATATATCGACTCAAGAACATCGCCTGTAGGTCCTATATAGCCGTAGGTTGCAGCTGGCTGCTATCACAGCTACCCCCTTGCTGTATATACGTGGCCCAGCTGTGCTCAGATTGACATATATCGACTCAAGAACATCGCCTGTAGGTCCTATATGGCCGTGGGTTGCATCTGACTGGTGTCAGAGCGACCCCCAATTCTGTATATACGGCGCCCAGCTGTGCTCAGATCGACATATATCCACTCAAGAACATCGCCTGCAGGTCCTATATAGCCGTGGGTTGCAGCTGGCTGGTATCACAGCTACCCCCATGCTGTATATACGTGGCCCAGTTGTGCTCAGATCGACATATATCGACTCAAGAACATCGCGTGTAGATTCCTGTATAGCAGTGGGTTGCAGCTGGCTGGTATCACAGCTACCCCCATGCTGTATATACGTGGCCCAGCTGTGCTCAGATCGACATATATCGACTCAAGAACATCGCCTGTAGGTCCTATATAGCCGTATGTTGCAGCTGGCTGGTATCAGTGCTACACCCATGCTGTATATACGGCGCCCAGCTGTGCTCAGATCGACATATATCCACTCAAGAACATCGCCCGTAGGTCCTATATGGCCGTGGGTTGCATCTGGCTGGTATCAGAGCTACCGCCATGCTGTATATACGGGGCCCAGCTGTGCTCAGATCGACATATATCGACTCAAGAACATCGCCTGTAGGTCCTATATAGCTGTGGGTTGCAGCTGGGTGGTATCACAGCTACCGCCATGCTGTAAATACGTGGCCCAGCTGTGCTCAGATCGACATATATCGACTCAAGAACATCGCCAGTAGGTCCTATATGGCCGTGGGTTACATCTGGCTGGTATCAGAGCTACATTCATGCTGTATATACGGCGCCCAGCTGTGCTCAGACCGACATATATCCACTCAAGAAGATCGCCTGTAGGTCCTATATGGCCGTTGGTTGCATCTGGCTGGTATCAGAGCTACCCCCATGCTGTATGTACAGGGCACAGTTGTGCTCAGATCGACATATATCGACTCAAGAACATCGCCTGTAGGTCCTATTTAGCTGTGGGTTGCAGCTGGCTGGTATCACAGCTACCCCCATGCTGTATATACGTGGCCCAGCTGTGCTCAGATCGACATATATCGACTCAAGAACATCGCCAGTAGGTCCTATATGGCCGTGGGTTGCATCTGGCTGGTATCAGATCTACCCCCATGCTGCATATACGGCGCCCAGCTGTGCTCAGATCGACATATATCCACTCAAGTACATCGCCTGTAGGTTCTATATGGCCGTGGGTTGCATCTGGCTGGTATCAGAGCTACCCCCATGCTGTATATACGGGGCCCAGCTGTGCTCAGATCGACATATATCGACTCAAGAACATCGCCTGTAGGTCCTATATAGCCGTGGGCTGCAGCTGGCTGGTATCAGTGCTACCCCCATGCTGTATATACGGCGCCCAGCTGTGCTCAGATCGACATATATCCAATCAAGAACATCGCCTGTAGGTCCTATATGGCCGTGGGTTGCATCTGGCTGGTATCAGAGCTACCCCCATGCTGTATATACGGGGCCCAGCTGTGCTCAGATCGACATATATCGACTCAAGAACATCGCTTGTAGGTCCTATATAGCCGTAAGTTGCAGCTGGCTGGTATCACATCTACCCCCATGCTGTATATACGTGGCCCAGCTGTGCTCAGATCGACATATATCGACTCAAGAACATCGCCTGTAGGTCCTGTATAGCAGTGGGTTGCAGCTGGCTGGTATCACAGCTACCCCCATACTGTATATACGTGGCCCAGCTGTGCTCAGATCGACATATATCGACTCAAGAACATCGCCTGTAGGTCCTATATGGCCGTGGGTTGCATCTGGCTGGTATCAGAGCTACCCCATGCTGTATGTACAGGGCACAGCTGTGCTCAGATCGACATATATCGACTCAAGAACATCGCCTGTAGGTCCTATATGGCCGTGGGTTGCATCTGGCTGGTATCAGAGCTACCCCATGCTGTATGTACAGGGCACAGCTGTGCTCAGATCGACATATATCGACTCAAGAAAATCGCCTGTAGGTCCTATATAGCCGTGGGTTGCAGCTGGCTGGTATCACAGCTAATCCCATGCTGTATATACGTGGCCCAGCTGTGCTCAGATCGACATATATCGACTCAAGAACATCGCCAGTAGGTCCTATATGGCCGTGGGTTGCATCTGGCTGGTATCAGAACTACCCCCATGCTGTATATACGGCGCCCAGCTGTGCTCAGATCGACATATATCCACATCGCCTGTAGGTCCTATATGGCCGTGTGTTGCATCTGACTGGTATCAGAGCTACCTCCATGCTGTATATACGGGGCCCAGCTGTGCTCAGATCGACATATATCGACTTAAGAACATCGCCTGTAGGTCCTATATAGCCGTGGGTTGCAGCTGGCTGGCATCACAGCTACACCCATGCCGTATATACGTGGCCCAGCTGTGCTCAGATCGACATATAACGACTCAAGAGCATCGCCTGTAGGTCCTATATGGCCGTGGGTTGCATCTGGCTGGTAACAGAACTACCCCCATGCTGTATATACGGGGCCCTGCTGTGCTCAGATCGACATATATCGACTCAAGAACATCACTGGTAGGTCCTATATAGCCGTGGGTTGCAGCTGGCTGGTATCACAGCTACCCCCTTGCTGTATATACGTGGCCCAGCTGTGCTCAGATCGACATATATCGACTCAAGAACATCGCCTGTAGGTCCTATATAGCCGTGAATTGCAGCTGGCTGGTATCACAGCTACACCCATGCCGTATATACGTGGCCCAGCTGTGCTCAGATCGACATATAACGACTCAAGAGCATCGCCTGTAGGTCCTATATGGCCGTGGGTTGCATCTGGCTGGTAACAGAGCTACCCCCATGCTGTATATACGGGGCTCAGCTGTGCTCAGATCGACATATATCGACTCAAGAACATCACAGGTAGGTCCTATATAGCCGTGGGTTGCAGCTGGCTGATATCACAGCTACCCCCTTGCTGTATATACGTGGCCCAGCTGTGCTCAGATCGACATATATCGACTCAAGAACATCGCCTGTATGTCCTATATAGCCGTGAATTGCAGCTGGCTGGTATCACAGCTACCCCCATGCTGTATATACGTGGCCCAGCTGTGCTCAGATCGACATATATGGACTCAAGAACATCGCCTGTAGGTCCTATATGGCCGTGGGTTAGATGCAACTGGTGTCAGAGCTACCCCCATACTGTATATACGGCGCCCAGCTGTGCTCAGATCGACATATATCCACTCAAGAACATCGCCTATAGGTCCTATATAGACGTGGGTTGCAGCTGGCTGATATCACAGCTACCCCCTTGCTGTATATACGTGGCCCAGCTGTGCTCAGATCGACATATATCGACTCAAGAACATCGCCTGTAGGTCCTATATAGCCGTGAATTGCAGCTGGCTGGTATCACAGCTACCCCCATGCTGTATATACGTGGCCCAGTTGTGCTCAGATCGACATATATCAACTCAAGAACATCGCCTGTAGGTCCTGTATAGCAGTGGGTTGCAGCTGGCTGGTATCACAGCTACCCCCATGCTGTATATACGTGGCCCAGCTGTGCTCAGATCGACATATATCGACTCAAGAACATCGCCTGTAGGTCCTATATGGCCGTGGGTTGCATCTGGCTGGTATCAGAGCTACCGCCATGCTGTATATACGGGGCCCAGCTGTGCTCAGATCGACATATATCGACTCAAGAACATCGCCTGTAGGTCCTATATAGCCGTGGGTTGCAGCTGGCTGGTATCACAGCTACCCCCATGCTGTAAATTCGTGGCCCAGCTGTGCTCAGATCGACATATATCGACTCAAGAACATCGCCTGTAGGTCCTATATGGCCGTGGGTTACATCTGGCTGGTATCAGAGCTACCCTCATGCTGTATATACGGCGCCCAGCTGTGCTCAGACCGACATATATCTACTCAAGAAGATCGCCTGTAGGTCCTATATGGCCGTGGGTTGCATTTGGCTGGTATCAGAGCTACCCCCATGCTGTATGTACAGGGCACAGCTGTGCTCAGATCGACATATATCGACTCAAGAACATCGCCTGTAGGTCCTATTTAGCCGTGGGTTGCAGCTGGCTGGTATCACAGCTACCCCCATGCTGTATATACGTGGCCCAGATGTGCTCAGATCGACATATATCGACGCAAGAACATCGCCAGTAGGTCCTATATGGCCGTGAGTTGCATCTGGCTGGTATCAGAGCTACCCCCATGCTGTATATACGGCGCCCAGCTGTGCTCAGATCGACATATATCCACTCAAGAACATCGCCTGTATGTCCTATATGGCCGTGGGTTGCAACTGGCTGGTTTCACAGCTGCCCCCATGCTGTATATAAGTGGCCCAGCTGTGCTCAGATCGACATATGTCGACTCAAGAACATCGCCTGTAGATCCTATATGGCCGTGGGTTGCATCTGGTTGGTATCAGAGCTACCCCCATGCTGTATATACGGCGCCCAGCTGTGCTCAGATCGATATATATCCACTCAAGAACATCGCCTGTTAGTCCTATATGGCCGTGGGTTGCATCTGGCTGGTATCAGAGCTACCCCCATACTGTATATACGTGGCCCAGCTGTGCTCAGATCAACATATATCGACTCAAGAACATCGCCTGTAGGTCCTATATGGCCGTGGGTTGTATCTGGCTGGTATTAGAGCTACCCCCATGCCGTATATACGGCGCCCAGCTGTGCTCAGATCGACATATATCCACTCAAGAACATCGCCTGTAGGTCCTATATGGCCGTGGGTTGCATCTGGCTGGTATCAGAGCTACCCCCATGCTGTATATACGGGGCCCAGCTGTGCTCAGATCGACATATATCGACTCAAGAACATCGCTTGTAGGTCCTATATAGCCGTAAGTTGCAGCTGGCAGGTATCACATCTACTCCCATGCTGTATATACGTGGCCCAGCTGTGCTCAGATCGACATATATCGACTCAAGAACATCGCTTGTAGGTCATATATATCCGTAAGTTGCAGCTGGCTGGTATCACAGCTACCTCCATGCTGTATATACGTGGCCCAGCTGTGCTCAGATCGACATATATCGACTCAAGAACATCGCCTGTAGGTCCTATATGGCCGTGGGTTGCATCTGGCTGGTATCAGAGCTACCGCCATGCTGTATATACGGGGCCCAGCTGTGCTCAGATCGACATATATCCAATCAAGAACATCGTCTGTAGGTCCTATATGGCCGTGGGTTGCATCTGGCTGGTATCAGAGCTACCCCCATGCTGTATATACGGGGCCCAGCTGTGCTCAGATCGACATATATCGACTCAAGAACATCGCTTGTAGGTCCTATATAGCCGTAAGTTGCAGCTGGCTGGTATCACATCTACCCCCATGCTGTATATACGTGGCCCAGCTGTGCTCAGATCGACATATATCGACTCAAGAACATCGCCTGTAGGTCCTATATAGCCGTGGGTTGCAGATGGCTGGTATCACAGCTACCCCCATGCTGTAAATACGTGGCCCAGCTGTGCTCAGATCGACATATATCGACTCAAGAACATCGCCTGTAGGTCCTATATGGCCGTGGGTTACATCTGGCTGGTATCAGAGCTACCCCCATGCTGTATATACGGCGCCCAGCTGTGCTCAGACCGACATATATCCACTCAAGAAGATTGCCTATGGTATCAGAGCTACCCCCATGCTGTATGTACAGGACACAGCTGTGCTCAGATCAACATATATCGACTCAAGAAAATCGCCTGTAGGTCCTATATAGCCGTGGGTTGCAGCTGGCTGGTATCACAGCTACTCCCATGCTGTATATACGTGGCCCAGCTGTGCTCAGATCGACATATATCGACTCAAGAACATCGCCAGTAGGTCCTATATGGCCGTGGGTTGCATCTGGCTGGTATCAGAGCTACCCCCATGCTGTATATACAGCGCCCAGCTGTGCTCAGATCGACATATATCCACATCGCCTGTAGGTCCTATATGGCCGTGTGTTGCATCTGACTGGTATCAGAGCTACCTCCATGCTGTATATACGGGGCCCAGCTGTGCTCAGATCGACATATATCGACTTAAGAACATCGCCTGTAGGTCCTATATAGCCGTGGGTTGCAGCTGGCTGGTATCACAGCTACACCCATGCCGTATATACGTGGCCCAGCTGTGCTCAGATCGACATATAACGACTCAAGAGCATCGCCTGTAGGTCCTATATGGCCGTGGGTTGCATCTGGCTGGTAACAGAGCTACCCCCATGCTGTATATACGGGGCCCAGCTGTGCTCAGATCGACATATATCCACTCAAGAACATCACAGGTAGGTCCTATATAGCCGTGGGTTGCAGCTGGCTGATATCACAGCTACCCCCTTGCTGTATATACGTGGCCCAGCTGTGCTCAGATCGACATATATCGACTCAAGAACATCGCCTGTATGTCCTATATAGCCGTGAATTGCAGCTGGCTGGTATCACAGCTACCCCCATGCTGTATATACGTGGCCCAGCTGTGCTCAGATCGACATATATCGACTCAAGAACATCGCCTGTAGGTGCTATATGGCCGTGGGTTGCATCTGACTGGTGTCAGAGCTACCCCCATACTGTATATACGGCGCCCAGCTGTGCTCAGATCGACATATATCCACTCAAGAACATCGCCTGTAGGTCCTATATAGACGTGGGTTGCAGCTGGCTGATATCACAGCTACCCCCTTACTGTATATACGTGGCCCAGCTGTGCTCAGATCGACATATATCGACTCAAGAACATCGCCTGTAGGTCCTATATAGCCGTGAATTGCAGCTGGCTGGTATCACAGCTACCCCCATGCTGTATATACGTGGCCCAGTTGTGCTCAGATCGACATATATCAACTCAAGAACATCGCCTGTAGGTCCTGTATAGCAGTGGGTTGCAGCTGGCTGGTATCACAGCTACCCCCATGCTGTATATACGTGGCCCAGCTGTGCTCAGATCGACATATATCGACACTCAAGAACATCGCCTGTAGGTCCTATATAGCCGTGGGTTGCAGCTGGCTGGTATCACAGCTACCCCCATGCTGTAAATTCGTGGCCCAGCTGTGCTCAGATCGACATATATCGACTCAAGAACATCGCCTGTAGGTCCTATATGGCCGTGGGTTGCATCTGGCTGGTATCAGAGCTACCGCCATGCTGTATATACGGGGCCCAGCTGTGCTCAGATCGACATATATCGACACTCAAGAACATCGCCTGTAGGTCCTATATAGCCGTGGGTTGCAGCTGGCTGGTATCACAGCTACCCCCATGCTGTAAATTCGTGGCCCAGCTGTGCTCAGATCGACATATATCGACTCAAGAACATCGCCTGTAGGTCCTATATGGCCGTGGGTTACATCTGGCTGGTATCAGAGCTACCCTCATGCTGTATATACGGCGCCCAGCTGTGCTCAGACCGACATATATCTACTCAAGAAGATCGCCTGTAGGTCCTATATGGCCGTGGGTTGCATTTGGCTGGTATCAGAGCTACCCCCATGCTGTATGTACAGGGCACAGCTGTGCTCAGATCGACATATATCGACTCAAGAACATCGCCTGTAGGTGTTATTTAGCCGTGGGTTGCAGCTGGCTGGTATCACAGCTACCCCCATGCTGTATATACGTGGCCCAGCTGTGCTCAGATCGACATATATCGACTCAAGAACATCGCCAGTAGGTCCTATATGGCCGTGAGTTGCATCTGGCTGGTATCAGAGCTACCCCCATGCTGTATATACGGCGCCCAGCTGTGCTCAGATCGACATATATCCACTCAAGTACATCGCCTGTAGGTTCTATATGGCCGTGGGTTGCATCTGGCTGGTATCAGAGCTACCTCCATGCTGTATATACGGGGCCCAGCTGTGCTCAGATCGACATATATCGACTCAAGAACATCGCCTGTAGGTCCTATATAGCCGTGGGTTGCAGCTGGCTGGAATCAGTGCTACCCCCATGCTGTATATACGGCGCCCAGCTGTGCTCAGATCGACATATATCCACTCAAGAACATCGCCTGTAGGTCCTATATGGCCGTGGGTTGCATCTGGCTGGTATCAGAGCTACCCCCATGCTGTATATACGGGGCCCAGCTGTGCTCAGATCGACATATATCGACTCAAGAACATCGCTTGTAGGTCATATATAGCCGTAAGTTGCAGCTGGCTGGTATCACAGCTACCCCCATGCTGTATATACGTGGCCCAGCTGTGCTCAGATCGACATATATCGACTCAAGAACATCGCCTGTAGGTCCTATATGGCCGTGGGTTGCATCTGGCTGGTATCAGAGCTACCCCAATGCTGTATATACGGCGCCTAGCTGTGCTCAGATCGACATATATCCACTCAAGAATATCGCCTGTAGGTCCTATATGGCCGTGAGTTGCATCTGGCTGGTATCAGAGCTACCGCCATGCTGTATATACGGGGCCCAGCTGTGCTCAGATCGACATATATCGACTCAAGAACATCGCCAGTAGGTCCTATATGGCCGTGGGTTGCATCTGGCTGGTATTTGAGCTACCCCCATGCTGTATAAACGGCGCCCAGCTGTGCTCTGTTCGACATATATCCACATCGCCTGTAGGTCCTATATGGCCGTGTGTTGCATCTGACTGGTATCAGAGCCACCTCCATGCTGTATATACGGGGCCCAGCTGTGCTCAGATCGACATATATCGACTTAAGAACATCGCCTGTAGGTCCTATATAGCCATGGGTTGCAGCTGGCTGGTATCACAGCTACACCCATGCCGTATATACGTGGCCCAGCTGTGCTCAGATCGACATATAACGACTCAAGAGCATCGCCTGTAGGTCCTATATGGCCGTGGGTTGCATCTGGCTGGTAACAGAGCTACCCCCATGCTGTATATACGGGGCCCAGCTGTGCTCAGATCGACATATATCGACTCAAGAACATCACTGGTAGGTCCTATATAGCCGTGGGTTGCAGCTGGCTGGTATCACAGCTACCCCCTTGCTGTATATACGTGGCCCAGCTGTGCTCAGATCGACATATATCGACTCAAGAACATCGCCTATAGGTCCTATATAGCCGTGAATTGCAGCTGGCTGGTATCACAGCTACCCCCATGCTGTATATACGTGGCACAGCTGTGCTCAGATCGACATATATCGACTCAAGAACATCGCCTGTAGGTCCTATATGGCCGTGGGTTGCATCTTGCTGGTATCAGAGCTACCCCCATGCTGTATATACGGCGCCTAGCTGTGCTCAGATCGACATATATCCACCCAAGAACATCGCCTGTAGGTCCTATATGGCCGTGGGTTGCATCTGGCTGGTATCAGAGCTACCCCCGTGCTGTATATACGGGGCCGAGCTGTGCTCAGATCGACATATATCGACTCAAGAACATTGCCTGTAGGTCCTATATAGGCGTGAGTTGCAGCTGGCTGGTATCACAGTTACCCCCATGCTGTATATACGTGTCCCAGCTGTGCTCAGATCGACATATATCCACTCAAGAACATCGCCTGTAGGTCCTATATGGCCGTGGGTTGCATCTGGCTGGTATCAGAGCTACCCCCATGCTGTATATACGGCGCCCAGCTGTGCTCAGATCGACATATATCCACTCAAGAACATCGCCTGTATGTCCTATATGGCCGTGGGTTGCAGCTGGCTGGTATCACAGCTGCCCCCATGCTGTATATAAGTGGCCCAGCTGTGCTCAGATCGACATATGTCGACTCAAGAACATCGCCTGTAGGTCCTATATGGCCGTGGGATGCATCTGGTTGGTATCAGAGCTACCCCCATGCTGTATATACGGCGCCCAGCTGTGCTCAGATCGATATATATCCACTCAAGAACATCGCCTGTAGGTCCTACATGGCCGTGGGTTGCATCTGGCTGGTAACAGAGCTACCTCCATGCTGTATATACGTGGCCCAGCTGTGCTCAGATCGACATATGTCGACTCAAGAACATCGCCTGTAGGTTCTATATGGCCGTGGGTTGCATCTGGCTGGTATTAGAGCTACCCCCATGCTGTATATACGGCGCCCAGCTGTGCTCAGATCGACATATATCCACTCAAGAACATCGCCTGTAGGTCCTATATGGCCGTGGGTTGCATCTGGCTGGTATCAGAGCTACCCCCATGCTGTATATACGTGGCCCAGCTGTGCTCAGATCGACATATGTCGACTCAAGAACATAGCCTGTAGGTTATATATGGCCGTGGGTTGCATCTGGTTGGTATCAGAGCTACCCCCATGCTGTATATACGGCGCCCAGCTGTGCTCAGGTCGATATATATCCACTCAAGAACATCGCCTGTAGGTCCTATATGGCCGTGGGTTGCATCTGGCTGGTATCAGAGCTACCCCCATGCTGTATATACGGGGCCCAGCTGTGCTCAGATCGACATATATCGACTCAAGAACATCGCTTGTAGGTCATATATAGCCGTAAGTTGCAGCTGGCTGGTATCACAGCTACCTCCATGCTGTATATACGTGGCCCAGCTGTGCTCAGATCGACATATATCGACTCAAGAACATCGCCTGTAGGTCCTATATGGCTGTGGGTTGCATCTGGCTGGTATCAGAGCTACCCCCATGCTGTATATACGGCGCCTAGCTGTGCTCAGATCGACATATATCCACTCAAGAATATCGCCTGTAGGTCCTATATGGCCGTGGGTTGCATCTGGCTGGTATCAGAGCTACCGCCATGCTGTATATACGGGGCCCAGCTGTGCTCAGATCGACATATATCCACATCGCCTGTAGGTCCTATATGGCCGTGTGTTGCATCTGACTGGTATCAGAGCTACCTCCATGCTGTATATACGGGGCCCAGCTGTGCTCAGATCGACATATATCGACTCAAGAACATCGCCTGTAGGTCCTATATAGCCGTGGGTTGCAGCTGGCTGGTATCACAGCTATCCCCATGCTGTATATACGTGGCCCAGCTGTGCTCAGATCGACATATATCCACTCAAGAACATCGCCTGTAGGTCCTATATGGCCGTGGGTTGCATCTGGCTGGTATCAGAGCTACCCCCATACTGTATAAACGGGGCCCAGCTGTGCTCAGATCGACATATATCGACTCAAGAACATCGCCTGTAGGTCCTATATAGCCGTAGGTTGCAGCTGGCTGGTATCACAGCTACCCCCATGCAGTATATACGTGGCCCAGCTGTGCTCAGATGGACATATATCGACTCAAGAACATCGCCTGTAGGTCCTATATGGCCGTGGGTTGCATCTGACTGGTGTCAGAGCTACCCCCATGCTGTATATACGGCGCCCAGCTGTGCTCAGATCGACATATATCCACTCAAGAAGATTGCCTATGGTATCAGAACTACCCCCATGCTGTATGTACAGGGCACAGCTGTGCTCAGATCAACATATATCGACTCAAGAAAATCGCCTGTAGGTCCTATATAGCCGTGGGTTGCAGCTGGCTGGTATCACAGCTACTCCCATGCTGTATATACGTGGCCCAGCTGTGCTCAGATCGACATATATCGACTCAAGAACATCGCCAGTAGGTCCTATATGGCCGTGGGTTGCATCTGGCTGGTATCAGAGCTACCCCCATGCTGTATATACGGCGCCCAGCTGTGCTCAGATCGACATATATCCACATCGCCTGTAGGTCCTATATGGCCGTGTGTTGCATCTGACTGGTATCAGAGCTACCTCCATGCTGTATATACGGGGCCCAGCTGTGCTCAGATCGACATATATCGACTTAAGAACATCGCCTGTAGGTCCTATATAGCCGTGGGTTGCAGCTGGCTGGTATCACAGCTACACCCATGCCGTATATACGTGGCCCAGCTGTGCTCAGATCGACATATAACGACTCAAGAGCATCGCCTGTAGGTCCTATATGGCCGTGGGTTGCATCTGGCTGGTAACAGAGCTACCCCCATGCTGTATATACGGGGCCCAGCTGTGCTCAGATCGACATATATCGACTCAAGAACATCACAGGTAGGTCCTATATAGCCGTGGGTTGCAGCTGGCTGATATCACAGCTACCCCCTTGCTGTATATACGTGGCCCAGCTGTGCTCAGATCGACATATATCGACTCAAGAACATCGCCTGTATGTCCTATATAGCCGTGAATTGCAGCTGGCTGGTATCACAGCTACCCCCATGCTGTATATACGTGGCCCAGCTGTGCTCAGATCGACATATATCGACTCAAGAACATCGCCTGTAGGTGCTATATGGTCGTGGGTTGCATCTGACTGGTGTCAGAGCTACCCCCATACTGTATATACGCCGCCCAGCTGTGCTCAGATCGACATATATCCACTCAAGAACATCGCCTGTAGGTCCTATATAGACGTGGGTTGCAGCTGGCTGATATCACAGCTACCCCCTTACTGTATATACGTGGCCCAGCTGTGCTCAGATCGACATATATCGACTCAAGAACATCGCCTGTAGGTCCTATATAGCCGTGAATTGCAGCTGGCTGGTATCACAGCTACCCCCATGCTGTATATACGTGGCCCAGTTGTGCTCAGATCGACATATATCAACTCAAGAACATCGCCTGTAGGTCCTATATAGCCGTGGGTTGCAGCTGGCTGGTATCACAGCTACCCCCATGCTGTAAATTCGTGGCCCAGCTGTGCTCAGATCGACATATATCGACTCAAGAACATCGCCTGTAGGTCCTATATGGCCGTGGGTTACATCTGGCTGGTATCAGAGCTACCCTCATGCTGTATATACGGCGCCCAGCTGTGCTCAGACCGACATATATCTACTCAAGAAGATCGCCTGTAGGTCCTATATGGCCGTGGGTTGCATTTGGCTGGTATCAGAGCTACCCCCATGCTGTATGTACAGGGCACAGCTGTGCTCAGATCGACATATATCGACTCAAGAACATCGCCTGTAGGTCCTATTTAGTCGTGGGTTGCAGCTGGCTGGTATCACAGCTACCCCCATGCTGTATATACGTGGCCCAGCTGTGCTCAGATCGACATATATCGACTCAAGAACATCGCCAGTAGGTCCTATATGGCCGTGAGTTGCATCTGGCTGGTATCAGAGCTACCCCCATGCTGTATATACGGCGCCCAGCTGTGCTCAGATCGACATATATCCACTCAAGTACATCGCCTGTAGGTTCTATATGGCCGTGGGTTGCATCTGGCTGGTATCAGAGCTACCTCCATGCTGTATATACGGGGCCCAGCTGTGCTCAGATCGACATATATCGACTCAAGAACATCGCCTGTAGGTCCTATATAGCCGTGGGTTGCAGCTGGCTGGAATCAGTGCTACCCCCATGCTGTATATACGGCGCCCAGCTGTGCTCAGATCGACATATATCCACTCAAGAACATCTCCTGTAGGTCCTATATGGCCGTGGGTTGCATCTGGCTGGTATCAGAGCTACCCCCATGCTGTATATACGGGGCCCAGCTGTGCTCAGATCGACATATATCGACTCAAGAACATCGCTTGTAGGTCATATATAGCCGTAAGTTGCAGCTGGCTGGTATCACAGCTACCCCCATGCTGTATATACGTGGCCCAGCTGTGCTCAGATCGACATATATCGACTCAAGAACATCGCCTGTAGGTCCTATATGGCCGTGGGTTGCATCTGGCTGGTATCAGAGCTACCCCAATGCTGTATATACGGCGCCTAGCTGTGCTCAGATCGACATATATCCACTCAAGAATATCGCCTGTAGGTCCTATATGGCCGTGGGTTGCATCTGGCTGGTATCAGAGCTACCGCCATGCTGTATATACGGGGCCCAGCTGTGCTCAGATCGACATATATCCACATCGCCTGTAGGTCCTATATGGCCGTGTGTTGCATCTGACTGGTATCAGAGCTACCTCCATGCTGTATATACGGGGCCCAGCTGTGCTCAGATCGACATATATCGACTCAAGAACATCGCCAGTAGGTCCTATATGGCCGTGGGTTGCATCTGGCTGGTATTTGAGCTACCCCCATGCTGTATAAACGGCGCCCAGCTGTGCTCTGTTCGACATATATCCACATCGCCTGTAGATCCTATATGGCCGTGTGTTGCATCTGACTGGTATCAGAGCCACCTCCATGCTGTATATACGGGGCCCAGCTGTGCTCAGATCGACATATATCGACTTAAGAACATCGCCTGTAGGTCCTATATAGCCATGGGTTGCAGCTGGCTGGTATCACAGCTACACCCATGCCGTATATACGTGGCCCAGCTGTGCTCAGATCGACATATAACGACTCAAGAGCATCGCCTGTAGGTCCTATATGGCCGTGGGTTGCATCTGGCTGGTAACAGAGCTACCCCCATGCTGTATATACGGGGCCCAGCTGTGCTCAGATCGACATATATCGACTCAAGAACATCACTGGTAGGTCCTATATAGCCGTGGGTTGCAGCTGGCTGGTATCACAGCTACCCCCTTGCTGTATATACGTGGCCCAGCTGTGCTCAGATCGACATATATCGACTCAAGAACATCGCCTGTAGGTCCTATATAGCCGTGAATTGCAGCTGGCTGGTATCACAGCTACCCCCATGCTGTATATAAGTGGCACAGCTGTGCTCAGATCGACATATATCGACTCAAGAACATCGCCTGTAGGTCCTATATGGCCGTGGGTTGCATCTTGCTGGTATCAGAGCTACCCCCATGCTGTATATACGGCGCCTAGCTGTGCTCAGATCGACATATATCCACCCAAGAACATCGCCTGTAGGTCCTATATGGCCGTGGGTTGCATCTGGCTGGTATCAGAGCTACCCCCGTGCTGTATATACGGGGCCGAGCTGTGCTCAGATCGACATATATCGACTCAAGAACATCGCCTGTAGGTCCTATATAGCCGTGAGTTGCAGCTGGCTGGTATCACAGTTACCCCCATGCTGTATATACGTGTCCCAGCTGTGCTCAGATCGACATATATCGACTCAAGAACATCGCCTGTAGGTCCTATATAGCCGTGGGTTGGAGCTGGCTGGTATCACAGCTACCCGCATGTTGTATATACGTGGCCCAGCTGTGCTCAGATCAACATATATCGACTCAAGAACATCGCCTGTAGGTCCTATATGGCCGTGGGTTGCATCTGGTTGGTATCAGAGCTACCCCCATGCTGTATATACGGCGCCCAGCTGTGCTCAGATCGATATATATATCCACTCAAGAACATCGCCTGTAGGTCCTATATGGCCGTGGGTTGCATCTGGCTGGTATCAGAGCTACCCCCATACTGTATATACGTGGCCCAGCTGTGCTCAGATCAACATATATCGACTCAAGAACATCGCCTGTAGGTCCTATATGGCCGTGGGTTGTATCTGGCTGGTATTAGAGCTACCCCCATGCTGTATATACGGCGCCAAGCTGTGCTCAGATCGACATATATCCACTCAAGAACATCGCCTGTAGGTCCTATATGGCCGTGGGTTGCATCTGGCTGGTATCAGAGCTACCCCCATGCTGTATAAACGTGGCCCAGCCGTGCTCAGATCGACATATGTCGACTCAAGAACATCGCCTGTAGGTTCTATATGGCCGTGGGTTGCATCTGGTTGGTATCAGAGCTACCCCCATGCTGAATATACGGCGCCCAGCTGTGCTCAGGTCGATATATATCCACTCAAGAACATCGCCTGTAGGTCCTATATGGCCGTGGGTTGCATCTGGCTGGTATCAGAGCTACCGCCATACTGTATATACGGGGCCCAGCTGTGCTCAGATCGACATATATCGACTCAAGAACATCGCCTGTAGGTCCTATATAGCCGTGGGTTGGAGCTGGCTGGTATCACAGCTACCCGCATGTTGTATATACGTGGCCCAGCTGTGCTCAGATCAACATATATCGACTCAAGAACATCGCCTGTAGGTCCTATATGGCCGTGGGTTGCATCTGGCTGGTATGAGAGCTACCCCCATGCTGTATATACGGCGCCCAGCTGTGCTCAGATCGACATATATCCACTCAAGAACATCGCCTGTAGGTCCTGTATGGCCGTGGGTTGCATCTGGCTGGTATCAGAGCTACCCCCATGCTGTATATACTGTTCCTAGCTGTGCTCAGATCGACATATATCGACTCAAGAACATCGCCTGTAGGTCCTATATAGCCGTGGGTTGCAGCTGGCTGGTATCACAGCTACCCCCATGCTGTATATACGTGGCCCAGCTGTGCTCAGATCGACATATATGGACTCAAGAACATCGCCTGTAGGTCCTATGTGGCCGTGGGTTGAATCTGGCTGGTATCAGAGCTACCCCCATGCTGTATATACGGCGCCCAGCTGTGCTCAAATCGACATATATCCACTTAAGAACATCGCCTGCAGGTACTATATGGCCGTGGGTTGCATCTGGCTGGAATCAGAGCTACCCCCATGCTGTATATACGGGGCCCAGCTGTGCTCAGATCGACATATATCGACTCAAGAACATCGCCTGTAGGTCCTATATAGCCGTGGGTTGCGGCTGGCTGGTATCACAGCTACCCCCATGCTATATATACGTGGCCCAGCTGTGCTCAGATCGACATATATCGACTCAAGAACATCGCCTGTAGGTTCTATATAGTCGTGGGTTGCATCTGGCTGGTATCAGAGCTACCCCCATGCTAAATATACGGCGCCCAGCTGTGCTCAGATCGACTTATATCCACATCGCCTTTAGGTCCTATATGGCCGTGGGTTGCATCTGGCTGGTATCAGAGCTACCCCCATGCTGTATATACGGCGCCCAGCTGTGCTCAGATCGACAAATATCCACTCAAGCACATCGCCTGTAGGTCCTATATGGCCGTGGGTTGCATCTGGCTGGTATCAGAGCTACTCCCATGTTGTATATACGGGGCCCAGCTGTGCTCAGATCGTCATATGTCGACACAAGAACATCGCCTGTAGGTCCTATATAGCCGTGGGTTGCAGCTGGCTGGTATCACAGCTACTCCCATGCTGTATATACGTGGCCCAGCTGTGCTCAGATCGACATATATCGACTCAAGAACATCGCCTGTATGTCCTATATGGCCGTGGGTTGCATCTGGCTGGTATCAGAGCTACCCCCATGCTGTCTATACGGCGCCCAGCTGTGCTCACATCGACATATATCCACTCAAGAACATCGCCTGTAGGTCCTATACGGCCGTGGGTTGCATCTGGCTGGTATCAGAGCTACCCCCATGCTGTATATACGGGGCCCAGCTGTGCTCAGATCGACATATATCGACTCAAGAACATCGCCTGTAGGTCCTATATAGCCGTGGGTTGCAGCTGGCTGGTATCACAGCAACCCCCATGCTGTATATACGTGGCCCAGCTGTGCTTAGATCGACATATATCGACTCAAGAACATCGCCTGTATGTCCTATATGGCCGTGGGTTGCATCTGGCTGGTATCAGAGCTACCCCCATGCTGTCTATACGGCGCCCAGCTGTGCTCAGATCGACATATATCCACTCAAGAGCATCGCCTGTAGGTCCTATATGGCCGTGGGTTGCATCTGGCTGGTATCAGAGCTACCCCCATGCTGTATATACGTGGCCCAGCTGTGCTCAGATCGACATATATCGACTCAAGAACATCGCCTGTATGTCCTATATGGCCGTGGGTTGCATCTGGCTGGTATCAGAGCTACCCCCATGCTGTCTATACGGCGCCCAGCTGTGCTCAGATCGACATATATCCACTCAAGAGCATCGCCTGTAGGTCCTATATGGCCGTGGGTTGCATCTGGCTGGTATCACAGCTACCCCCATGCTATATATACGTGGCCCAGCTGTGCTCAGATCGACATATATCGACTCAAGAACATCGCCTGTAGGTTCTATATAGTCGTGGGTTGCATCTGGCTGGTATCAGAGCTACCCCCATGCTAAATATACGGCGCCCAGCTGTGCTCAGATCGACTTATATCCACATCGCCTTTAGGTCCTATATGGCCGTGGGTTGCATCTGGCTGGTATCAGAGCTACCCCCATGCTGTATATACGGCGCCCAGCTGTGCTCAGATCGACAAATATCCACTCAAGCACATCGCCTGTAGGTCCTATATGGCCGTGGGTTGCATCTGGCTGGTATCAGAGCTACTCCCATGTTGTATATACGGGGCCCAGCTGTGCTCAGATCGTCATATGTCGACACAAGAACATCGCCTGTAGGTCCTATATAGCCATGGGTTGCAGCTGGCTGGTATCACAGCTACTCCCATGCTGTATATACGTGGCCCAGCTGTGCTCAGATCGACATATATCGACTCAAGAACATCGCCTGTATGTCCTATATGGCCGTGGGTTGCATCTGGCTGGTATCAGAGCTACCCCCATGCTGTCTATACGGCGCCCAGCTGTGCTCACATCGACATATATCCACTCAAGAACATCGCCTGTAGGTCCTATACGGCCGTGGGTTGCATCTGGCTGGTATCAGAGCTACCCCCATGCTGTATATACGGGGCCCAGCTGTGCTCAGATCGACATATATCGACTCAAGAACATCGCCTGTAGGTCCTATATAGCCGTGGGTTGCAGCTGGCTGGTATCACAGCAACCCCCATGCTGTATATACGTGGCCCAGCTGTGCTTAGATCGACATATATCGACTCAAGAACATCGCCTGTATGTCCTATATGGCCGTGGGTTGCATCTGGCTGGTATCAGAGCTACCCCCATGCTGTCTATACGGCGCCCAGCTGTGCTCAGATCGACATATATCCACTCAAGAGCATCGCCTGTAGGTCCTATATGGCCGTGGGTTGCATCTGGCTGGTATCAGAGCTACCCCCATGCTGTATATACGTGGCCCAGCTGTGCTCAGATCGACATATATCGACTCAAGAACATCGCCTGTAGGTCCTATATGGCCGTGGGTTGAATCAGGCTGGTATCAGAGCTACCCCAATGCTGTATATACGGCGCCCAGCTGTGCTCAGATCGACATATATCCACTCAAGAACATCGCCTGTAGGTCCTATATGGCCGTGGGTTACATCTGGCTGGTATCAGAGCTACCCCAATGCTGTATATACGGGGCCCAGCTGTGCTCAGATCGACATATATCGACTCAAGAACATCGCCTGTATGTCCTATATAGCCGTGGGTTGCAGCTGACTGGTATCAAAGCTACCCCCATGCTGTATATACGGGGCCCAGCTGTGCTCAGATCGACATATATCGACTCAAGAACATCGCCTGTAGGTCCTATATAGCCGTGAATTGCAGCTGGCTGGTATCACAGCTACCCCCATGCTGTATATACGTGGCCCAGCTGTGCTCAGCTCGACATATATCGACTCAAGAACATCGCCTGTAGGTCCTATATAGCCGTGGGTTGCAGCTGGCTGGTACCACAGCTACCCCCATGCTGTATATACGTGGCCCAGCTGTGCTCAGATCGACATATATCGACTCAAGGACATCGCCTGTAGGTCCTATATGGCCGTGGGTTGCATCTGTCTGGTATCAGAGCTACCCCCATGCTGTATATACAGCGCCCAGCTGTGCTCAGATCGACATATATCCACTCAAGAACATCGCCTGTAGGTCCTATATGGCCGTGGGTTGCATCTGGCTGGTATCAGAGCTACCCCCATGCTGTATATACGTGGCCCAGCTGTGCTCAGGTCGACATATATCGACTCAAGAACATCGCCTGTAGGTCCGTATATACGTTGCCCAGCTGTGGTCAGATCGACATATATCCACTCAAGAACATCGCCTGTAGGTCCTATATGGCCGTGGGTTGTATCTGGCTGGTATCAGAGCTACCCCCATACTGTATATACGGGGCCCAGCTGTGCTCAGATCGACATATATCGACTCTAGAATATCGCCTGTAGGTCCTATATAGCCGTGGGTTGCAGCTGGCTGGTATTACAGCTACCCCCATGCTGTATATACGTGGCCCAGCTGTACTCAGATCGACATATATCGACTCAAGTACATCGCCTGTAGGTTTTATATGGCAGTGGGTTGCATCTGGCTGGTATCAGAGCTACCCCCATGCTATATATACGGCGCCCAGCTGTGCTCAGATCGACAAATATCCACTCAAGAACATCGCCTGTAGGTCCTATATGGCCGTGGGTTGCATCTGGCTGGTATCAGAGCTACCCCCATGCTGTATATATGGGGCCCAGCTGTGCTCAGATCGACATATATCGACTTAAGAACATCGCCTGTAGGTCCTATATAGCCGTGGGTTGCAGCTGGCTGGTATCACAGCTACTCCCATGTAGTATATATGTGGCCCAGCTGTGCTCAGATCGATATATATATATCCACTCAAGAACATCGCCTGTAGGTCCTATATTGCCGTGGGTTGCATCTGGCTGGTATCAGAGCTACCCCCATGCTGTATATACGGCGCCTAGCTGTTCTCAGATCGACATATATCCACTCAAGAACATCGCCCGTAGGTCCTATATAACCGTGGGTTGCAGCTGGCTGGTATCACAGCTACCCCCATGCTGCATATACGTGGCCCAGCTGTGCTCAGATGAACATATATCGACTCAAGAACATCGCCTGTAGGTCCTATATGGCCGTGGGTTGCATCTGGCTCAAGTACATCGCCTGTAGGTTCTATATGGCCGTGGTTTGCATCTGGCTGGTATCAGAGCTACCTCCATGCTGTATATACGGGGCCCAGCTGTGCTCAGATCGACATATATCGACTCAAGAACATCGCCAGTAGGTCCTATATGGCCGTGGGTTGCATCTGGCTGGTATCAGAGCTACCCCCATGCTGTATATACGGCGCCCAGCTGTGCTCTGATCGACATATATCCACATCGCCTGTAGGTCCTATATGGCCGTGTGTTGCATCTGACTGGTATCAGAGCTACCTCCATGCTGTATATACGGGGCCCAGCTGTGCTCAGATCGACATATATCGACTTAAGAACATCGCCTGTAGGTCCTATATAGCCGTGGGTTGCAGCTGGCTGGTATCACAGCTACACCCATGCCGTATATACGTGGCCCAGCTGTGCTCAGATCGACATATAACGATTCAAGAGCATCGCCTGTAGGTCCTATATGGCCGTGGGTTGCATCTGGCTGGTAACAGAGCTACCCCCATGCTGTATATACGGGGCCCAGCTGTGCTCAGATCGACATATATCGACTCAAGAACATCGCCTGTAGGTTCTATATGGCCGTGGGTTGCATCTGGCTGGTATCAGAGCTACCCCCATGCTAAATATACGGCGCCCAGCTGTGCTCAGATCGACTTATATCCACATCGCCTGTAGGTCCTATATGGCCGTGGGTTGCATCTGGCTGGTATCAGAGCTACCCCCATGCTGTATATACGGCGCCCAGCTGTGCTCAGATCGACAAATATCCACTCAAGCACATCGCCTGTAGGTCCTATATGGCCGTGGGTTGCATCTGGCTGGTATCAGAGCTACCCCCATGCTAAATATACGGCGCCCAGCTGTGCTCAGATCGACTTATATCCACATCGCCTGTAGGTCCTATATGGCCGTGGGTTGCATCTGGCTGGTATCACAGCTACCCCCATGCTATATATACGTGGCCCAGCTGTGCTCAGATCGACATATATCGACTCAAGAACATTGCCTGTAGGTTCTATATAGTCGTGGGTTGCATCTGGCTGGTATCAGAGCTACCCCCATGCTAAATATACGGCGCCCAGCTGTGCTCAGATCGACTTATATCCACATCGCCTTTAGGTCCTATATGGCCGTGGGTTGCATCTGGCTGGTATCAGAGCTACCCCCATGCTGTATATACGGCGCCCAGCTGTGCTCAGATCGACAAATATCCACTCAAGCACATCGCCTGTAGGTCCTATATGGCCGTGGGTTGCATCTGGCTGGTATCAGAGCTACTCCCATGTTGTATATACGGGGCCCAGCTGTGCTCAGATCGTCATATGTCGACACAAGAACATCGCCTGTAGGTCCTATATAGCCATGGGTTGCAGCTGGCTGGTATCACAGCTACTCCCATGCTGTATATACGTGGCCCAGCTGTGCTCAGATCGACATATATCGACTCAAGAACATCGCCTGTATGTCCTATATGGCCGTGGGTTGCATCTGGCTGGTATCAGAGCTACCCCCATGCTGTCTATACGGCGCCCAGCTGTGCTCACATCGACATATATCCACTCAAGAACATCGCCTGTAGGTCCTATACGGCCGTGGGTTGCATCTGGCTGGTATCAGAGCTACCCCCATGCTGTATATACGGGGCCCAGCTGTGCTCAGATCGACATATATCGACTCAAGAACATCGCCTGTAGGTCCTATATAGCCGTGGGTTGCAGCTGGCTGGTATCACAGCAACCCCCATGCTGTATATACGTGGCCCAGCTGTGCTTAGATCGACATATATCGACTCAAGAACATCGCCTGTATGTCCTATATGGCCGTGGGTTGCATCTGGCTGGTATCAGAGCTACCCCCATGCTGTCTATACGGCGCCCAGCTGTGCTCAGATCGACATATATCCACTCAAGAGCATCGCCTGTAGGTCCTATATGGCCGTGGGTTGCATCTGGCTGGTATCAGAGCTACCCCCATGCTGTATATACGTGGCCCAGCTGTGCTCAGATCGACATATATCGACTCAAGAACATCGCCTGTAGGTCCTATATGGCCGTGGGTCGAATCAGGCTGGTATCAGAGCTACCCCAATGCTGTATATACGGCGCCCAGCTGTGCTCAGATCGACATATATCCACTCAAGAACATCGCCTGTAGGTCCTATATGGCCGTGGGTTACATCTGGCTGGTATCAGAGCTACCCCAATGCTGTATATACGGGGCCCAGCTGTGCTCAGATCGACATATATCGACTCAAGAACATCGCCTGTAGGTCCTATATAGCCGTGGGTTGCAGCTGACTGGTATCAAAGCTACCCCCATGCTGTATATACGGGGCCTAGCTGTGCTCAGATCGACATATATCGACTCAAGAACATCGCCTGTAGGTCCTATATAGCCGTGAATTGCAGCTGGCTGGTATCACAGCTACCCCCATGCTGTATATACGTGGCCCAGCTGTGCTCAGCTCGACATATATCGACTCAAGAACATCGCCTGTAGGTCCTATATAGCCGTGGGTTGCAGCTGGCTGGTACCACAGCTACCCCCATGCTGTATATACGTGGCCCAGCTGTGCTCAGATCGACATATATCGACTCAAGGACATCGCCTGTAGGTCCTATATGGCCGTGGGTTGCATCTGTCTGGTATCAGAGCTACCCCCATGCTGTATATACAGCGCCCAGCTGTGCTCAGATCGACATATATCCACTCAAGAACATCGCCTGTAGGTCCTATATGGCCGTGGGTTGCATCTGGCTGGTATCAGAGCTACCCCCATGCTGTATATACGTGGCCCAGCTGTGCTCAGGTCGACATATATCGACTCAAGAACATCGCCTGTAGGTCCGTATATACGTTGCCCAGCTGTGGTCAGATCGACATATATCCACTCAAGAACATCGCCTGTAGGTCCTATATGGCCGTGGGTTGTATCTGGCTGGTATCAGAGCTACCCCCATACTGTATATACGGGGCCCAGCTGTGCTCAGATCGACATATATCGACTCTAGAATATCGCCTGTAGGTCCTATATAGCCGTGGGTTGCAGCTGGCTGGTATTACAGCTACCCCCATGCTGTATATACGTGGCCCAGCTGTGCTCAGATCGACATATATCGACTCAAGTACATCGCCTGTAGGTTTTATATGGCAGTGGGTTGCATCTGGCTGGTATCAGAGCTACCCCCATGCTATATATACGGCGCCCAGCTGTGCTCAGATCGACAAATATCCACTCAAGAACATCGCCTGTAGGTCCTATATGGCCGTGGGTTGCATCTGGCTGGTATCAGAGCTACCCCCATGCTGTATATATGGGGCCCAGCTGTGCTCAGATCGACATATATCGACTTAAGAACATCGCCTGTAGGTCCTATATAGCCGTGGGTTGCAGCTGGCTGGTATCACAGCTACTCCCATGTAGTATATATGTGGCCCAGCTGTGCTCAGATCGATATATATATATCCACTCAAGAACATCGCCTGTAGGTCCTATATTGCCGTGGGTTGCATCTGGCTGGTATCAGAGCTACCCCCATGCTGTATATACGGCGCCTAGCTGTTCTCAGATCGACATATATCCACTCAAGAACATCGCCCGTAGGTCCTATATAACCGTGGGTTGCAGCTGGCTGGTATCACAGCTACCCCCATGCTGCATATACGTGGCCCAGCTGTGCTCAGATGAACATATATCGACTCAAGAACATCGCCTGTAGGTCCTATATGGCCGTGGGTTGCATCTGGCTCAAGTACATCGCCTGTAGGTTCTATATGGCCGTGGTTTGCATCTGGCTGGTATCAGAGCTACCTCCATGCTGTATATACGGGGCCCAGCTGTGCTCAGATCGACATATATCGACTCAAGAACATCGCCAGTAGGTCCTATATGGCCGTGGGTTGCATCTGGCTGGTATCAGAGCTACCCCCATGCTGTATAAACGGCGCCCAGCTGTGCTCTGTTCGACATATATCCACATCGCCTGTAGATCCTATATGGCCGTGTGTTGCATCTGACTGGTATCAGAGCCACCTCCATGCTGTATATACGGGGCCCAGCTGTGCTCAGATCGACATATATCGACTTAAGAACATCGCCTGTAGGTCCTATATAGCCATGGGTTGCAGCTGGCTGGTATCACAGCTACACCCATGCCGTATATACGTGGCCCAGCTGTGCTCAGATCGACATATAACGACTCAAGAGCATCGCCTGTAGGTCCTATATGGCCGTGGGTTGCATCTGGCTGGTAACAGAGCTACCCCCATGCTGTATATACGGGGCCCAGCTGTGCTCAGATCGACATATATCGACTCAAGAACATCACTGGTAGGTCCTATATAGCCGTGGGTTGCAGCTGGCTGGTATCACAGCTACCCCCTTGCTGTATATACGTGGCCCAGCTGTGCTCAGATCGACATATATCGACTCAAGAACATCGCCTGTAGGTCCTATATAGCCGTGAATTGCAGCTGGCTGGTATCACAGCTACCCCCATGCTGTATATAAGTGGCACAGCTGTGCTCAGATCGACATATATCGACTCAAGAACATCGCCTGTAGGTCCTATATGGCCGTGGGTTGCATCTTGCTGGTATCAGAGCTACCCCCATGCTGTATATACGGCGCCTAGCTGTGCTCAGATCGACATATATCCACCCAAGAACATCGCCTGTAGGTCCTATATGGCCGTGGGTTGCATCTGGCTGGTATCAGAGCTACCCCCGTGCTGTATATACGGGGCCGAGCTGTGCTCAGATCGACATATATCGACTCAAGAACATCGCCTGTAGGTCCTATATAGCCGTGAGTTGCAGCTGGCTGGTATCACAGTTACCCCCATGCTGTATATACGTGTCCCAGCTGTGCTCAGATCGACATATATCGACTCAAGAACATCGCCTGTAGGTCCTATATAGCCGTGGGTTGGAGCTGGCTGGTATCACAGCTACCCGCATGTTGTATATACGTGGCCCAGCTGTGCTCAGATCAACATATATCGACTCAAGAACATCGCCTGTAGGTCCTATATGGCCGTGGGTTGCATCTGGTTGGTATCAGAGCTACCCCCATGCTGTATATACGGCGCCCAGCTGTGCTCAGATCGATATATATATCCACTCAAGAACATCGCCTGTAGGTCCTATATGGCCGTGGGTTGCATCTGGCTGGTATCAGAGCTACCCCCATACTGTATATACGTGGCCCAGCTGTGCTCAGATCAACATATATCGACTCAAGAACATCGCCTGTAGGTCCTATATGGCCGTGGGTTGTATCTGGCTGGTATTAGAGCTACCCCCATGCTGTATATACGGCGCCAAGCTGTGCTCAGATCGACATATATCCACTCAAGAACATCGCCTGTAGGTCCTATATGGCCGTGGGTTGCATCTGGCTGGTATCAGAGCTACCCCCATGCTGTATAAACGTGGCCCAGCCGTGCTCAGATCGACATATGTCGACTCAAGAACATCGCCTGTAGGTTCTATATGGCCGTGGGTTGCATCTGGTTGGTATCAGAGCTACCCCCATGCTGAATATACGGCGCCCAGCTGTGCTCAGGTCGATATATATCCACTCAAGAACATCGCCTGTAGGTCCTATATGGCCGTGGGTTGCATCTGGCTGGTATCAGAGCTACCGCCATACTGTATATACGGGGCCCAGCTGTGCTCAGATCGACATATATCGACTCAAGAACATCGCCTGTAGGTCCTATATAGCCGTGGGTTGGAGCTGGCTGGTATCACAGCTACCCGCATGTTGTATATACGTGGCCCAGCTGTGCTCAGATCAACATATATCGACTCAAGAACATCGCCTGTAGGTCCTATATGGCCGTGGGTTGCATCTGGCTGGTATGAGAGCTACCCCCATGCTGTATATACGGCGCCCAGCTGTGCTCAGATCGACATATATCCACTCAAGAACATCGCCTGTAGGTCCTGTATGGCCGTGGGTTGCATCTGGCTGGTATCAGAGCTACCCCCATGCTGTATATACTGTTCCTAGCTGTGCTCAGATCGACATATATCGACTCAAGAACATCGCCTGTAGGTCCTATATAGCCGTGGGTTGCAGCTGGCTGGTATCACAGCTACCCCCATGCTGTATATACGTGGCCCAGCTGTGCTCAGATCGACATATATGGACTCAAGAACATCGCCTGTAGGTCCTATGTGGCCGTGGGTTGAATCTGGCTGGTATCAGAGCTACCCCCATGCTGTATATACGGCGCCCAGCTGTGCTCAAATCGACATATATCCACTTAAGAACATCGCCTGCAGGTACTATATGGCCGTGGGTTGCATCTGGCTGGAATCAGAGCTACCCCCATGCTGTATATACGGGGCCCAGCTGTGCTCAGATCGACATATATCGACTCAAGAACATCGCCTGTAGGTCCTATATAGCCGTGGGTTGCGGCTGGCTGGTATCACAGCTACCCCCATGCTATATATACGTGGCCCAGCTGTGCTCAGATCGACATATATCGACTCAAGAACATCGCCTGTAGGTTCTATATAGTCGTGGGTTGCATCTGGCTGGTATCAGAGCTACCCCCATGCTAAATATACGGCGCCCAGCTGTGCTCAGATCGACTTATATCCACATCGCCTTTAGGTCCTATATGGCCGTGGGTTGCATCTGGCTGGTATCAGAGCTACCCCCATGCTGTATATACGGCGCCCAGCTGTGCTCAGATCGACAAATATCCACTCAAGCACATCGCCTGTAGGTCCTATATGGCCGTGGGTTGCATCTGGCTGGTATCAGAGCTACTCCCATGTTGTATATACGGGGCCCAGCTGTGCTCAGATCGTCATATGTCGACACAAGAACATCGCCTGTAGGTCCTATATAGCCGTGGGTTGCAGCTGGCTGGTATCACAGCTACTCCCATGCTGTATATACGTGGCCCAGCTGTGCTCAGATCGACATATATCGACTCAAGAACATCGCCTGTATGTCCTATATGGCCGTGGGTTGCATCTGGCTGGTATCAGAGCTACCCCCATGCTGTCTATACGGCGCCCAGCTGTGCTCACATCGACATATATCCACTCAAGAACATCGCCTGTAGGTCCTATACGGCCGTGGGTTGCATCTGGCTGGTATCAGAGCTACCCCCATGCTGTATATACGGGGCCCAGCTGTGCTCAGATCGACATATATCGACTCAAGAACATCGCCTGTAGGTCCTATATAGCCGTGGGTTGCAGCTGGCTGGTATCACAGCAACCCCCATGCTGTATATACGTGGCCCAGCTGTGCTTAGATCGACATATATCGACTCAAGAACATCGCCTGTATGTCCTATATGGCCGTGGGTTGCATCTGGCTGGTATCAGAGCTACCCCCATGCTGTCTATACGGCGCCCAGCTGTGCTCAGATCGACATATATCCACTCAAGAGCATCGCCTGTAGGTCCTATATGGCCGTGGGTTGCATCTGGCTGGTATCAGAGCTACCCCCATGCTGTATATACGTGGCCCAGCTGTGCTCAGATCGACATATATCGACTCAAGAACATCGCCTGTATGTCCTATATGGCCGTGGGTTGCATCTGGCTGGTATCAGAGCTACCCCCATGCTGTCTATACGGCGCCCAGCTGTGCTCAGATCGACATATATCCACTCAAGAGCATCGCCTGTAGGTCCTATATGGCCGTGGGTTGCATCTGGCTGGTATCACAGCTACCCCCATGCTATATATACGTGGCCCAGCTGTGCTCAGATCGACATATATCGACTCAAGAACATCGCCTGTAGGTTCTATATAGTCGTGGGTTGCATCTGGCTGGTATCAGAGCTACCCCCATGCTAAATATACGGCGCCCAGCTGTGCTCAGATCGACTTATATCCACATCGCCTTTAGGTCCTATATGGCCGTGGGTTGCATCTGGCTGGTATCAGAGCTACCCCCATGCTGTATATACGGCGCCCAGCTGTGCTCAGATCGACAAATATCCACTCAAGCACATCGCCTGTAGGTCCTATATGGCCGTGGGTTGCATCTGGCTGGTATCAGAGCTACTCCCATGTTGTATATACGGGGCCCAGCTGTGCTCAGATCGTCATATGTCGACACAAGAACATCGCCTGTAGGTCCTATATAGCCATGGGTTGCAGCTGGCTGGTATCACAGCTACTCCCATGCTGTATATACGTGGCCCAGCTGTGCTCAGATCGACATATATCGACTCAAGAACATCGCCTGTATGTCCTATATGGCCGTGGGTTGCATCTGGCTGGTATCAGAGCTACCCCCATGCTGTCTATACGGCGCCCAGCTGTGCTCACATCGACATATATCCACTCAAGAACATCGCCTGTAGGTCCTATACGGCCGTGGGTTGCATCTGGCTGGTATCAGAGCTACCCCCATGCTGTATATACGGGGCCCAGCTGTGCTCAGATCGACATATATCGACTCAAGAACATCGCCTGTAGGTCCTATATAGCCGTGGGTTGCAGCTGGCTGGTATCACAGCAACCCCCATGCTGTATATACGTGGCCCAGCTGTGCTTAGATCGACATATATCGACTCAAGAACATCGCCTGTATGTCCTATATGGCCGTGGGTTGCATCTGGCTGGTATCAGAGCTACCCCCATGCTGTCTATACGGCGCCCAGCTGTGCTCAGATCGACATATATCCACTCAAGAGCATCGCCTGTAGGTCCTATATGGCCGTGGGTTGCATCTGGCTGGTATCAGAGCTACCCCCATGCTGTATATACGTGGCCCAGCTGTGCTCAGATCGACATATATCGACTCAAGAACATCGCCTGTAGGTCCTATATGGCCGTGGGTTGAATCAGGCTGGTATCAGAGCTACCCCAATGCTGTATATACGGCGCCCAGCTGTGCTCAGATCGACATATATCCACTCAAGAACATCGCCTGTAGGTCCTATATGGCCGTGGGTTACATCTGGCTGGTATCAGAGCTACCCCAATGCTGTATATACGGGGCCCAGCTGTGCTCAGATCGACATATATCGACTCAAGAACATCGCCTGTAGGTCCTATATAGCCGTGGGTTGCAGCTGACTGGTATCAAAGCTACCCCCATGCTGTATATACGGGGCCCAGCTGTGCTCAGATCGACATATATCGACTCAAGAACATCGCCTGTAGGTCCTATATAGCCGTGAATTGCAGCTGGCTGGTATCACAGCTACCCCCATGCTGTATATACGTGGCCCAGCTGTGCTCAGCTCGACATATATCGACTCAAGAACATCGCCTGTAGGTCCTATATAGCCGTGGGTTGCAGCTGGCTGGTACCACAGCTACCCCCATGCTGTATATACGTGGCCCAGCTGTGCTCAGATCGACATATATCGACTCAAGGACATCGCCTGTAGGTCCTATATGGCCGTGGGTTGCATCTGTCTGGTATCAGAGCTACCCCCATGCTGTATATACAGCGCCCAGCTGTGCTCAGATCGACATATATCCACTCAAGAACATCGCCTGTAGGTCCTATATGGCCGTGGGTTGCATCTGGCTGGTATCAGAGCTACCCCCATGCTGTATATACGTGGCCCAGCTGTGCTCAGGTCGACATATATCGACTCAAGAACATCGCCTGTAGGTCCGTATATACGTTGCCCAGCTGTGGTCAGATCGACATATATCCACTCAAGAACATCGCCTGTAGGTCCTATATGGCCGTGGGTTGTATCTGGCTGGTATCAGAGCTACCCCCATACTGTATATACGGGGCCCAGCTGTGCTCAGATCGACATATATCGACTCTAGAATATCGCCTGTAGGTCCTATATAGCCGTGGGTTGCAGCTGGCTGGTATTACAGCTACCCCCATGCTGTATATACGTGGCCCAGCTGTACTCAGATCGACATATATCGACTCAAGTACATCGCCTGTAGGTTTTATATGGCAGTGGGTTGCATCTGGCTGGTATCAGAGCTACCCCCATGCTATATATACGGCGCCCAGCTGTGCTCAGATCGACAAATATCCACTCAAGAACATCGCCTGTAGGTCCTATATGGCCGTGGGTTGCATCTGGCTGGTATCAGAGCTACCCCCATGCTGTATATATGGGGCCCAGCTGTGCTCAGATCGACATATATCGACTTAAGAACATCGCCTGTAGGTCCTATATAGCCGTGGGTTGCAGCTGGCTGGTATCACAGCTACTCCCATGTAGTATATATGTGGCCCAGCTGTGCTCAGATCGATATATATATATCCACTCAAGAACATCGCCTGTAGGTCCTATATTGCCGTGGGTTGCATCTGGCTGGTATCAGAGCTACCCCCATGCTGTATATACGGCGCCTAGCTGTTCTCAGATCGACATATATCCACTCAAGAACATCGCCCGTAGGTCCTATATAACCGTGGGTTGCAGCTGGCTGGTATCACAGCTACCCCCATGCTGCATATACGTGGCCCAGCTGTGCTCAGATGAACATATATCGACTCAAGAACATCGCCTGTAGGTCCTATATGGCCGTGGGTTGCATCTGGCTCAAGTACATCGCCTGTAGGTTCTATATGGCCGTGGTTTGCATCTGGCTGGTATCAGAGCTACCTCCATGCTGTATATACGGGGCCCAGCTGTGCTCAGATCGACATATATCGACTCAAGAACATCGCCAGTAGGTCCTATATGGCCGTGGGTTGCATCTGGCTGGTATCAGAGCTACCCCCATGCTGTATATACGGCGCCCAGCTGTGCTCTGATCGACATATATCCACATCGCCTGTAGGTCCTATATGGCCGTGTGTTGCATCTGACTGGTATCAGAGCTACCTCCATGCTGTATATACGGGGCCCAGCTGTGCTCAGATCGACATATATCGACTTAAGAACATCGCCTGTAGGTCCTATATAGCCGTGGGTTGCAGCTGGCTGGTATCACAGCTACACCCATGCCGTATATACGTGGCCCAGCTGTGCTCAGATCGACATATAACGATTCAAGAGCATCGCCTGTAGGTCCTATATGGCCGTGGGTTGCATCTGGCTGGTAACAGAGCTACCCCCATGCTGTATATACGGGGCCCAGCTGTGCTCAGATCGACATATATCGACTCAAGAACATCGCCTGTAGGTTCTATATGGCCGTGGGTTGCATCTGGCTGGTATCAGAGCTACCCCCATGCTAAATATACGGCGCCCAGCTGTGCTCAGATCGACTTATATCCACATCGCCTGTAGGTCCTATATGGCCGTGGGTTGCATCTGGCTGGTATCAGAGCTACCCCCATGCTGTATATACGGCGCCCAGCTGTGCTCAGATCGACAAATATCCACTCAAGCACATCGCCTGTAGGTCCTATATGGCCGTGGGTTGCATCTGGCTGGTATCAGAGCTACCCCCATGCTAAATATACGGCGCCCAGCTGTGCTCAGATCGACTTATATCCACATCGCCTGTAGGTCCTATATGGCCGTGGGTTGCATCTGGCTGGTATCACAGCTACCCCCATGCTATATATACGTGGCCCAGCTGTGCTCAGATCGACATATATCGACTCAAGAACATTGCCTGTAGGTTCTATATAGTCGTGGGTTGCATCTGGCTGGTATCAGAGCTACCCCCATGCTAAATATACGGCGCCCAGCTGTGCTCAGATCGACTTATATCCACATCGCCTTTAGGTCCTATATGGCCGTGGGTTGCATCTGGCTGGTATCAGAGCTACCCCCATGCTGTATATACGGCGCCCAGCTGTGCTCAGATCGACAAATATCCACTCAAGCACATCGCCTGTAGGTCCTATATGGCCGTGGGTTGCATCTGGCTGGTATCAGAGCTACTCCCATGTTGTATATACGGGGCCCAGCTGTGCTCAGATCGTCATATGTCGACACAAGAACATCGCCTGTAGGTCCTATATAGCCATGGGTTGCAGCTGGCTGGTATCACAGCTACTCCCATGCTGTATATACGTGGCCCAGCTGTGCTCAGATCGACATATATCGACTCAAGAACATCGCCTGTATGTCCTATATGGCCGTGGGTTGCATCTGGCTGGTATCAGAGCTACCCCCATGCTGTCTATACGGCGCCCAGCTGTGCTCACATCGACATATATCCACTCAAGAACATCGCCTGTAGGTCCTATACGGCCGTGGGTTGCATCTGGCTGGTATCAGAGCTACCCCCATGCTGTATATACGGGGCCCAGCTGTGCTCAGATCGACATATATCGACTCAAGAACATCGCCTGTAGGTCCTATATAGCCGTGGGTTGCAGCTGGCTGGTATCACAGCAACCCCCATGCTGTATATACGTGGCCCAGCTGTGCTTAGATCGACATATATCGACTCAAGAACATCGCCTGTATGTCCTATATGGCCGTGGGTTGCATCTGGCTGGTATCAGAGCTACCCCCATGCTGTCTATACGGCGCCCAGCTGTGCTCAGATCGACATATATCCACTCAAGAGCATCGCCTGTAGGTCCTATATGGCCGTGGGTTGCATCTGGCTGGTATCAGAGCTACCCCCATGCTGTATATACGTGGCCCAGCTGTGCTCAGATCGACATATATCGACTCAAGAACATCGCCTGTAGGTCCTATATGGCCGTGGGTTGAATCAGGCTGGTATCAGAGCTACCCCAATGCTGTATATACGGCGCCCAGCTGTGCTCAGATCGACATATATCCACTCAAGAACATCGCCTGTAGGTCCTATATGGCCGTGGGTTACATCTGGCTGGTATCAGAGCTACCCCAATGCTGTATATACGGGGCCCAGCTGTGCTCAGATCGACATATATCGACTCAAGAACATCGCCTGTAGGTCCTATATAGCCGTGGGTTGCAGCTGACTGGTATCAAAGCTACCCCCATGCTGTATATACGGGGCCTAGCTGTGCTCAGATCGACATATATCGACTCAAGAACATCGCCTGTAGGTCCTATATAGCCGTGAATTGCAGCTGGCTGGTATCACAGCTACCCCCATGCTGTATATACGTGGCCCAGCTGTGCTCAGCTCGACATATATCGACTCAAGAACATCGCCTGTAGGTCCTATATAGCCGTGGGTTGCAGCTGGCTGGTACCACAGCTACCCCCATGCTGTATATACGTGGCCCAGCTGTGCTCAGATCGACATATATCGACTCAAGGACATCGCCTGTAGGTCCTATATGGCCGTGGGTTGCATCTGTCTGGTATCAGAGCTACCCCCATGCTGTATATACAGCGCCCAGCTGTGCTCAGATCGACATATATCCACTCAAGAACATCGCCTGTAGGTCCTATATGGCCGTGGGTTGCATCTGGCTGGTATCAGAGCTACCCCCATGCTGTATATACGTGGCCCAGCTGTGCTCAGGTCGACATATATCGACTCAAGAACATCGCCTGTAGGTCCGTATATACGTTGCCCAGCTGTGGTCAGATCGACATATATCCACTCAAGAACATCGCCTGTAGGTCCTATATGGCCGTGGGTTGTATCTGGCTGGTATCAGAGCTACCCCCATACTGTATATACGGGGCCCAGCTGTGCTCAGATCGACATATATCGACTCTAGAATATCGCCTGTAGGTCCTATATAGCCGTGGGTTGCAGCTGGCTGGTATTACAGCTACCCCCATGCTGTATATACGTGGCCCAGCTGTGCTCAGATCGACATATATCGACTCAAGTACATCGCCTGTAGGTTTTATATGGCAGTGGGTTGCATCTGGCTGGTATCAGAGCTACCCCCATGCTATATATACGGCGCCCAGCTGTGCTCAGATCGACAAATATCCACTCAAGAACATCGCCTGTAGGTCCTATATGGCCGTGGGTTGCATCTGGCTGGTATCAGAGCTACCCCCATGCTGTATATATGGGGCCCAGCTGTGCTCAGATCGACATATATCGACTTAAGAACATCGCCTGTAGGTCCTATATAGCCGTGGGTTGCAGCTGGCTGGTATCACAGCTACTCCCATGTAGTATATATGTGGCCCAGCTGTGCTCAGATCGATATATATATATCCACTCAAGAACATCGCCTGTAGGTCCTATATTGCCGTGGGTTGAATCTGACTGGTATCAGAGCTACCCCCATGCTGTATATACGGCGCCTAGCTGTTCTCAGATCGACATATATCCACTCAAGAACATCGCCCGTAGGTCCTATATAACCGTGGGTTGCAGCTGGCTGGTATCACAGCTACCCCCATGCTGCATATACGTGGCCCAGCTGTGCTCAGATGAACATATATCGACTCAAGAACATCGCCTGTAGGTCCTATATGGCCGTGGGTTGCATCTGGCTCAAGTACATCGCCTGTAGGTTCTATATGGCCGTGGTTTGCATCTGGCTGGTATCAGAGCTACCTCCATGCTGTATATACGGGGCCCAGCTGTGCTCAGATCGACATATATCGACTCAAGAACATCGCCAGTAGGTCCTATATGGCCGTGGGTTGCATCTGGCTGGTATCAGAGCTACCCCCATGCTGTATATACGGCGCCCAGCTGTGCTCTGATCGACATATATCCACATCGCCTGTAGGTCCTATATGGCCGTGTGTTGCATCTGACTGGTATCAGAGCTACCTCCATGCTGTATATACGGGGCCCAGCTGTGCTCAGATCGACATATATCGACTTAAGAACATCGCCTGTAGGTCCTATATAGCCGTGGGTTGCAGCTGGCTGGTATCACAGCTACACCCATGCCGTATATACGTGGCCCAGCTGTGCTCAGATCGACATATAACGATTCAAGAGCATCGCCTGTAGGTCCTATATGGCCGTGGGTTGCATCTGGCTGGTAACAGAGCTACCCCCATGCTGTATATACGGGGCCCAGCTGTGCTCAGATCGACATATATCGACTCAAGAACATCGCCTGTAGGTTCTATATGGCCGTGGGTTGCATCTGGCTGGTATCAGAGCTACCCCCATGCTAAATATACGGCGCCCAGCTGTGCTCAGATCGACTTATATCCACATCGCCTGTAGGTCCTATATGGCCGTGGGTTGCATCTGGCTGGTATCAGAGCTACCCCCATGCTGTATATACGGCGCCCAGCTGTGCTCAGATCGACAAATATCCACTCAAGCACATCGCCTGTAGGTCCTATATGGCCGTGGGTTGCATCTGGCTGGTATCAGAGCTACTCCCATGCTGTATATACGGGGCCCAGCTGTGCTCAGATCGTCATATGTCGACACAAGAACATCGCCTGTAGGTCCTATATAGCCGTGGGTTGCAGCTGGCTGGTATCACAGCTACTCCCATGCTGTATATACGTGGCCCAGCTGTGCTCAGATCGACATATATCGACTCAAGAACATCGCCTGTATGTCCTATATGGCCGTGGGTTGCATCTGGCTGGTATCAGAGCTACCCCCATGCTGTCTATACGGCGCCCAGCTGTGCTCACATCGACATATATCCACTCAAGAACATCGCCTGTAGGTCCTATACGGCCGTGGGTTGCATCTGGCTGGTATCAGAGCTACCCCCATGCTGTATATACGGGGCCCAGCTGTGCTCAGATCGACATATATCGACTCAAGAACATCGCCTGTAGGTCCTATATAGCCGTGGGTTGCAGCTGGCTGGTATCACAGCAACCCCCATGCTGTATATACGGGGCCCTGCTGTGCTCAGATCGACATATATCGACTCAAGAACATCACTGGTAGGTCCTATATAGCCGTGGGTTGCAGCTGGCTGGTATCACAGCTACCCCCTTGCTGTATATACGTGGCCCAGCTGTGCTCAGATCGACATATATCGACTCAAGAACATCGCCTGTAGGTCCTATATAGCCGTAAATTGCAGCTGGCTGGTATCACAGCTCCCCCATGATGTATATACGAGGCCCAGCTGTGCTCAGATCGACATATATCGACTCAAGAACATCGCCTGTAGGTCCTATATGGCCGTGGGTTGCATCTGGCTGGTATCAGAGCTACCCCCATGCTGTATATACGGCGCCTAGCTGTGCTCAGATCGACATATATCCACCCATGAACATCGCCTTTAGGTCCTATATGGCCGTGGGTTGCATTTGGCTGGTATCAGAGCTACCCCCATGCTGTATATACGGGGCCGAGCTGTGCTCAGATCGACATATATCGACTCAAGAACATCGCCTGCAGGTCCTATATAGCCGTGAGTTGCAGCTGGCTGGTATCACAGCTACCCCCATGCTGCATATACGTATCCCAGCTGTGTTCAGATCGACATATATCGACTCAAGAACATCGCCTGTAGGTCCTATATGGCCGTGGGTTGCATCTGGCTGGTATCATAGCTACCCCCATGCTGTATATACGGCGCCCAGCTGTGCTCAGATCGACATATATCCACTCAAGGACATCGCCTGTATGTCCTATATGGCCGTGGGTTGCAACTGGCTGGTTTCACAGCTGCCCCCATGCTGTATATAAGTGGCCCAGCTGTGCTCAGATCGACATATGTCGACTCAAGAACATCGCCTGTAGATCCTATATGGCCGTGGGTTGCATCTGGTTGGTATCAGAGCTACCCCCATGCTTTATATACGGCGCCCAGCTGTGCTCAGATCGATATATATATCCACTCAAGAACATCGCCTGTAGGTCCTATATGGCCGTGGGTTGCATCTGGCTGGTATCAGAGCTACCCCCATACTGTATATACGTGGCCCAGCTGTGCTCAGATCAACATATATCGACTCAAGAACATCGCCTGTAGGTCCTATATGGCCGTGGGTTGTATCTGGCTGGTATTAGAGCTACCCCCATGCTGTATATACGGCGCCCAGCTGTGCTCAGATCGACATATATCCACTCAAGAACATCGCCTGTAGGTCCTATATGGCCGTGGGTTGCATCTGGCTGGTATCAGAGCTACCCCCATGCTGTATAAACGTGGCCCAGCCGTGCTCAGATCGACATATGTCGACTCAAGAACATCGCCTGTAGGTTCTATATGGCCGTGGGTTGCATCTGGTTGGTATCAGAGCTACCCCCATGCTGAATATACGGCGCCCAGCTGTGCTCAGGTCGATATATATCCACTCAAGAACATCGCCTGTAGGTCCTATATGGCCGTGGGTTGCATCTGGCTGGTATCAGAGCTACCGCCATACTGTATATACGGGGCCCAGCTGTGCTCAGATCGACATATATCGACTCAAGAACATCGCCTGTAGGTCCTATATAGCCGTGGGTTGGAGCTGGCTGGTATCACAGCTACCCGCATGTTGTATATACGTGGCCCAGCTGTGCTCAGATCAACATATATCGACTCAAGAACATCGCCTGTAGGTCCTATATGGCCGTGGGTTGCATCTGGCTGGTATGAGAGCTACCCCCATGCTGTATATACGGCGCCCAGCTGTGCTCAGATCGACATATATCCACTCAAGAACATCGCCTGTAGGTCCTGTATGGCCGTGGGTTGCATCTGGCTGGTATCAGAGCTACCCCCATGCTGTATATACTGTTCCTAGCTGTGCTCAGATCGACATATATCAACTCAAGAACATCGCCTGTAGGTCCTATATAGCCGTGGGTTGCAGCTGGCTGGTATCACAGCTACCCCCATGCTGTATATACGTGGCCCAGCTGTGCTCAGATCGACATATATGGACTCAAGAACATCGCCTGTAGGTCCTATGTGGCCGTGGGTTGAATCTGGCTGGTATCAGAGCTACCCCCATGCTGTATATACGGCGCCCAGCTGTGCTCAAATCGACATATATCCACTTAAGAACATCGCCTGCAGGTACTATATGGCCGTGGGTTGCATCTGGCTGGAATCAGAGCTACCCCCATGCTGTATATACGGGGCCCAGCTGTGCTCAGATCGACATATATCGACTCAAGAACATCGCCTGTAGGTCCTATATAGCCGTGGGTTGCGGCTGGCTGGTATCACAGCTACCCCCATGCTATATATACGTGGCCCAGCTGTGCTCAGATCGACATATATCGACTCAAGAACATCGCCTGTAGGTTCTATATAGTCGTGGGTTGCATCTGGCTGGTTTTAGAGCTACCCCCATGCTAAATATACGGCGCCCAGCTGTGCTCAGATCGACTTATATCCACATCGCCTTTAGGTCCTATATGGCCGTGGGTTGCATCTGGCTGGTATCAGAGCTACCCCCATGCTGTATATACGGCGCCCAGCTGTGCTCAGATCGACAAATATCCACTCAAGCACATCGCCTGTAGGTCCTATATGGCCGTGGGTTGCATCTGGCTGGTATCAGAGCTACTCCCATGTTGTATATACGGGGCCCAGCTGTGCTCAGATCGTCATATGTCGACACAAGAACATCGCCTGTAGGTCCTATATAGCCGTGGGTTGCAGCTGGCTGGTATCACAGCTACTCCCATGCTGTATATACGTGGCCCAGCTGTGCTCAGATCGACATATATCGACTCAAGAACATCGCCTGTATGTCCTATATGGCCGTGGGTTGCATCTGGCTGGTATCAGAGCTACCCCCATGCTGTCTATACGGCGCCCAGCTGTGCTCACATCGACATATATCCACTCAAGAACATCGCCTGTAGGTCCTATACGGCCGTGGGTTGCATCTGGCTGGTATCAGAGCTACCCCCATGCTGTATATACGGGGCCCAGCTGTGCTCAGATCGACATATATCGACTCAAGAACATCGCCTGTAGGTCCTATATAGCCGTGGGTTGCAGCTGGCTGGTATCACAGCAACCCCCATGCTGTATATACGTGGCCCAGCTGTGCTTAGATCGACATATATCGACTCAAGAACATCGCCTGTATGTCCTATATGGCCGTGGGTTGCATCTGGCTGGTATCAGAGCTACCCCCATGCTGTCTATACGGCGCCCAGCTGTGCTCAGATCGACATATATCCACTCAAGAGCATCGCCTGTAGGTCCTATATGGCCGTGGGTTGCATCTGGCTGGTATCAGAGCTACCCCCATGCTGTATATACGTGGCCCAGCTGTGCTCAGATCGACATATATCGACTCAAGAACATCGCCTGTATGTCCTATATGGCCGTGGGTTGCATCTGGCTGGTATCAGAGCTACCCCCATGCTGTCTATACGGCGCCCAGCTGTGCTCAGATCGACATATATCCACTCAAGAGCATCGCCTGTAGGTCCTATATGGCCGTGGGTTGCATCTGGCTGGTATCACAGCTACCCCCATGCTATATATACGTGGCCCAGCTGTGCTCAGATCGACATATATCGACTCAAGAACATCGCCTGTAGGTTCTATATAGTCGTGGGTTGCATCTGGCTGGTATCAGAGCTACCCCCATGCTAAATATACGGCGCCCAGCTGTGCTCAGATCGACTTATATCCACATCGCCTTTAGGTCCTATATGGCCGTGGGTTGCATCTGGCTGGTATCAGAGCTACCCCCATGCTGTATATACGGCGCCCAGCTGTGCTCAGATCGACAAATATCCACTCAAGCACATCGCCTGTAGGTCCTATATGGCCGTGGGTTGCATCTGGCTGGTATCAGAGCTACTCCCATGTTGTATATACGGGGCCCAGCTGTGCTCAGATCGTCATATGTCGACACAAGAACATCGCCTGTAGGTCCTATATAGCCATGGGTTGCAGCTGGCTGGTATCACAGCTACTCCCATGCTGTATATACGTGGCCCAGCTGTGCTCAGATCGACATATATCGACTCAAGAACATCGCCTGTATGTCCTATATGGCCGTGGGTTGCATCTGGCTGGTATCAGAGCTACCCCCATGCTGTCTATACGGCGCCCAGCTGTGCTCACATCGACATATATCCACTCAAGAACATCGCCTGTAGGTCCTATACGGCCGTGGGTTGCATCTGGCTGGTATCAGAGCTACCCCCATGCTGTATATACGGGGCCCAGCTGTGCTCAGATCGACATATATCGACTCAAGAACATCGCCTGTAGGTCCTATATAGCCGTGGGTTGCAGCTGGCTGGTATCACAGCAACCCCCATGCTGTATATACGTGGCCCAGCTGTGCTTAGATCGACATATATCGACTCAAGAACATCGCCTGTATGTCCTATATGGCCGTGGGTTGCATCTGGCTGGTATCAGAGCTACCCCCATGCTGTCTATACGGCGCCCAGCTGTGCTCAGATCGACATATATCCACTCAAGAGCATCGCCTGTAGGTCCTATATGGCCGTGGGTTGCATCTGGCTGGTATCAGAGCTACCCCCATGCTGTATATACGTGGCCCAGCTGTGCTCAGATCGACATATATCGACTCAAGAACATCGCCTGTAGGTCCTATATGGCCGTGGGTTGAATCAGGCTGGTATCAGAGCTACCCCAATGCTGTATATACGGCGCCCAGCTGTGCTCAGATCGACATATATCCACTCAAGAACATCGCCTGTAGGTCCTATATGGCCGTGGGTTACATCTGGCTGGTATCAGAGCTACCCCAATGCTGTATATACGGGGCCCAGCTGTGCTCAGATCGACATATATCGACTCAAGAACATCGCCTGTAGGTCCTATATAGCCGTGGGTTGCAGCTGACTGGTATCAAAGCTACCCCCATGCTGTATATATGGGGCCCAGCTGTGCTCAGATCGACATATATCGACTCAAGAACATCGCCTGTAGGTCCTATATAGCCGTGAATTGCAGCTGGCTGGTATCACAGCTACCCCCATGCTGTATATACGTGGCCCAGCTGTGCTCAGCTCGACATATATCGACTCAAGAACATCGCCTGTAGGTCCTATATAGCCGTGGGTTGCAGCTGGCTGGTACCACAGCTACCCCCATGCTGTATATACGTGGCCCAGCTGTGCTCAGATCGACATATATCGACTCAAGGACATCGCCTGTAGGTCCTATATGGCCGTGGGTTGCATCTGTCTGGTATCAGAGCTACCCCCATGCTGTATATACAGCGCCCAGCTGTGCTCAGATCGACATATATCCACTCAAGAACATCGCCTGTAGGTCCTATATGGCCGTGGGTTGCATCTGGCTGGTATCAGAGCTACCCCCATGCTGTATATACGTGGCCCAGCTGTGCTCAGGTCGACATATATCGACTCAAGAACATCGCCTGTAGGTCCGTATATACGTTGCCCAGCTGTGGTCAGATCGACATATATCCACTCAAGAACATCGCCTGTAGGTCCTATATGGCCGTGGGTTGTATCTGGCTGGTATCAGAGCTACCCCCATACTGTATATACGGGGCCCAGCTGTGCTCAGATCGACATATATCGACTCTAGAATATCGCCTGTAGGTCCTATATAGCCGTGGGTTGCAGCTGGCTGGTATTACAGCTACCCCCATGCTGTATATACGTGGCCCAGCTGTGCTCAGATCGACATATATCGACTCAAGTACATCGCCTGTAGGTTTTATATGGCAGTGGGTTGCATCTGGCTGGTATCAGAGCTACCCCCATGCTATATATACGGCGCCCAGCTGTGCTCAGATCGACAAATATCCACTCAAGAACATCGCCTGTAGGTCCTATATGGCCGTGGGTTGCATCTGGCTGGTATCAGAGCTACCCCCATGCTGTATATATGGGGCCCAGCTGTGCTCAGATCGACATATATCGACTTAAGAACATCGCCTGTAGGTCCTATATAGCCGTGGGTTGCAGCTGGCTGGTATCACAGCTACTCCCATGTAGTATATATGTGGCCCAGCTGTGCTCAGATCGATATATATATATCCACTCAAGAACATCGCCTGTAGGTCCTATATTGCCGTGGGTTGCATCTGGCTGGTATCAGAGCTACCCCCATGCTGTATATACGGCGCCTAGCTGTTCTCAGATCGACATATATCCACTCAAGAACATCGCCCGTAGGTCCTATATAACCGTGGGTTGCAGCTGGCTGGTATCACAGCTACCCCCATGCTGCATATACGTGGCCCAGCTGTGCTCAGATGAACATATATCGACTCAAGAACATCGCCTGTAGGTCCTATATGGCCGTGGGTTGCATCTGGCTGGTATTAGAGCTACCCCCATGCTGTATATACGGCGCCCAGCTGTGCTCAGATCGACATATATCCACTTAAGAACATCGCCTGTAGGTCCTATATGGCCGTGGGTTGCATCTGGCTGGTATCAGAGCTAACCCCATGCTGTATATACGGGGCCCAGCTGTGCTCAGATCGACATATATCGACTCAAGAATATCGCCTGTAGGTCATATATAGCCGTAAGTTGCAGCTGGCTGGTATCACAGCTACCCCCATGCTGTATATACGTGGCCCAGCTGTGCTCAGATCGACATATATCGACTCAAGAATATCGCCTGTAGGTCATATATAGCCGTAAGTTGCAGCTGGCTGGTATCACAGCTACCCCCATGCTGTATATACGTGGCCCAGCTGTGCTCAGATCGACATATATCGACTCATTAACATCGCCTGTAGGTCCGTATATACGGTGCCCAGCTGTACTCAGATCGACATATATCCACTCAAGAACATCGCCTGTAGGTCCTATATGGCCGTGGGTTGCATCTGGATGGTATCAGAGCTACCCCCATACTGTATAAACGGGGCCCAGCTGTGCTCAGATCCACATATATCGACTCAAGAACATCGCCTGTTTGTCCTATATAGCCGTGGGTTGCAGCTGGTACCACAGCTACCCCCATGCTGTATATACGTGGCCCAGCTGTGCTCAGATCGACATATATCGACTCAAGAACATCGCCTGTAGGTCCTATATGGCCGTGGGTTGCATCTGACTGGTGTCAGAGCTACCCCCATGCTGTATATACGGCGCCCAGCTATGCTCAGATCGACATATATCCACTCAAGAACATCGCCTGTAGGTCCTATATAGCCGTGGGTTGCAGCTGGGTGGTATCACAGCTACCCCCATGCTGTATATACGTGGCCCACCTGTGCTCAGATCGACATATATCGACTCAAGAACATTGCCTGTAGGTCCTGTATACCAGTGGTTTGCAGCTGGCTGGTATCACAGCTACCCCCATGCTGTATATACGGCGCCCAGCTGTGCTCAGACCGACATATATTCACTCAAGAAGATCGCCTGTAGGTCCTATATGGTCGTGGGTTGCATCTGGTTGGTATCAGAGCTACCCCCATGCTGTATGTACAGGGCACAACTGTGCTCAGATCGACATATATCGACTCAAGAACATCGCCTGTAGGTCCTATATAGCCGTGGGTTGCAGCTGGCTGGTATCACAGCTACCCCCATGCTGTATATACGTGGCCCAGCTGTGCTCAGTGAGACATATATCCACTCAAGAACATCGCCTGTAGGTCCTATATGGCCGTGGGTTGCATCTGGCTGGTATCAGAGCTACCCCCATACTGTATAAACGGGGCCCAGCTGTGCTCAGATCGACATATATCGACTCAAGAACATCGCCTGTAGGTCCTATATAGCCGTAGGTTGCAGCTGGCTGGTATCACAGCTACCCCCATGCTGTATATACGTGGCCCAGCTGTGCTCAGATCCACATATATCGACTCAAGAACATCGCCTGTAGGTCCTATGTGGCCGTGGGTTGCATCTGGCTGGTATCAGAGCTACCCCCATGCTGTATATACGGCGCCCAGCTGTGCTCAAATCGACATATATCCACTCAAGAACATCGCCTGTAGGTCCTATATGGCCGTGGGTTGCATCTGGCTGGTATCAGAGCTACCCCCATGCTGTATATACGGGGCCCAGCTGTGCTCAGATCGACATATATCGACTCAAGAACATCGCCTGTAGGTCCTATATGGCCGTGGGTTGCATCTGGCTGGTATCAGAGCTACCCCCATGCTGTATATACGGCGCCCAGCTGTGCTCAGATCGACATATATCCACATCGCCTGTAGGTCCTATATGGCCGTGGGTTGCATCTGGCTGGTATCAGAGCTACCCCCATGCTGTATATACGGCGCCCAGCTGTGCTCAGATCGACATATATCCACATCGCCTGTAGGTCCTATATGGCCGTGGGTTGCATCTGGCTGGTATCAGAGCTACCCCCATGCTGTATATACGGCGCCCAGCTGTGCTCAGATCGACAAATATCCACTCAAGCACATCGCCTGTAGGTCCTATATGGCCGTGGGTTGCATCTGGCTGGTATCAGAGCTACTCCCATGCTGTATATACGGGGCCCAGCTGTGCTCAGATCGTCATATATCGACACAAGAACATCGCCTGTAGGTCCTATATAGCCGTAGGTTGCAGCTGGCTGGTATCACAGCTACTCCCATGCTGTATATACGTGGCCCAGCTGTGCTTAGATCGACATATATCGACTCAAGAACATCGCCTGTATGTCCTATATGGCCGTGGGTTGCATCTGGCTGGTATCAGAGCTACCCCCATGCTGTCTATACGGCGCCCAGCTGTGCTCAGATCGACATATATCCACTCAAGAACATCGCCTGTAGGTCCTATACGGCCGTGGGTTGCATCTGGCTGGTATCAGAGCTACCCCCATGCTGTATATACGGGGCCCAGCTGTGCTCAGATCGACATATATCGACTCAAGAACATCGCCTGTAGGTCCTATATAGCCGTGGGTTGCAGCTGGCTGGTATCACAGCAACCCCCATGCTGTATATACGTGGCCCAGCTGTGCTCAGATCGACATATATGGACTCAAGAACATCGCCTGTATGTCCTATATGGCCGTGGGTTGCATCTGGCTGGTATCAGAGCTACCCCCATGCTGTCTATACGGCGCCAAGCTGTGCTCAGATCGACATATATCCACTCAAGAACATCGCCTGTAGGTCCTATATGGCCGTGGGTTGCATCTGGCTGGTATCAGAGCTACCACCATGCTGTATATACGGGGCCCAGCTGTGCTCAGATCGACATATATCGACTCAAGAACATCGCCTGTAGGTCCTATATAGCCGTAAGTTGCAGCTGGCTGGTATCACAGATACCCCCATGCTGTATATACGTGGCCCAGCTGTGCTCAGATCGACATATATCGACTCAAGAACATCGCCTGTAGGTCCGTATATACGTTGCCCAGCTGTGGTCAGATCGACATATATCCACTCAAGAACATCGCCTGTAGGTCCTATATGGCCGTGGGTTGTATCTGGCTGGTATCAGAGCTACCCCCATACTGTATATACGGGGCCCAGCTGTGCTCAGATCGACATATATCGACTCTAGAACATCGCCTGTAGGTCCTATATAGCCGTGGGTTGCAGCTGACTGGTATTACAGCTACCCCCATGCTGTATATACGTGGCCCAGCTGTGCTCAGATCGACATATATCGACTCAAGTACATCGCCTGTAGGTTTTATATGGCAGTGGGTTGCATCTGGCTGGTATCATAGCTACCCCCATGCTATATATACGGCGCCCAGCTGTGCTCAGATCGACAAATATCCACTCAAGAACATCGCCTGTAGGTCCTATATGGCCGTGGATTGCAACTGGCTGGTATCAGAGCTACCCCCATGCTGTATATACGGGGCCCAGCTGTGCTCAGATCGACATATATCGACTTAAGAACATCGCCTGTAGGTCCTATATAGCCGTGGGTTGCAGCTGGCTGGTATCACAGCTACTCCCATGCTGTATATATGTGGCCCAGCTGTGCTCAGATCGACATATATCGACTCAAGAACATCGCCTGTATGTCCTATATGGCCGTGGGTTGCATCTGGCTGGTATCAGAGCTACCCCCATGCTGTCTATACGGCGCCCAGCTGTGCTCAGATCGACATATATCCACTCAAGAACATCCCCTGTATGTCCTATATTGCCGTGGGTTGCATCTGGCTGGTATCAGAGCTACTCCCATGCTGTATATACGGCTCCTAGCTGTGCTCAGATCGACATATATCCACTCAAGAACATCGCCTGTAGGTCCTATATAACCGTGGGTTGCAGCTGGCTGGTATCACAGCTACCCCCATGCTGTTTATACGTGGCCCAGCTGTGCTCAGATGAACATATATCGACTCAAGAACATCGCCTGTAGGTCCTATATGGCCGTGGCTTGCATCTGGCTTGTATTAGAGCTACCCCCATGCTGTATATACGGCGCCCAGCTGTGCTCAGTTCGACATAAACCCACTCAAGAACATCGCCTGTAGGTCCTATATGGCCGTGGGTTGCATCTGGCTGGTATCAGAGCTAACCCCATGCTGTATATACGGGGCCCAGCTGTGCTCAGATCGACATATATCGACTCAAGAATATCGCCTGTAGGTCATATATAGCCGTAAGTTGCAGCTGGCTGGTATCACAGCTACCTCCATACTGTATATACGTGGCCCAGCTGTGCTCAGATCGACATATATCGACTCATTAACATCGCCTGTAGGTCCGTATATACGGTGCCCAGCTGTGGTCAGATCGACATATATCCACTCAAGAACATCGCATGTAGGTCCTATATGCCCGTGGGTTGCATCTGGCTGGTATCAGAGCTACCCCCATACTGTATAAACGGGGCCCAGCTGTGCTCAGATCGACATATATCGACTCAAGAACATCGCCTGTAGGTCCTATATAGCCGTGGGTTGCAGCTGGCTGGTATCACAGCTACCCCCATGTTGTATATACGTGGCCCAGCTGTGCTCAGATCGACATATATCCACTCAAGAACATCGCCTGTAGGTCCTATATGGCCGTGGGTTGCATCTGGCTGGTATCAGAGCTACCCCCATACTGTATAAACGGGGCCCAGCTGTGCTCAGATCGACATATATCGACTCAAGAACATCGCCTGTAGGTCCTATATAGCCGTAGGTTGCAGCTGGCTGGTATCACAGCTACCCCCATGCAGTATATACGTGGCCCAGCTGTGCTCAGATGGACATATATCGACTCAAGAACATCGCCTGTAGGTCCTATATGGCCGTGGGTTGCATCTGACTGGTGTCAGAGCTACCCCCCATGCTGTATATACGGCGCCCAGCTGTGCTCAGATCGACATATATCCACTCAAGAACATCGCCTGTAGGTCCTATATAGCCGTGGGTTGCAGCTGGCTGGTATCACAGCTACCCCCATGCTGTATATACGTGGTCCAGTTGTGCTCAGATCGACATATATCGACTCAAGAACATCGCCTGTAGGTCCTGTATAGCAGTGGGTTGCAGCTGGCTGGTATCACAGCTACCCCCATGCTGTAAATACGTGGCCCAGCTGTGCTCAGATCGACATATATCGACTCAAGAACATCGCCTGTAGGTCCTATATGGCCGTGGGTTACATCTGGATGGTATCAGAGCTACCCCCATGCTGTATATACGGCGCCCAGCTGTGCTCAGACCGACATATATCCACTCAACAAGATCGCCTGTAGGTCCTATATGGCCGTGGGTTGCATCTGGCTGGTATCAGAGCTACCCCCATGCTGTATGTACAGGGCACAGCTGTGCTCAGATCGACATAAATCGACTCAAGAACATCGCCTGTAGGTCCTATATAGCCGTGGGTTGCAGCTGGCTGGTATCACAGCTACCCCCTTGCTGTATATACGTGGCCCAGCTGTGCTCAGATCGACATATATCCACTCAAGAACATCGCCTGTAGGTCCTATATGGCCGTGGGTTGCATCTGGCTGGTATCAGAGCTACCCCCATACTGTATATACGGCGCCCAGCTGTGCTCAGATCGATATATATCCACTCAAGAACATCGCCTGTAGGTCCTATATAGCCGTGAATTGCAGCTGGCTGGTATCACAGCTACCCCCATGCTGTATATACGTGGCACAGCTGTGCTCAGATGGACATATATCGACTCAAGAACATCGCCTGTAGGTCCTATATGGCCGTGGGTTGCATCTTGCTGGTATCAGAGCTACCCCCATGCTGTATATACGGCGCCTAGCTGTGCTCAGATCGACATATATCCACCCAAGAACATCGCCTGTAGGTCCTATATGGCCGTGGGTTGCATCTGGCTGGTATCAGAGCTACCCCCGTGCTGTATATACGGGGCCGAGCTGTGCTCAGATCGACATATATCGACTCAAGAACATCGCCTGTAGGTCCTATATAGCCGTGAGTTGCAGCTGGCTGGTATCACAGTTACCCCCATGCTGTATATACGTGTCCCAGCTGTGCTCAGATCGACATATATCGACTCAAGAACATCGCCTGTAGGTCCTATATGGCCGTGGGTTGCATCTGGCTGGTATCATAGCTACCCCCATGCTGTATATACGGCGCCCAGCTGTGCTCAGATGGACATTTATCCACTCAAGAACATCGCCTGTAGGTCCTATATGGCCGTGGGTTGCATCTGGCTGGTATCAGAGCTACCCCCATGCTGTATATACGGCGCCCAGCTGTGCTCAGATCGACATATATCCACTCAAGAACATCGCCTGTATGTCCTATATGGCCGTGGGTTGCAGCTGGCTGGTATCACAGCTGCCCCCATGCCGTATATAAGTGGCCCAGCTGTGCTCAGATCGACATATGTCGACTCAAGAACATCGCCTGTAGGTCCTATATGGCCGTGGGATGCATCTGGTTGGTATCAGAGCTACCCCCATGCTGTATATACGGCGCCCAGCTGTGCTCAGATCGATATATATCCACTCAAGAACATCGCCTGTAGGTCCTACATGGCCGTGGGTTGCATCTGGCTGGTATCAGAGCTACCTCCATGCTGTATATACGTGGCCCAGCTGTGCTCAGATCGACATATGTCGACTCAAGAACATCGCCTGTAGGTTCTATATGGCCGTGGGTTGCATCTGGCTGGTATTAGAGCTACCCCCATGCTGTATATACGGCGCCCAGCTGTGCTCAGATCGACATATATCCACTCAAGAACATCGCCTGTAGGTCCTATATGGCCGTGGGTTGCATCTGGCTGGTATCAGAGCTACCCCCATGCTGTATATACGTGGCCCAGCTATGCTCAGATCCACATATGTCGACTCAAGAACATCGCCTGTAGGTTATATATGGCCGTGGGTTGCATCTGGTTGGTATCAGAGCTACCCCCATGCTGTATATACGGCGCCCAGCTGTGCTCAGGTCGATATATATCCACTCAAGAACATCGCCTGTAGGTCCTATATGGCCGTGGTTGCATCTGGCTGGTATCAGAGCTACCCCCATACTGTATATACGGGGCCCAGCTGTGCTCAGATCGACATATATCGACTCAAGAACATCGCCTGTAGGTCATATATAGCCGTGGGTTGGAGCTGGCTGGTATCACAGCTACCCCCATGTTGTATATACGTGGCCCAGCTGTGCTCAGATCAACATATATCGACTCAAGAACATCGCCTGTAGGTCCTATATGGCCGTGGGTTGCATCTGGCTGGTATCAGAGCTACCCCCTTCCTGTATATACGGCGCCCAGCTGTGCTCAGGTCTATATATATCCACTAAAGAACATCGCCTGTAGGTCCTATATGGCCGTGGGTTGCATCTGGCTCAAGTACATCGCCTGTAGGTTCTATATGGCCGTGGTTTGCATCTGGCTGGTATCAGAGCTACCTCCATGCTGTATATACGGGGCCCAGCTGTGCTCAGATCGACATATATCGACTCAAGAACATCGCCTGTAGGTCTTATATAGCCGTGGGTTGCAGCTGGCTGGTATCAGTGCTACCCCCATGCTGTATATACGGCGCCCAGCTGTGCTCAGATCGACATATATCCACTCAAGAACATCGCCTGTAGGTCCTATATGGCCGTGGGTTGCATCTGGCTGGTATCAGAGCTACCCCCATGCTGTATATACGGGGCCCAGCTGTGCTCAGATCGACATATATCGACTCAAGAACATCGCTTGTAGGTCATATATAGCCGTAAGTTGCAGCTGGCTGGTATCACAGCTACCTCCATGCTGTATATACGTGGCCCAGCTGTGCTCAGATCGACATATATCGACTCAAGAACATCGCCTGTAGGTCCTATATGGCCGTGGGTTGCATCTGGCTGGTATCAGAGCTACCCCCATACTGTATAAACGGGGCCCAGCTGTGCTCAGATCGACATATATCGACTCAAGAACATCGCCTGTAGGTCCTATATAGCCGTAGGTTGCAGCTGGCTGGTATCACAGCTACCCCCATGCAGTATATACGTGGCCCAGCTGTGCTCAGATGGACATATATCGACTCAAGAACATCGCCTGTAGGTCCTATATGGCCGTGGGTTGCATCTGACTGGTGTCAGAGCTACCCCCCATGCTGTATATACGGCGCCCAGCTGTGCTCAGATCGACATATATCCACTCAAGAACATCGCCTGTAGGTCCTATATAGCCGTGGGTTGCAGCTGGCTGGTATCACAGCTACCCCCATGCTGTATATACGTGGTCCAGTTGTGCTCAGATCGACATATATCGACTCAAGAACATCGCCTGTAGGTCCTGTATAGCAGTGGGTTGCAGCTGGCTGGTATCACAGCTACCCCCATGCTGTAAATACGTGGCCCAGCTGTGCTCAGATCGACATATATCGACTCAAGAACATCGCCTGTAGGTCCTATATGGCCGTGGGTTACATCTGGCTGGTATCAGAGCTACCCCCATGCTGTATATACGGCGCCCAGCTGTGCTCAGACCGACATATATCCACTCAACAAGATCGCCTGTAGGTCCTATATGGCCGTGGGTTGCATCTGGCTGGTATCAGAGCTACCCCCATGCTGTATGTACAGGGCACAGCTGTGCTCAGATCGACATAAATCGACTCAAGAACATCGCCTGTAGGTCCTATATAGCCGTGGGTTGCAGCTGGCTGGTATCACAGCTACCCCCTTGCTGTATATACGTGGCCCAGCTGTGCTCAGATCGACATATATCCACTCAAGAACATCGCCTGTAGGTCCTATATGGCCGTGGGTTGCATCTGGCTGGTATCAGAGCTACCCCCATACTGTATATACGGCGCCCAGCTGTGCTCAGATCGATATATATCCACTCAAGAACATCGCCTGTAGGTCCTATATAGCCGTGAATTGCAGCTGGCTGGTATCACAGCTACCCCCATGCTGTATATACGTGGCACAGCTGTGCTCAGATGGACATATATCGACTCAAGAACATCGCCTGTAGGTCCTATATGGCCGTGGGTTGCATCTTGCTGGTATCAGAGCTACCCCCATGCTGTATATACGGCGCCTAGCTGTGCTCAGATCGACATATATCCACCCAAGAACATCGCCTGTAGGTCCTATATGGCCGTGGGTTGCATCTGGCTGGTATCAGAGCTACCCCCGTGCTGTATATACGGGGCCGAGCTGTGCTCAGATCGACATATATCGACTCAAGAACATCGCCTGTAGGTCCTATATAGCCGTGAGTTGCAGCTGGCTGGTATCACAGTTACCCCCATGCTGTATATACGTGTCCCAGCTGTGCTCAGATCGACATATATCGACTCAAGAACATCGCCTGTAGGTCCTATATGGCCGTGGGTTGCATCTGGCTGGTATCATAGCTACCCCCATGCTGTATATACGGCGCCCAGCTGTGCTCAGATGGACATTTATCCACTCAAGAACATCGCCTGTAGGTCCTATATGGCCGTGGGTTGCATCTGGCTGGTATCAGAGCTACCCCCATGCTGTATATACGGCGCCCAGCTGTGCTCAGATCGACATATATCCACTCAAGAACATCGCCTGTATGTCCTATATGGCCGTGGGTTGCAGCTGGCTGGTATCACAGCTGCCCCCATGCCGTATATAAGTGGCCCAGCTGTGCTCAGATCGACATATGTCGACTCAAGAACATCGCCTGTAGGTCCTATATGGCCGTGGGATGCATCTGGTTGGTATCAGAGCTACCCCCATGCTGTATATACGGCGCCCAGCTGTGCTCAGATCGATATATATCCACTCAAGAACATCGCCTGTAGGTCCTACATGGCCGTGGGTTGCATCTGGCTGGTATCAGAGCTACCTCCATGCTGTATATACGTGGCCCAGCTGTGCTCAGATCGACATATGTCGACTCAAGAACATCGCCTGTAGGTTCTATATGGCCGTGGGTTGCATCTGGCTGGTATTAGAGCTACCCCCATGCTGTATATACGGCGCCCAGCTGTGCTCAGATCGACATATATCCACTCAAGAACATCGCCTGTAGGTCCTATATGGCCGTGGGTTGCATCTGGCTGGTATCAGAGCTACCCCCATGCTGTATATACGTGGCCCAGCTATGCTCAGATCTACATATGTCGACTCAAGAACATCGCCTGTAGGTTATATATGGCCGTGGGTTGCATCTGGTTGGTATCAGAGCTACCCCCATGCTGTATATACGGCGCCCAGCTGTGCTCAGGTCGATATATATCCACTCAAGAACATCGCCTGTAGGTCCTATATGGCCGTGGTTGCATCTGGCTGGTATCAGAGCTACCCCCATACTGTATATACGGGGCCCAGCTGTGCTCAGATCGACATATATCGACTCAAGAACATCGCCTGTAGGTCATATATAGCCGTGGGTTGGAGCTGGCTGGTATCACAGCTACCCCCATGTTGTATATACGTGGCCCAGCTGTGCTCAGATCAACATATATCGACTCAAGAACATCGCCTGTAGGTCCTATATGGCCGTGGGTTGCATCTGGCTGGTATCAGAGCTACCCCCTTCCTGTATATACGGCGCCCAGCTGTGCTCAGGTCTATATATATCCACTAAAGAACATCGCCTGTAGGTCCTATATGGCCGTGGGTTGCATCTGGCTCAAGTACATCGCCTGTAGGTTCTATATGGCCGTGGTTTGCATCTGGCTGGTATCAGAGCTACCTCCATGCTGTATATACGGGGCCCAGCTGTGCTCAGATCGACATATATCGACTCAAGAACATCGCCTGTAGGTCTTATATAGCCGTGGGTTGCAGCTGGCTGGTATCAGTGCTACCCCCATGCTGTATATACGGCGCCCAGCTGTGCTCAGATCGACATATATCCACTCAAGAACATCGCCTGTAGGTCCTATATGGCCGTGGGTTGCATCTGGCTGGTATCAGAGCTACCCCCATGCTGTATATACGGGGCCCAGCTGTGCTCAGATCGACATATATCGACTCAAGAACATCGCTTGTAGGTCATATATAGCCGTAAGTTGCAGCTGGCTGGTATCACAGCTACCTCCATGCTGTATATACGTGGCCCAGCTGTGCTCAGATCGACATATATCGACTCAAGAACATCGCCTGTAGGTCCTATATGGCCGTGGGTTGCATCTGGCTGGTATCAGAGCTACCCCCATGCTGTATATACGGCGCCTAGCTGTGCTCAGATCGACATATATCCACTCAAGAATATCGCCTGTAGGTCCTATATGGCCGTGGGTTGCATCTGGCTGGTATCAGAGCTACCGCCATGCTGTATATACGGGGCCCAGCTGTGCTCAGATCGACATATATCGACTTAAGAACATCGCCTGTAGGTCCTATATAGCCGTGGGTTGCAGCTGGCTGGTATCACAGCTACACCCATGCCGTATATACGTGGCCCAGCTGTGCTCAGATCGACATATAACGATTCAAGAGCATCGCCTGTAGGTCCTATATGGCCGTGGGTTGCATCTGGCTGGTAACAGAGCTACCCCCATGCTGTATATACGGGGCCCAGCTGTGCTCAGATCGACATATATCGACTCAAGAACATCACTGGTAGGTCCTATATAGCCGTGGGTTGCAGCTGGCTGGTATCACAGCTACCCCCTTGCTGTATATACGTGGCCCAGCTGTGCTTAGATCGACATATATCGACTCAAGAACATCGCCTGTAGGTCCTATATAGCCGTGAATTGCAGCTGGCTGGTATCACAGCTACCCCCATGCTGTATATACGTGGCACAGCTGTGCTCAGATCGACATATATCGACTCAAGAACATCGCCTGTAGGTCCTATATAGCCGTGAATTGCAGCTGGCTGGTATCACAGCATGCTGTATATACGTGGCACAGCTGTGCTCAGATCGACATATATCGACTCAAGAACATCGCCTGTAGGTCCTATATGGCCGTGGGTTGCATCTGGCTGGTATCAGAGCTACCCCCATGCTGTATATACGGCGCCCAGCTGTGCTCAGGTCGATATATATCCACTAAAGAACATCGCCTGAAGATCCTATATGGCCGCGGGTTGCATCTGGCTGGTTTCAGAGCTACCCCATGCTGTATATTCGGGGACCAGCTGTGCTCAGATCGACATATATCGACTCAAGAACATCGCCTGTAGGTCCTATATAGCCGTGGATTACATCTGGCTGGTATCAGAGCTACCCCAATGCTGTATATACGGCGCCCAGCTGTGCTCAGATCGACATATATCCACTCAAGAACATCGCCTGTAGGTCCTATATGGCCGTGGGTTGCATCTGCCTGGTATCAGAGCTACCCCCATGCTGTATATACGGGGCCCAGCTTAACTCAGATCGGCATATATCGACTCAAGAACATCGCCTGTAGGTCCTATATAGCCGTGAATTGCAGCTGGCTGGTATCACAGCATGCTGTATATACGTGGCACAGCTGTGCTTAGATCGACATATATCGACTCAAGAACATCGCCTGTAGGTCCTATATGGCCGTGGGTTGCATCTGGCTGGTATCAGAGCTACCCCCATGCTGTCTATACGGCGCCAAGCTGTGCTCAGATCGACATATATCCACTCAACAACATCGCCAGTAGGTCCTATATGGCCGTGGGTTGCATCTGGCTGGTATCAGAGCTACCCCCATGCTGTATATACGGCGCCCAGCTGTGCTCTGATCGACATATATCCACATCGCCTGTAGGTCCTATATGGCCGTGTGTTGCATCTGACTGGTATCAGAGCTACCTCCATGCTGTATATACGGGGCCCAGCTGTGCTCAGATCGACATATATCGACTTAAGAACATCGCCTGTAGCTCCTATATAGCCGTGGGTTGCAGCTGGCTGGTATCACAGCTACACCCATGCCGTATATACGTGGCCCAGCTGTGCTCAGATCGACATATAACGATTCAAGAGCATCGCCTGTAGGTCCTATATGGCCGTGGGTTGCATCTGGCTGGTAACAGAGCTACCCCCATGCTGTATATACGGGGCCCAGCTGTGCTCAGATCGACATATATCGACTCAAGAACATCACTGGTAGGTCCTATATAGCCGTGGGTTGCAGCTGGCTGGTATCACAGCTACCCCCTTGCTGTATATACGTGGCCCAGCTGTGCTTAGATCGACATATATCGACTCAAGAACATCGCCTGTAGGTCCTATATAGCCGTGAATTGCAGCTGGCTGGTATCACAGCTACCCCCATGCTGTATATACGTGGCACAGCTGTGCTCAGATCGACATATATCGACTCAAGAACATCGCCTGTAGGTCCTATATAGCCGTGAATTGCAGCTGGCTGGTATCACAGCATGCTGTATATACGTGGCACAGCTGTGCTCAGATCGACATATATCGACTCAAGAACATCGCCTGTAGGTCCTATATGGCCGTGGGTTGCATCTGGCTGGTATCAGAGCTACCCCCATGCTGTATATACGGCGCCCAGCTGTGCTCAGGTCGATATATATCCACTAAAGAACATCGCCTGTAGGTCCTATATGGCCGTGGGTTGCATCTGGCTGGAATCAGAGCTACCCCCATGCTGTATATACGGCGCCCAGCTGTGCTCAGATCGACATATATCCACTCAAGAACATCGCCTGAAGATCCTATATGGCCGCGGGTTGCATCTGGCTGGTTTCAGAGCTACCCCATGCTGTATATTCGGGGACCAGCTGTGCTCAGATCGACATATATCGACTCAAGAACATCGCCTGTAGGTCCTATATAGCCGTGGATTACATCTGGCTGGTATCAGAGCTACCCCAATGCTGTATATACGGCGCCCAGCTGTGCTCAGATCGACATATATCCACTCAAGAACATCGCCTGTAGGTCCTATATGGCCGTGGGTTGCATCTGCCTGGTATCAGAGCTACCCCCATGCTGTATATACGGGGCCCAGCTTAGCTCAGATCGGCATATATCGACTCAAGAACATCGCCTGTAGGTCCTATATAGCCGTGAATTGCAGCTGGCTGGTATCACAGCATGCTGTATATACGTGGCACAGCTGTGCTCAGATCGACATATATCGACTCAAGAACATCGCCTGTAGGTCCTATATGGCCGTGGGTTGCATCTGGCTGGTATCAGAGCTACCCCCATGCTGTCTATACGGCGCCAAGCTGTGCTCAGATCGACATATATCCACTCAAGAACATCGCCTGTAGGTCCTATATAGCCGTGGGTTGCAGCTGGCTGGTATCACAGCTACCCCCTTGCTGTATATACGTGGCCCAGCTGTGCTTAGATCGACATATATCGACTCAAGAACATCGCCTGTAGGTCCTATATAGCCGTGAATTGCAGCTGGCTGGTATCACAGCTACCCCCATGCTGTATATACGTGGCACAGCTGTGCTCAGATCGACATATATCGACTCAAGAACATCGCCTGTAGGTCCTATATAGCCGTGAATTGCAGCTGGCTGGTATCACAGCATGCTGTATATACGTGGCACAGCTGTGCTCAGATCGACATATATCGACTCAAGAACATCGCCTGTAGGTCCTATATGGCCGTGGGTTGCATCTGGCTGGTATCAGAGCTACCCCCATGCTGTATATACGGCGCCCAGCTGTGCTCAGGTCGATATATATCCACTAAAGAACATCGCCTGTAGGTCCTATATGGCCGTGGGTTGCATCTGGCTGGAATCAGAGCTACCCCCATGCTGTATATACGGCGCCCAGCTGTGCTCAGATCGACATATATCCACTCAAGAACATCGCCTGAAGATCCTATATGGCCGCGGGTTGCATCTGGCTGGTTTCAGAGCTACCCCATGCTGTATATTCGGGGACCAGCTGTGCTCAGATCGACATATATCGACTCAAGAACATCGCCTGTAGGTCCTATATAGCCGTGGATTACATCTGGCTGGTATCAGAGCTACCCCAATGCTGTATATACGGCGCCCAGCTGTGCTCAGATCGACATATATCCACTCAAGAACATCGCCTGTAGGTCCTATATGGCCGTGGGTTGCATCTGCCTGGTATCAGAGCTACCCCCATGCTGTATATACGGGGCCCAGCTTAACTCAGATCGGCATATATCGACTCAAGAACATCGCCTGTAGGTCCTATATAGCCGTGAATTGCAGCTGGCTGGTATCACAGCATGCTGTATATACGTGGCACAGCTGTGCTTAGATCGACATATATCGACTCAAGAACATCGCCTGTAGGTCCTATATGGCCGTGGGTTGCATCTGGCTGGTATCAGAGCTACCCCCATGCTGTCTATACGGCGCCAAGCTGTGCTCAGATCGACATATATCCACTCAACAACATCGCCAGTAGGTCCTATATGGCCGTGGGTTGCATCTGGCTGGTATCAGAGCTACCCCCATGCTGTATATACGGCGCCCAGCTGTGCTCTGATCGACATATATCCACATCGCCTGTAGGTCCTATATGGCCGTGTGTTGCATCTGACTGGTATCAGAGCTACCTCCATGCTGTATATACGGGGCCCAGCTGTGCTCAGATCGACATATATCGACTTAAGAACATCGCCTGTAGCTCCTATATAGCCGTGGGTTGCAGCTGGCTGGTATCACAGCTACACCCATGCCGTATATACGTGGCCCAGCTGTGCTCAGATCGACATATAACGATTCAAGAGCATCGCCTGTAGGTCCTATATGGCCGTGGGTTGCATCTGGCTGGTAACAGAGCTACCCCCATGCTGTATATACGGGGCCCAGCTGTGCTCAGATCGACATATATCGACTCAAGAACATCACTGGTAGGTCCTATATAGCCGTGGGTTGCAGCTGGCTGGTATCACAGCTACCCCCTTGCTGTATATACGTGGCCCAGCTGTGCTTAGATCGACATATATCGACTCAAGAACATCGCCTGTAGGTCCTATATAGCCGTGAATTGCAGCTGGCTGGTATCACAGCTACCCCCATGCTGTATATACGTGGCACAGCTGTGCTCAGATCGACATATATCGACTCAAGAACATCGCCTGTAGGTCCTATATAGCCGTGAATTGCAGCTGGCTGGTATCACAGCATGCTGTATATACGTGGCACAGCTGTGCTCAGATCGACATATATCGACTCAAGAACATCGCCTGTAGGTCCTATATGGCCGTGGGTTGCATCTGGCTGGTATCAGAGCTACCCCCATGCTGTATATACGGCGCCCAGCTGTGCTCAGGTCGATATATATCCACTAAAGAACATCGCCTGTAGGTCCTATATGGCCGTGGGTTGCATCTGGCTGGAATCAGAGCTACCCCCATGCTGTATATACGGCGCCCAGCTGTGCTCAGATCGACATATATCCACTCAAGAACATCGCCTGAAGATCCTATATGGCCGCGGGTTGCATCTGGCTGGTTTCAGAGCTACCCCATGCTGTATATTCGGGGACCAGCTGTGCTCAGATCGACATATATCGACTCAAGAACATCGCCTGTAGGTCCTATATAGCCGTGGATTACATCTGGCTGGTATCAGAGCTACCCCAATGCTGTATATACGGCGCCCAGCTGTGCTCAGATCGACATATATCCACTCAAGAACATCGCCTGTAGGTCCTATATGGCCGTGGGTTGCATCTGCCTGGTATCAGAGCTACCCCCATGCTGTATATACGGGGCCCAGCTTAGCTCAGATCGGCATATATCGACTCTAGAACATCGCCTGTAGGTCCTATATAGCCGTGAATTGCAGCTGGCTGGTATCACAGCATGCTGTATATACGTGGCACAGCTGTGCTCAGATCGACATATATCGACTCAAGAACATCGCCTGTAGGTCCTATATGGCCGTGGGTTGCATCTGGCTGGTATCAGAGCTACCCCCATGCTGTCTATACGGCGCCAAGCTGTGCTCAGATCGACATATATCCACTCAAGAACATCGCCTGTAGGTCCTATATGGCCGTGGGTTGCATCTGGCTGGTATCAGAGCTACCACCATGCTGTATATACGGGGCCCAGCTGTGCTCAGATCGACATATATCGACTCAAGAACATCGCCTGTAGGTCCGTATATACGTTGCCCAGCTGTGGTCAGATCGACATATATCCACTCAAGAACATCGCCTGTAGGTCCTATATGGCCGTGGGTTGTATCTGGCTGGTATCAGAGCTACCCCCATACTGTATATACGGGGCCCAGCTGTGCTCAGATCGACATATATCGACTCTAGAACATCGCCTGTAGGTCCTATATAGCCGTGGGTTGCAGCTGACTGGTATTACAGCTACCCCCATGCTGTATATACGTGGCCCAGCTGTGCTCAGATCGACATATATCGACTCAAGTACATCGCCTGTAGGTTTTATATGGCAGTGGGTTGCATCTGGCTGGTATCATAGCTACCCCCATGCTATATATACGGCGCCCAGCTGTGCTCAGATCGACAAATATCCACTCAAGAACATCGCCTGTAGGTCCTATATGGCCGTGGATTGCAACTGGCTGGTATCAGAGCTACCCCCATGCTGTATATACGGGGCCTAGCTGTGCTCAGATCGACATATATCGACTTAAGATCATCGCCTATAGGTCCTATATAGCCGTGGGTTGCAGCTGGCTGGTATCACAGCTACTCCCATGCTGTATATATGTGGCCCAGCTGTGCTCAGATCGACATATATCGACTCAAGAACATCGCCTGTATGTCCTATATGGCCGTGGGTTGCATCTGGCTGGTATCAGAGCTACCCCCATGCTGTCTATACGGCGCCCAGCTGTGCTCAGATCGACATATATCCACTCAAGAACATCCCCTGTATGTCCTATATTGCCGTGGGTTGCATCTGGCTGGTATCAGAGCTACTCCCATGCTGTATATACGGCGCCTAGCTGTGCTCAGATCGACATATATCCACTCAAGAACATCGCCTGTAGGTCCTATATAACCGTGGGTTGCAGCTGGCTGGTATCACAGCTACCCCCATGCTGTATATACGTGGCCCAGCTGTGCTCAGATGAACATATATCGACTCAAGAACATCGCCTGTAGGTCCTATATGGCCGTGGCTTGCATCTGGCTGGTATTAGAGCTACCCCCATGCTGTATATACGGCGCCCAGCTGTGCTCAGTTCTACATAAACCCACTCAAGAACATCGCCTGTAGGTCCTATATGGCCGTGGGTTGCATCTGGCTGGTATCAGAGCTAACCCCATGCTGTATATACGGGGCCCAGCTGTGCTCAGATCGACATATATCGACTCAAGAATATCGCCTGTAGGTCATATATAGCCGTAAGTTGCAGCTGGCTGGTATCACAGCTACCTCCATACTGTATATACGTGGCCCAGCTGTGCTCAGATCGACATATATCGACTCATTAACATCGCCTGTAGGTCCGTATATACGGTGCCCAGCTGTGGTCAGATCGACATATATCCACTCAAGAACATCGCATGTAGGTCCTATATGGCCGTGGGTTGCATCTGGCTGGTATCAGAGCTACCCCATACTGTATAAACGGGGCCCAGCTGTGCTCAGATCGACATATATCGACTCAAGAACATCGCCTGTCGGTCCTATATAGCCGTGGGTTGCAGCTGGCTGGTATCACAGCTACCCCCATGCTGTATATACGTGGCCCAGCTGTGCTCAGATCGACATATATCCACTCAAGAACATCGCCTGTAGGTCCTATATGGCCGTGGGTTGCATCTGGCTGGTATCAGAGCTACCCCCATACTGTATAAACGGGGCCCAGCTGTGCTCAGATCGACATATATCGACTCAAGAACATCGCCTGTAGGTCCTATATAGCCGTAGGTTGCAGCTGGCTGGTATCACAGCTACCCCCATGCAGTATATACGTGGCCCAGCTGTGCTCAGATGGACATATATCGACTCAAGAACATCGCCTGTAGGTCCTATATGGCCGTGGGTTGCATCTGACTGGTGTCAGAGCTACCCCCATGCTGTATATACGACGCCCAGCTGTGCTCAGATCGACATATATCCACTCAAGAACATCGCCTGTAGGTCCTATATAGCCGTGGGTTGCAGCTGGCTGGTATCACAGCTACCCCCATGCGGTATATACGTGGTCCAGTTGTGCTCAGATCGACATATATCGACTCAAGAACATCGCCTGTAGGTCCTGTATAGCAGTGGGTTGCAGCTGGCTGGTATCACAGCTACCCCCATGCTGTAAATACGTGGCCCAGCTGTGCTCAGATCGACATATATCGACTCAAGAACATCGCCTGTAGGTCCTATATGGCCGTGGGTTACATCTGGCTGGTATCAGAGCTACCCCCATGCTGTATATACGGCGCCCAGCTGTGCTCAGACCGACATATATCCACTCAACAAGATCGCCTGTAGGTCCTATATGGCCGTGGGTTGCATCTGGCTGGTATCAGAGCTACCACCATGCTGTATATACGGGGCCCAGCTGTGCTCAGATCGACATATATCGACTCAAGAACATCGCCTGTAGGTCCTATATAGCCGTAAGTTGCAGCTGGCTGGTATCACAGATACCCCCATGCTGTATATACGTGGCCCAGCTGTGCTCAGATCGACATATATCGACTCAAGAACATCGCCTGTAGGTCCGTATATACGTTGCCCAGCTGTGGTCAGATCGACATATATCCACTCAAGAACATCGCCTGTAGGTCCTATATGGCCGTGGGTTGTATCTGGCTGGTATCAGAGCTACCCCCATACTGTATATACGGGGCCCAGCTGTGCTCAGATCGACATATATCGACTCTAGAACATCGCCTGTAGGTCCTATATAGCCGTGGGTTGCAGCTGACTGGTATTACAGCTACCCCCATGCTGTATATACGTGGCCCAGCTGTGCTCAGATTGACATATATCGACTCAAGTACATCGCCTGTAGGTTTTATATGGCAGTGGGTTGCATCTGGCTGGTATCATAGCTACCCCCATGCTATATATACGGCGCCCAGCTGTGCTCAGATCGACAAATATCCACTCAAGAACATCGCCTGTAGGTCCTATATGGCCGTGGATTCCAACTGGCTGGTATCAGAGCTACCCCCATGCTGTATATACGGGGCCCAGCTGTGCTCAGATCGACATATATCGACTTAAGATCATCGCCTGTAGGTCCTATATAGCCGTGGGTTGCAGCTGGCTGGTATCACAGCTACTCCCATGCTGTATATATGTGGCCCAGCTGTGCTCAGATCGACATATATCGACTCAAGAACATCGCCTGTATGTCCTATATGGCCGTGGGTTGCATCTGGCTGGTATCAGAGCTACCCCCATGCTGTCTATACGGCGCCCAGCTGTGCTCAGATCGACATATATCCACTCAAGAACATCCCCTGTATGTCCTATATTGCCGTGGGTCGCATCTGGCTGGTATCAGAGCTACTCCCATGCTGTATATACGGCGCCTAGCTGTGCTCAGATCGACATATATCCACTCAAGAACATCGCCTGTAGATCCTATATAACCGTGGGTTGCAGCTGGCTGGTATCACAGCTACCCCCATGCTGTATATACGTGGCCCAGCTGTGCTCAGATGAACATATATCGACTCAAGAACATCGCCTGTAGGTCCTACATGGCCGTGGGTTGCATCTGGCTGGTATCAGAGCTACCTCCATGCTGTATATACGTGGCCCAGCTGTGCTCAGATCGACATATGTCGACTCAAGAACATCGCCTGTAGGTTCTATATGGCCGTGGGTTGCATCTGGCTGGTATTAGAGCTACCCCCATGCTGTATATACGGCGCCCAGCTGTGCTCAGATCGACATATATCCACTCAAGAACATCGCCTGTAGGTCCTATATGGCCGTGGGTTGCATCTGGCTGGTATCAGAGCTACCCCCATGCTGTATATACGTGGCCCAGCTGTGCTCAGATCGACATATGTCGACTCAAGAACATCGCCTGTAGGTTATATATGGCCGTGGGTTGCATCTGGTTGGTATCAGAGCTACCCCCATGCTGTATATACGGCGCCCAGCTGTGCTCAGGTCGATATATATCCACTCAAGAACATCGCCTGTAGGTCCTATATGGCCGTGGGTTGCATCTGGCTGGTATCAGAGCTACCCCCATACTGTATATACGGGGCCCAGCTGTGCTCAGATCGACATATATCGACTCAAGAACATCGCCTGTAGGTCATATATAGCCGTGGGTTGGAGCTGGCTGGTATCACAGCTACCCCCATGTTGTATATACGTGGCCCAGCTGTGCTCAGATCAACATATATCGACTCAAGAACATCGCCTGTAGGTCCTATATGGCCGTGGGTTGCATCTGGCTGGTATGAGAGCTACCCCCATGCTGTATATACGGCGCCCAGCTGTGCTCAGATCGACATATATCCACTCAAAAACATCGCCTGTAGGTCCTATATGGCCGTGGGTTGCATCTGGCTGGTATCAGAGCTACCCCCATGCTGTATATACGGCGCCCAGCTGTGCTCAGGTCTATATATATCCACTAAAGAACATCGCCTGTAGGTCCTATATGGCCGTGGGTTGCATCTGGCTCAAGTACATCGCCTGTAGGTTCTATATGGCCGTGGTTTGCATCTGGCTGGTATCAGAGCTACCTCCATGCTGTATATACGGGGCCCAGCTGTGCTCAGATCAACATATATCGACTCAAGAACATCGCCTGTAGGTCTTATATAGCCGTGGGTTGCAGCTGGCTGGTATCAGTGCTACCCCCATGCTGTATATACGGCGCCCAGCTGTGCTCAGATCGACATATATCCACTCAAGAACATCGCCTGTAGGTCCTATATGGCCGTGGGTTGCATCTGGCTGGTATCAGAGCTACCCCCATGCTTTATATACGGGGCCCAGCTGTGCTCAGATCGACATATATCGACTCAAGAACATCGCTTGTAGGTCATATATAGCCGTAAGTTGCAGCTGGCTGGTATCACAGCTACCTCCATGCTGTATATACGTGGCCCAGCTGTGCTCAGATCGACATATATCGACTCAAGAACATCGCCTGTCGGTCCTATATGGCCGTGGGTTGCATCTGGCTGGTATCAGAGCTACCCCCATGCTGTATATACGGCGCCTAGCTGTGCTCAGATCGACATATATCCACTCAAGAATATCGCCTGTAGGTCCTATATGGCCGTGGGTTGCATCTGGCTGGTATCAGAGCTACCGCCATGCTGTATATACGGGGCCCAGCTGTGCTCAGATCGACATATATCCACATCGCCTGTAGGTCCTATATGGCTGTGTGTTGCATCTCACTGGTATCAGAGCTACCTCCATGCTGTATATACGGGGCCCAGCTGTGCTCAGATCGACATATATCGACTCAAGAACATCGCCAGTAGGTCCTATATGGCCGTGGGTTGCATCTGGCTGGTATCAGAGCTACCCCCATGCTGTATATACGGCGCCCAGCTGTGCTCTGATCGACATATATCCACATCGCCTGTAGGTCCTATATGGCCGTGTGTTGCATCTGACTGGTATCAGAGCTACCTCCATGCTGTATATACGGGGCCCAGCTGTGCTCAGATCGACATATATCGACTTAAGAACATCGCCTGTAGGTCCTATATAGCCGTGGGTTGCAGCTGGCTGGTATCACAGCTACACCCATGCCGTATATACGTGGCCCAGCTGTGCTCAGATCGACATATAACGATTCAAGAGCATCGCCTGTAGGTCCTATATGGCCGTGGGTTGCATCTGGCTGGTAACAGAGCTACCCCCATGCTGTATATACTAGGCCCAGCTGTGCTCAGATCGACATATATCGACTCAAGAACATCACTGGTAGGTCCTATATAGCCGTGGGTTGCAGCTGGCTGGTATCACAGCTACCCCCTTGCTGTATATACGTGGCCCAGCTGTGCTTAGATCGACATATATCGACTCAAGAACATCGCCTGTAGGTCCTATATAGCCGTGAATTGCAGCTGGCTGGTATCACAGCTACCCCCATGCTGTATATACGTGGCACAGCTGTGCTCAGATCGACATATATCGACTCAAGAACATCGCCTGTAGGTCCTATATGGCCGTGGGTTGCATCTGGCTGGTATCAGAGCTACACCCATGCTGTATATAAGGCGCCTAGCTGTGCTCAGATCGACATATATCCACCCAAGAACATCGCCTGTAGGTCCTATATGGCCGTGGGTTGCATCTGGCTGGTATCAGAGCTACCCCCATGCTGTATATACGGGGCCGAGCTGTGCTCAGATCGACATATATCGACTCAAGAACATCGCCTGTAGGTCCTATATAGCCGTGAGTTGCAGCTGGCTGGTATCACAGTTACCCCCATGCTGTATATACGTGTCCCAGCTGTGCTCAGATCGACATATATCGACTCAAGAACATCGCCTGTAGGTCCTATATGGCCGTGGGTTGCATCTGGCTGGTATCATAGCTACCTCCATGCTAAATATACGGCGCCCAGCTGTGCTCAGATCGACTTATATCCACATCGCCTGTAGGTCCTATATGGCCGTTGGTTGCATCTGGCTGGTATCAGAGCTACCCCCATGCTGTATATACGGCGCCCAGCTGTGCTCAGATCGACAAATATCCACTCAAGCACATCGCCTGTAGGTCCTATATGGCCGTGGGTTGCATCTGGCTGGTATCAGAGCTACTCCCATGTTGTATATACGGGGCCCAGCTGTGCTCAGATCGTCATATGTCGACACAAGAACATCGCCTGTAGGTCCTATATAGCCGTGGGTTGCAGCTGGCTGGTATCACAGCTACTCCCATGCTGTATATACGTGGCCCAGCTGTGCTCAGATCGACATATATCGACTCAAGAACATCGCCTGTATGTCCTATATGGCCGTGGGTTGCATCTGGCTGGTATCAGAGCTACCCCCATGCTGTCTATACGGCGCCCAGCTGTGCTTAGATCGACATATATCGACTCAAGAACATCGCCTGTATGTCCTATATGGCCGTGGGTTGCATCTGGCTGGTATCAGAGCTACCCCCATGCTGTCTATACGGCGCCCAGCTGTGCTCAGATCGACATATATCGACTCAAGAACATCGCCTGTAGGTCCTATATAGCCGTGGGTTGCAGCTGGCTGGTATCACAGCAACCCCCATGCTGTATATACGTGGCCCAGCTGTGCTTAGATCGACATATATCGACTCAAGAACATCGCCTGTATGTCCTATATGGCCGTGGGTTGCATCTGGCTGGTATCAGAGCTACCCCCATGCTGTCTATACGGCGCCCAGCTGTACTCAGATCGACATATATCCACTCAAGAGCATCGCCTGTAGGTCCTATATGGCCGTGGGTTGCATCTGGCTGGTATCAGAGCTACCCCCATGCTGTATATACGTGGCCCAGCTGTGCTCAGATCGACATATATCGACTCAAGAACATCGCCTGTAGGTCCTATATGGCCGTGGGTTGCATCAGGCTGGTATCAGAGCTACCCCAATGCTGTATATACGGCGCCCAGCTGTGCTCAGATCGACATATATCCACTCAAGAACATCGCCTGTAGGTCCTATATGGCCGTGGGTTACATCTGGCTGGTATCAGAGCTACCCCCATGCTGTATATACGGGGCCCAGCTGTGCTCAGATCGACATATATCGACTCAAGAACATCGCCTGTAGGTCCTATATAGCCGTGGGTTGCAGCTGACTGGTATCACAGCTACCCCCATGCTGTATATACGTGGTCCAGCTGTGCTCAGATCGACATATATCGACTCAAGAACATCGCCTGTAGGTCCTATATGGCCGTGGGTTGCATCTGGCTGGTATCAGAGCTACCCCCATACTGTATAAACGGGGCCCAGCTGTGCTCAGATCGACATATATCCACTCAAGAACATCGCCTGTATGTCCTATATGGCCGTGGGTTGCAGCTGGCTGGTATCACAGCTGCCCCCATGCCGTATATAAGTGGCCCAGCTGTGCTCAGATCGACATATGTCGACTCAAGAACATCGCCTGTAGGTCCTATATGGCCGTGGGATGCATCTGGTTGGTATCAGAGCTACCCCCATGCTGTATATACGGCGCCCAGCTGTGCTCAGATCGATATATATCCACTCAAGAACATCGCCTGTAGGTCCTACATGGCCGTGGGTTGCATCTGGCTGGTATCAGAGCTACCTACATGCTGTATATACGTGGCCCAGCTGTGCTCAGATCGACATATGTCGACTCAAGAACATCGCCTGTAGGTTCTATATGGCCGTGGGTTGCATCTGGCTGGTATTAGAGCTACCCCCATGCTGTATATACGGCGCCCAGCTGTGCTCAGATCGACATATATCCACTCAAGAACATCGCCTGTAGGTCCTATATGGCCGTGGGTTGCATCTGGCTGGTATCAGAGCTACCCCCATGCTGTATATACGTGGCCCAGCTGTGCTCAGATCGACATATATCGACTCAAGAACATCGCCTGTAGGTCCTATATGGCCGTGGGTTGCATCTGGCTGGTATCAGAGCTACCCCCATGCTGTCTATACGGCGCCAAGCTGTGCTCAGATCGACATATATCCACTCAAGAACATCGCCTGTAGGTCCTATATGGCCGTGGGTTGCATCTGGCTGGTATCAGAGCTACCACCATGCTGTATATACGGGGCCCAGCTGTGCTCAGATCGACATATATCGACTCAAGAACATCGCCTGTAGGTCCTATATAGCCGTAAGTTGCAGCTGGCTGGTATCACAGATACCCCCATGCTGTATATACGTGGCCCAGCTGTGCTCAGATCGACATATATCGACTCAAGAACATCGCCTGTAGGTCCGAATATACGTTGCCCAGCTGTGGTCAGATCGACATATATCCACTCAAGAACATCGCCTGTAGGTCCTATATGGCCGTGGGTTGTATCTGGCTGGTATCAGAGCTACCCCCATACTGTATATACGGGGCCCAGCTGTGCTCAGATCGACATATATCGACTCTAGAACATCGCCTGTAGGTCCTATATAGCCGTGGGTTGCAGCTGACTGGTATTACAGCTACCCCCATGCTGTATATACGTGGCCCAGCTGTGCTCAGATCGACATATATCGACTCAAGTACATCGCCTGTAGGTTTTATATGGCAGTGGGTTGCATCTGGCTGGTATCATAGCTACACCCATGCTATATATACGGCGCCCAGCTGTGCTCAGATCGACAAATATCCACTCAAGAACATCGCCTGTAGGTCCTATATGGCCGTGGATTGCAACTGGCTGGTATCAGAGCTACCCCCATGCTGTATATACGGGGCCCAGCTGTGCTCAGATCGACATATATCGACTTAAGATCATCGCCTGTAGGTCCTATATAGCCGTGGGTTGCAGCTGGCTGGTATCACAGCTACTCCCATGCTGTATATATGTGGCCCAGCTGTGCTCAGATCGACATATATCGACTCAAGAACATCGCCTGTATGTCCTATATGGCCGTGGGTTGCATCTGGCTGGTATCAGAGCTACCCCCATGCTGTCTATACGGCGCCCAGCTGTGCTCAGATCGACATATATCCACTCAAGAACATCCCCTGTATGTCCTATATTGCCGTGGGTTGCATCTGGCTGGTATCAGAGCTACTCCCATGCTGTATATACGGCGCCTAGCTGTGCTCAGATCGACATATATCCACTCAAGAACATCGCCTGTAGGTCCTATATAACCGTGGGTTGCAGCTGGCTGGTATCACAGCTACCCCCATGCTGTATATACGTGGCCCAGCTGTGCTCAGATGAACATATATCGACTCAAGAACATCGCCTGTAGGTCCTATATGGCCGTGGCTTGCATCTGGCTGGTATTAGAGCTACCCCCATGCTGTATATACGGCGCCCAGCTGTGCTCAGTTCGACATAAACCCACTCAAGAACATCGCCTGTAGGTCCTATATGGCCGTGGGTTGCATCTGGCTGGTATCAGAGCTAACCCCATGCTGTATATACGGGGCCCAGCTGTGCTCAGATCGACATATATCGACTCAAGAATATCGCCTGTAGGTCATATATAGCCGTAAGTTGCAGCTGGCTGGTATCACAGCTACCTCCATACTGTATATACGTGGCCCAGCTGTGCTCAGATCGACATATATCGACTCATTAACATCGCCTGTAGGTCCGTATATACGGTGCCCAGCTGTGGTCAGATCGACATATATCCACTCAAGAACATCGCATGTAGGTCCTATATGGCCGTGGGTTGCATCTGGCTGGTATCAGAGCTACCCCCATACTGTATAAACGGGGCCCAGCTGTGCTCAGATCGACATATATCGACTCAAGAACATCGCCTGTAGGTCCTATATAGCCGTGGGTTGCAGCTGGCTGGTATCACAGCAACCCCCATGCTGTATATACGTGGCCCAGCTGTGCTCAGATCGACATATATCCACTCAAGAACATCGCCTGTAGGTCCTATATGGCCGTGGGTTGCATCTGGCTGGTATCAGAGCTACCCCCATACTGTATAAACGGGGCCCAGCTGTGCTCAGATCGACATATATCGACTCAAGAACATCGCCTGTAGGTCCTATATAGCCGTAGGTTGCAGCTGGCTGGTATCACAGCTACCCCCATGCAGTATATACGTGGCCCAGCTGTGCTCAGATGGACATATATCGACTCAAGAACATCGCCTGTAGGTCCTATATGGCCGTGGGTTGCATCTGACTGGTGTCAGAGCTACCCCCATGCTGTATATACGGCGCCCAGCTGTGCTCAGATCGACATATATCCACTCAAGAACATCGCCTGTAGGTCCTATATAGCCGTGGGTTGCAGCTGGCTGGTATCACAGCTACCCCCATGCTGTATATACGTGGTCCAGTTGTGCTCAGATCGACATATATCGACTCAAGAACATCGCCTGTAGGTCCTGTATAGCAGTGGGTTGCAGCTGGCTGGTATCACAGCTACCCCCATGCTGTAAATACGTGGCCCAGCTGTGCTCAGATCGACATATATCGACTCAAGAACATCGCCTGTAGGTCCTATATGGCCGTGGGTTACATCTGGCTGGTATCAGAGCTACCCCCATGCTGTATATACGGCGCCCAGCTGTGCTCAGACCGACATATATCCACTCAGCAAGATCGCCTGTAGGTCCTATATGGCCGTGGGTTGCATCTGGCTGGTATCAGAGCTACCCCCATGCTGTATGTACAGGGCACAGCTGTGCTCAGATCGACATATATCGACTCAAGAACATCGCCTGTAGGTCCTATATAGCCGTGGGTTGCATCTGGCTGGTATCACAGCTACCCCCTTGCTGTATATACGTGGCCCAGCTGTGCTCAGATCGACATATATCCACTCAAGAACATCGCCTGTAAGTCCTATATGGCCGTGGGTTGCATCTGGCTGGTATCAGAGCTACCCCCATACTGTATATACGGCGCCCAGCTGTGCTCAGATCGATATATATCCACTCAAGAACATCGCCTGTAGGTCCTATATAGCCGTGAATTGCAGCTGGCTGGTATCACAGCTACCCCCATGCTGTATATACGTGGCACAGCTGTGCTCAGATCGACATATATCGACTCAAGAACATCGCCTGTAGGTCCTATATGGCCGTGGGTTGCATCTTGCTGGTATCAGAGCTACCCCCATGCTGTATATACGGCGCCTAGCTGTGCTCAGATCGACATATATCCACCCAAGAACATCGCCTGTAGGTCCTATATGGCCGTGGGTTGCATCTGGCTGGTATCAGAGCTACCCCCGTGCTGTATATACGGGGCCGAGCTGTGCTCAGATCGACATATATCGACTCAAGAACATCGCCTGTAGGTCCTATATAGCCGTGAGTTGCAGCTGGCAGGTATCACAGTTACCCCCATGCTGTATATACGTGTCCCAGCTGTGCTCAGATCGACATATATCGACTCAAGAACATCGCCTGTAGGTCCTATATGGCCGTGGGTTGCATCTGGCTGGTATCATAGCTACCCCCATGCTGTATATACGGCGCCCAGCTGTGCTCAGATGGACATTTATCCACTCAAGAACATCGCCTGTAGGTCCTATATGGCCGTGGGTTGCATCTGGCTGGTATCAGAGCTACCCCCATGCTGTATATACGGCGCCCAGCTGTGCTCAGATCGACATATATCCACTCAAGAACATCGCCTGTATGTCCTATATGGCCGTGGGTTGCAGCTGGCTGGTATCACAGCTGCCCCCATGCCGTATATAAGTGGCCCAGCTGTGCTCAGATCGACATATGTCGACTCAAGAACATCGCCTGTAGGTCCTATATGGCCGTGGGATGCATCTGGTTGGTATCAGAGCTACCCCCATGCTGTATATACGGCGCCCAGCTGTGCTCAGATCGATATATATCCACTCAAGAACATCGCCTGTAGGTCCTACATGGCCGTGGGTTGCATCTGGCTGGTATCAGAGCTACCTCCATGCTGTATATACGTGGCCCAGCTGTGCTCAGATCGACATATGTCGACTCAAGAACATCGCCTGTAGGTTCTATATGGCCGTGGGTTGCATCTGGCTGGTATTAGAGCTACCCCCATGCTGTATATACGGCGCCCAGCTGTGCTCAGATCGACATATATCCACTCAAGAACATCGCCTGTAGGTCCTATATGGCCGTGGGTTGCATCTGGCTGGTATCAGAGCTACCCCCATGCTGTATATACGTGGCCCAGCTGTGCTCACATCGATATATGTCGACTCAAGAACATCGCCTGTAGGTTATATATGGCCGTGGGTTGCATCTGGTTGGTATCAGAGCTACCCCCATGCTGTATATACGGCGCCCAGCTGTGCTCAGGTCGATATATATCCACTCAAGAACATCGCCTGTAGGTCCTATATGGCCGTGGGTTGCATCTGGCTGGTATCAGAGCTACCCCCATACTGTATATACGGGGCCCAGCTGTGCTCAGATCGACATATATCGACTCAAGAACATCGCCTGTAGGTCATATATAGCCGTGGGTTGGAGCTGGCTGGTATCACAGCTACCCCCATGTTGTATATACGTGGCCCAGCTGTGCTCAGATCAACATATATCGACTCAAGAACATCGCCTGTAGGTCCTATATGGCCGTGGGTTGCATCTGGCTGGTATGAGAGCTACCCCCATGCTGTATATACGGCGCCCAGCTGTGCTCAGATCGACATATATCCACTCAAAAACATCGCCTGTAGGTCCTATATGGCCGTGGGTTGCATCTGGCTGGTATCAGAGCTACCCCCATGCTGTATATACGGCGCCCAGCTGTGCTCAGGTCTATATATATCCACTAAAGAACATCGCCTGTAGGTCCTATATGGCCGTGGGTTGCATCTTGCTCAAGTACATCGCCTGTAGGTTCTATATGGCCGTGGTTTGCATCTGGCTGGTATCAGAGCTACCTCCATGCTGTATATACGGGGCCCAGCTGTGCTCAGATCAACATATATCGACTCAAGAACATCGCCTGTAGGTCTTATATAGCCGTGGGTTGCAGCTGGCTGGTATCAGTGCTACCCCCATGCTGTATATACGGCGCCCAGCTGTGCTCAGATCGACATATATCCACTCAAGAACATCGCCTGTAGGTCCTATATGGCCGTGGGTTGCATCTGGCTGGTATCAGAGCTACCCCCATGCTTTATATACGGGGCCCAGCTGTGCTCAGATCGACATATATCGACTCAAGAACATCGCTTGTAGGTCATATATAGCCGTAAGTTGCAGCTGGCTGGTATCACAGCTACCTCCATGCTGTATATACGTGGCCCAGCTGTGCTCAGATCGACATATATCGACTCAAGAACATCGCCTGTCGGTCCTATATGGCCGTGGGTTGCATCTGGCTGGTATCAGAGCTACCCCCATGCTGTATATACAGCGCCTAGCTGTGCTCAGATCGACATATATCCACTCAAGAATATCGCCTGTAGGTCCTATATGGCCGTGGGTTGCATCTGGCTGGTATCAGAGCTACCGCCATGCTGTATATACGGGGCCCAGCTGTGCTCAGATCGACATATATCCACATCGCCTGTAGGTCCTATATGGCTGTGTGTTGCATCTCACTGGTATCAGAGCTACCTCCATGCTGTATATACGGGGCCCAGCTGTGCTCAGATCGACATATATCGACTCAAGAACATCGCCAGTAGGTCCTATATGGCCGTGGGTTGCATCTGGCTGGTATCAGAGCTACCCCCATGCTGTATATACGGCGCCCAGCTGTGCTCTGATCGACATATATCCACATCGCCTGTAGGTCCTATATGGCCGTGTGTTGCATCTGACTGGTATCAGAGCTACCTCCATGCTGTATATACGGGGCCCAGCTGTGCTCAGATCGACATATATCGACTTAAGAACATCGCCTGTAGGTCCTATATAGCCGTGGGTTGCAGCTGGCTGGTATCACAGCTACACCCATACCGTATATACGTGGCCCAGCTGTGCTCAGATCGACATATAACGATTCAAGAGCATCGCCTGTAGGTCCTATATGGCCGTGGGTTGCATCTGGCTGGTAACAGAGCTACCCCCATGCTGTATATACGGGGCCCAGCTGTGCTCAGATCGACATATATCGACTCAAGAACATCACTGGTAGGTCCTATATAGCCGTGGGCTGCAGCTGGCTGGTATCACAGCTACCCCCTTGCTGTATATACGTGGCCCAGCTGTGCTTAGATCGACATATATCGACTCAAGAACATCGCCTGTAGGTCCTATATAGCCGTGAATTGCAGCTGGCTGGTATCACAGCTACCCCCATGCTGTATATACGTGGCACAGCTGTGCTCAGATCGACATATATCGACTCAAGAACATCGCCTGTAGGTCCTATATGGCCGTGGGTTGCATCTGGCTGGTATCAGAGCTACACCCATGCTGTATATAAGGCGCCTAGCTGTGCTCAGATCGACATATATCCACCCAAGAACATCGCCTGTAGGTCCTATATGGCCGTGGGTTGCATCTGGCTGGTATCAGAGCTACCCCCATGCTGTATATACGGGGCCGAGCTGTGCTCAGATCGACATATATCGACTCAAGAACATCGCCTGTAGGTCCTATATAGCCGTGAGTTGCAGCTGGCTGGTATCACAGTTACCCCCATGCTGTATATACGTGTCCCAGCTGTGCTCAGATCGACATATATCGACTCAAGAACATCGCCTGTAGGTCCTATATGGCCGTGGGTTGCATCTGGCTGGTATCATAGCTACCCCCATGCTTTATATACGGCGCCCAGCTGTGCTCAGATCGACATATATCCACTCAAGAACATCGCCTGTAGGTCCTATATAGCCGTGGGTTGCGGCTGGCTGGTATCACAGCTACCCCCTTGCTGTATATACGTGGCCCAGCTGTGCTTAGATCGACATATATCGACTCAAGAACATCGCCTGTAGGTCCTATATAGCCGTGAATTGCAGCTGGCTGGTATCACAGCATGCTGTATATACGTGGCACAGCTGTGCTCAGATCGACATATATCGACTCAAGAACATCGCCTGTAGGTCCTATATGGCCGTGGGTTGCATCTGGCTGGTATCAGAGCTACCCCCATGCTGTATATACGGCGCCCAGCTGTGCTCAGGTCGATATATATCCACTAAAGAACATCGCCTGTAGGTCTTATATGGCCGTGGGTTGCATCTGGCTGGAATCAGAGCTACCCCCATGCTGTATATACGGCGCCCAGCTGTGCTCAGATCGACATATATCCACTCAAGAACATCGCCTGAAGATCCTATATGGCCGCGGGTTGCATCTGGCTGGTTTCAGAGCTACCCCATGCTGTATATTCGGGGACCAGCTGTGCTCAGATCGACATATATCGACTCAAGAACATCGCCTGTAGGTCCTATATAGCCGTGGATAGCATCTGGCTGGTATCAGAGCTACCCCAATGCTGTATATACGGCGCCCAGCTGTGCTCAGATCGACATATATCCACTCAAGAACATCGCCTGTAGGTCCTATATGGCCGTGGGTTGCATCTGCCTGGTATCAGAGCTACCCCCATGCTGTATATACGGGGCCCAGCTTAGCTCAGATCGGCATATATCGACTCAAGAACATCGCCTGTAGGTCCTATATAGCCGTGAATTGCAGCTGGCTGGTATCACAGCTACCCTCATGCTGTATATACGTGGCCCAGCTGTGCTCAGATCGACATATATAGACTCAAGAACATCGCTTGTAGGTCCTATGTAGCCGTGAGTTGCAGCTGGCTGGTATCACAGCTACCCCCATGCTGTATATACGTGGCCCAGCTGTGCTCAGATCGACATATATCGACTCAAGAACATCGCCTGTAGGTCCTATATGGCCGTGGGTAGCATCTGGCTGGTATCAGAGCTACCCCCATGCTGTATATACGGCGCCCAGCTGTGCTCAGATCGACATATATCCACTCAAGAACATCGCCTGTAGGTCCTATATGGCCGTGGGTTGCATCTGGCTGGTATCAGAGCTACCCCCATGCTGTATATACGGGGCCCAGCTGTGCTCAGATCGACATATATCGACTCAAGAACATCGCCTGTAGGTCCTATATAGCCGTGCGTTGCAGCTGGCTGGTATCACAGCTACCCCCATGCTGTAAATACGTGGCCCAGTTGTGCCCAGATCGACATATATCGACTCAAGAACATCGCCTGTAGGTCCTATATGGCCGTGGGTTACATCTGGCTGGTATCAGAGCTACCCCCATGCTGTATATACGGCGCCCAGCTGTGCTCAGACCGACATATATCCACTCAAGAAGATCGCCTGTAGGTCCTATATGGCCGTGGGTTGCATCAGGCTGGTATCAGAGCTACCCCCATGCTGTATGTACAGGGCACAGCTGTGCTCAGATCGACATATATCGACTCAAGAACATCGCCTGTAGGTCCTATATAGCCGTGGGTTGCAGCTGGCTGGTAGCAAAGCTACCCCCATGCTGTATATACTTGGCCCAGCTGTGCTCAGATCGACATATATCCACTCAACAACATCGCCTGTAGGTCCTATATGGCCGTGGGTTGCATCTGGCTGGTATCAGAGCTACCCTCATACTGTATAAACGGGGCCCAGCTGTGCTCAGATCGACATATATCGACTCAAGAACATCGCCTGTAGGTCCTATATAGCTGTGGGTTGCAGCTGGCTGGTATCACAGCTACCCCCATGCTGTAAATACGTGGCCCAGCTGTGCTCAGATCGACATATATCGACTCAAGAACATCGCCTGTAGGTCCTATATGGCCGTGGGTTACATCTGGCTGGTATCAGAGCTACCCTCATGCTGTATATACGGCGCCCAGCTGTGCTCAGACCGACATATATCCACTCAAGAAGATCGCCTGTAGGTCCTATATGGCCGTGGGTTGCATCTGGCTGGTATCAGAGCTACCCCCATGGTGTATGTACAGGGCACAGCTGTGCTCAGATCGACATATATCGACTCAAGAACATCGCCTGTAGGTCCTATTTAGCTGTGGGTTGCAGCTGCCTGGTATCACAGCTACCCCATGCTGTATATACGTGGCCCAGCTGTGCTCAGATCGACATATATCGACTCAAGAACATCGCCAGTAGGTCCTATATGGCCGTGGGTTGCATCTGGCTGGTATCAGATCTACCACCATGCTGCATATACGGCGCCCAGCTGTGCTCAGATCGACATATATCCACTCAAGTACATCGCCTGTAGGTTCTATATGGCCGTGGGTTGCATCTGGCTGGTATCAGAGCTACCTCCATGCTGTATATACGGGGCCCAGCTGTGCTCAGATCGACATATATCGACTCAAGAACATCGCCTGTAGGTCCTATATAGCCGTGGGCTGCAGCTGGCTGGTATCAGAGCTACCCCCATGCTGTATATACGGGGCCCAGCTGTGCTCAGATCGACATATATCGACTCAAGAACATCGCTTGTAGGTCCTATATAGCCGTAAGTTGCAGCTGGCTGGTATCACATCTACCCCCATGCTGTATATACGTGGCCCAGCTGTGCTCAGATCGACATATATCGACTCAAGAACATCGCCTGTAGGTCCTGTATAGCAGTGGGTTGCAGCTGGCTGGTATCACAGCTACCCCAATGCTGTATATACGTGGCCCAGCTGTGCTCAGATCGACATATATCGACTCAAGAACATCGCCTGTAGGTCCTATATGACCGTGGGTTGCATCTGGCTGGTATCAGAGCTACCCCCATGCTGTATGTACAGGGCACAGCTGTGCTCAGATCGACATATATCGACTCAAGAAAATCGCCTGTAGGTCCTATATAGCCGTGGGTTGCAGCTGGCTGGTATCACAGCTACTCCCATGCTGTATATACGTGGCCCAGCTCAGATCGACATATATCGACTCAAGAACATCGCCAGTAGGTCCTATATGGCCGTGGGTTGCATCTGGCTGGTATCAGAGCTACCCCCATGCTGTATATACGGCGCCCAGCTGTGCTCAGATCGACATATATCCACATCGCCTGTAGGTCCTATAAGGCCGTGTGTTGCATCTGACTGGTATCAGAGCTACCTCCATGCTGTATATACGGGGCCCAGCTGTGTTTAGATCGACATATATCGACTTAAGAACATCGCCTGTAGGTCCTATATAGCCGTGGGTTGCAGCTGGCTGGTATCACAGCTACACCCATGCCGTATATACGTGGCCCAGCTGTGCTCAGATCGACATATAACGACTCAAGAGCATCGCCTGTAGGTCCTATATAGCCGTGGGTTGCATCTGGCTGGTAACAGAACTACCCCCATGCTGTATATACGGGGCCCTGCTGTGCTCAGATCGACATATATCGACTCAAGAACATCACTTGTAGGTCCTATATAGCCGTGGGTTGCAGCTGGCTGGTATCACAGCTACCCCCTTGCTGTATATACGTGGCCCAGCTGTGCTCAGATCGACATATATCGACTCAAGAACATCGCCTGTAGGTCCTATATAGCCGTGAATTGCAGCTGGCTGGTATCACAGCTACCCCCATGCTGTATATACGGCGCCTAGCTGTGCTCAGATCGACATATATCCACCCAAGAACATCGCCTGTAGGTCCTGTATGGCCGTGGGTTGCATCTGGCTGGTATCAGAGCTACCGCCATACTGTATATACGGGGCCCAGCTGTGCTCAGATCGACATATATCGACTCAAGAACATCTCCTGTAGGTCCTATATAGCCGTGGGTTGGAGCTGGCTGGTATCACAGCTACCCCCATGTTGTATATACGTGGCCCAGCTGTGCTCAGATCAACATATATCGACTCAAGAACATCGCCTGTAGGTCCTATATGGCCGTGGGTTGCATCTGGCTGGTATGAGAGCTACCCCCATGCTGTATATACGGCGCCCAGCTGTGCTCAGATCGACATATATCCACTCAAGAACATCGCCTGTAGGTCCTGTATGGCCGTGGGTTGCATCTGGCTGGTATCAGAGCTACCCCCATGCTGTATATACGGTTCCTAGCTGTGCTCAGATCGACATATATCGACTCAAGAACATCGCCTGTAGGTCCTATATAGCCGTGGGTTGCAGCTGGCTGGTATCACAGCTACCCCCATGCTGTATATACGTGGCCCAGCTGTGCTCAGATCGACATATATGGACTCAAGAACATCGCCTGTAGGTCCTATGTGGCCGTGGGTTGAATCTGGCTGGTATCAGAGCTACCCCCACGCTGTATATACGGCGCCCAGCTGTGCTCAAATCGACATATATCCACTTAAGAACATCGCCTGCAGGTACTATATGGCCGTGGGTTGCATCTGGCTGGTATCAGAGCTACCCCCATGCTGTATATACGGGGCCCAGCTGTGCTCAGATCGACATATATCGACTCAAGAACATCGCCTGTAGGTCCTATATAGCCGTGGGTTGCGGCTGGCTGGTATCACAGCTACCCCCATGCTGTATATACGTGGCCCAGCTGTGCTCAGATCGACATATATCGACTCAAGAACATCGCCTGTAGGTTCTATATGGCCGTGGGTTGCATCTGGCTGGTATCAGAGCTACCCCCATGCTAAATATACGGCGCCCAGCTGTGCTCAGATCGACTTATATCCACATCGCCTGTAGGTCCTATATGGCCGTGGGTTGCATCTGGCTGGTATCAGAGCTACCCCCATGCTGTATATACGGCGCGCAGCTGTGCTCAGATCGACAAATATCCACTCAAGCACATCGCCTGTAGGTCCTATATGGCCGTGGGTTGCATCTGGCTGGTATCAGAGCTACTCCCATGCTGTATATACGGGGCCCAGCTGTGCTCAGATCGTCATATGTCGACACAAGAACATCGCCTGTAGGTCCTATATAGCCGTGGGTTGCAGCTGGCTGGTATCACAGCTACTCCCATGCTGTATATACGTGGCCCAGCTGTGCTCAGATCGACATATATCGACTCAAGAACATCGCCTGTATGTCCTATATGGCCGTGGGTTTCATCTGGCTGGTATCAGAGCTACCCCCATGCTGTCTATACGGCGCCCAGCTGTGCTCACATCGACATATATCCACTCAAGAACATCGCCTGTAGGTCCTATACGGCCGTGGGTTGCATCTGGCTGGTATCAGAGCTACCCCCATGCTGTATATACGGGGCCCAGCTGTGCTCAGATCGACATATATCGACTCAAGAACATCGCCTGTAGGTCCTATATAGCCGTGGGTTGCAGCTGGCTGGTATCACAGCAACCCCCATGCTGTATATACGGGGCCCTGCTGTGCTCAGATCGACATATATCGACTCAAGAACATCACTGGTAGGTCCTATATAGCCGTGGGTTGCAGCTGGCTGGTATCACAGCTACCCCCTTGCTGTATATACGTGGCCCAGCTGTGCTCAGATCGACATATATCGACTCAAGAACATCGCCTGTAGTTCCTATATAGCCGTAAATTGCAGCTGGCTGGTATCACAGCTCCCCCATGCTGTATATACGAGGCCCAGCTGTGCTCAGATCGACATATATCGACTCAAGAACATCGCCTGTAGGTCCTATATGGCCGTGGGTTGCATCTGGCTGGTATCAGAGCTACCCCCATGCTGTATATACGGCGCCCAGCTGTGCTCTGATCGACATATATCCACATCGCCTGTAGGTCCTATATGGCCGTGTGTTGCATCTGACTGGTATCAGAGCTACCTCCATGCTGTATATACGGGGCCCAGCTGTGCTCAGATCGACATATATCGACTTAAGAACATCGCCTGTAGGTCCTATATAGCCGTGGGTTGCAGCTGGCTGGTATCACAGCTACACCCATACCGTATATACGTGGCCCAGCTGTGCTCAGATCGACATATAACGATTCAAGAGCATCGCCTGTAGGTCCTATATGGCCGTGGGTTGCATCTGGCTGGTAACAGAGCTACCCCCATGCTGTATATACGGGGCCCAGCTGTGCTCAGATCGACATATATCGACTCAAGAACATCACTGGTAGGTCCTATATAGCCGTGGGCTGCAGCTGGCTGGTATCACAGCTACCCCCTTGCTGTATATACGTGGCCCAGCTGTGCTTAGATCGACATATATCGACTCAAGAACATCGCCTGTAGGTCCTATATAGCCGTGAATTGCAGCTGGCTGGTATCACAGCTACCCCCATGCTGTATATACGTGGCACAGCTGTGCTCAGATCGACATATATCGACTCAAGAACATCGCCTGTAGGTCCTATATGGCCGTGGGTTGCATCTGGCTGGTATCAGAGCTACACCCATGCTGTATATAAGGCGCCTAGCTGTGCTCAGATCGACATATATCCACCCAAGAACATCGCCTGTAGGTCCTATATGGCCGTGGGTTGCATCTGGCTGGTATCAGAGCTACCCCCATGCTGTATATACGGGGCCGAGCTGTGCTCAGATCGACATATATCGACTCAAGAACATCGCCTGTAGGTCCTATATAGCCGTGAGTTGCAGCTGGCTGGTATCACAGTTACCCCCATGCTGTATATACGTGTCCCAGCTGTGCTCAGATCGACATATATCGACTCAAGAACATCGCCTGTAGGTCCTATATGGCCGTGGGTTGCATCTGGCTGGTATCATAGCTACCCCCATGCTTTATATACGGCGCCCAGCTGTGCTCAGATCGACATATATCCACTCAAGAACATCGCCTGTAGGTCCTATATAGCCGTGGGTTGCGGCTGGCTGGTATCACAGCTACCCCCTTGCTGTATATACGTGGCCCAGCTGTGCTTAGATCGACATATATCGACTCAAGAACATCGCCTGTAGGTCCTATATAGCCGTGAATTGCAGCTGGCTGGTATCACAGCATGCTGTATATACGTGGCACAGCTGTGCTCAGATCGACATATATCGACTCAAGAACATCGCCTGTAGGTCCTATATGGCCGTGGGTTGCATCTGGCTGGTATCAGAGCTACCCCCATGCTGTATATACGGCGCCCAGCTGTGCTCAGGTCGATATATATCCACTAAAGAACATCGCCTGTAGGTCCTATATGGCCGTGGGTTGCATCTGGCTGGAATCAGAGCTACCCCCATGCTGTATATACGGCGCCCAGCTGTGCTCAGATCGACATATATCCACTCAAGAACATCGCCTGAAGATCCTATATGGCCGCGGGTTGCATCTGGCTGGTTTCAGAGCTACCCCATGCTGTATATTCGGGGACCAGCTGTGCTCAGATCGACATATATCGACTAAAGAACATCGCCTGTAGGTCCTATATAGCCGTGGATAGCATCTGGCTGGTATCAGAGCTACCCCAATGCTGTATATACGGCGCCCAGCTGTGCTCAGATCGACATATATCCACTCAAGAACATCGCCTGTAGGTCCTATATGGCCGTGGGTTGCATCTGCCTGGTATCAGAGCTACCCCCATGCTGTATATACGGGGCCCAGCTTAGCTCAGATCGGCATATATCGACTCAAGAACATCGCCTGTAGGTCCTATATAGCCGTGAATTGCAGCTGGCTGGTATCACAGCTACCCTCATGCTGTATATACGTGGCCCAGCTGTGCTCAGATCGACATATATAGACTCAAGAACATCGCTTGTAGGTCCTATGTAGCCGTGAGTTGCAGCTGGCTGGTATCACAGCTACCCCCATGCTGTATATACGTGGCCCAGCTGTGCTCAGATCGACATATATCGACTCAAGAACATCGCCTGTAGGTCCTATATGGCCGTGGGTAGCATCTGGCTGGTATCAGAGCTACCCCCATGCTGTATATACGGCGCCCAGCTGTGCTCAGATCGACATATATCCACTCAAGAACATCGCCTGTAGGTCCTATATGGCCGTGGGTTGCATCTGGCTGGTATCAGAGCTACCCCCATGCTGTATATACGGGGCCCAGCTGTGCTCAGATCGACATATATCGACTCAAGAACATCGCCTGTAGGTCCTATATAGCCGTGCGTTGCAGCTGGCTGGTATCACAGCTACCCCCATGCTGTAAATACGTGGCCCAGTTGTGCCCAGATCGACATATATCGACTCAAGAACATCGCCTGTAGGTCCTATATGGCCGTGGGTTACATCTGGCTGGTATCAGAGCTACCCCCATGCTGTATATACGGCGCCCAGCTGTGCTCAGACCGACATATATCCACTCAAGAAGATCGCCTGTAGGTCCTATATGGCCGTGGGTTGCATCAGGCTGGTATCAGAGCTACCCCCATGCTGTATGTACAGGGCACAGCTGTGCTCAGATCGACATATATCGACTCAAGAACATCGCCTGTAGGTCCTATATAGCCGTGGGTTGCAGCTGGCTGGTAGCAAAGCTACCCCCATGCTGTATATACTTGGCCCAGCTGTGCTCAGATCGACATATATCCACTCAACAACATCGCCTGTAGGTCCTATATGGCCGTGGGTTGCATCTGGCTGGTATCAGAGCTACCCTCATACTGTATAAACGGGGCCCAGCTGTGCTCAGATCGACATATATCGACTCAAGAACATCGCCTGTAGGTCCTATATAGCTGTGGGTTGCAGCTGGCTGGTATCACAGCTACCCCCATGCTGTAAATACGTGGCCCAGCTGTGCTCAGATCGACATATATCGACTCAAGAACATCGCCTGTAGGTCCTATATGGCCGTGGGTTACATCTGGCTGGTATCAGAGCTACCCTCATGCTGTATATACGGCGCCCAGCTGTGCTCAGACCGACATATATCCACTCAAGAAGATCGCCTGTAGGTCCTATATGGCCGTGGGTTGCATCTGGCTGGTATCAGAGCTACCCCCATGGTGTATGTACAGGGCACAGCTGTGCTCAGATCGACATATATCGACTCAAGAACATCGCCTGTAGGTCCTATTTAGCTGTGGGTTGCAGCTGCCTGGTATCACAGCTACCCCCATGCTGTATATACGTGGCCCAGCTGTGCTCAGATCGACATATATCGACTCAAGAACATCGCCAGTAGGTCCTATATGGCCGTGGGTTGCATCTGGCTGGTATCAGATCTACCACCATGCTGCATATACGGCGCCCAGCTGTGCTCAGATCGACATATATCCACTCAAGTACATCGCCTGTAGGTTCTATATGGCCGTGGGTTGCATCTGGCTGGTATCAGAGCTACCTCCATGCTGTATATACGGGGCCCAGCTGTGCTCAGATCGACATATATCGACTCAAGAACATCGCCTGTAGGTCCTATATAGCCGTGGGCTGCAGCTGGCTGGTATCAGAGCTACCCCCATGCTGTATATACGGGGCCCAGCTGTGCTCAGATCGACATATATCGACTCAAGAACATCGCTTGTAGGTCCTATATAGCCGTAAGTTGCAGCTGGCTGGTATCACATCTACCCCCATGCTGTATATACGTGGCCCAGCTGTGCTCAGATCGACATATATCGACTCAAGAACATCGCCTGTAGGTCCTGTATAGCAGTGGGTTGCAGCTGGCTGGTATCACAGCTACCCCAATGCTGTATATACGTGGCCCAGCTGTGCTCAGATCGACATATATCGACTCAAGAACATCGCCTGTAGGTCCTATATGACCGTGGGTTGCATCTGGCTGGTATCAGAGCTACCCCCATGCTGTATGTACAGGGCACAGCTGTGCTCAGATCGACATATATCGACTCAAGAAAATCGCCTGTAGGTCCTATATAGCCGTGGGTTGCAGCTGGCTGGTATCACAGCTACTCCCATGCTGTATATACGTGGCCCAGCTCAGATCGACATATATCGACTCAAGAACATCGCCAGTAGGTCCTATATGGCCGTGGGTTGCATCTGGCTGGTATCAGAGCTACCCCCATGCTGTATATACGGCGCCCAGCTGTGCTCAGATCGACATATATCCACATCGCCTGTAGGTCCTATAAGGCCGTGTGTTGCATCTGACTGGTATCAGAGCTACCTCCATGCTGTATATACGGGGCCCAGCTGTGTTTAGATCGACATATATCGACTTAAGAACATCGCCTGTAGGTCCTATATAGCCGTGGGTTGCAGCTGGCTGGTATCACAGCTACACCCATGCCGTATATACGTGGCCCAGCTGTGCTCAGATCGACATATAACGACTCAAGAGCATCGCCTGTAGGTCCTATATAGCCGTGGGTTGCATCTGGCTGGTAACAGAACTACCCCCATGCTGTATATACGGGGCCCTGCTGTGCTCAGATCGACATATATCGACTCAAGAACATCACTTGTAGGTCCTATATAGCCGTGGGTTGCAGCTGGCTGGTATCACAGCTACCCCCTTGCTGTATATACGTGGCCCAGCTGTGCTCAGATCGACATATATCGACTCAAGAACATCGCCTGTAGGTCCTATATAGCCGTGAATTGCAGCTGGCTGGTATCACAGCTACCCCCATGCTGTATATACGGCGCCTAGCTGTGCTCAGATCGACATATATCCACCCAAGAACATCGCCTGTAGGTCCTGTATGGCCGTGGGTTGCATCTGGCTGGTATCAGAGCTACCGCCATACTGTATATACGGGGCCCAGCTGTGCTCAGATCGACATATATCGACTCAAGAACATCTCCTGTAGGTCCTATATAGCCGTGGGTTGGAGCTGGCTGGTATCACAGCTACCCCCATGTTGTATATACGTGGCCCAGCTGTGCTCAGATCAACATATATCGACTCAAGAACATCGCCTGTAGGTCCTATATGGCCGTGGGTTGCATCTGGCTGGTATGAGAGCTACCCCCATGCTGTATATACGGCGCCCAGCTGTGCTCAGATCGACATATATCCACTCAAGAACATCGCCTGTAGGTCCTGTATGGCCGTGGGTTGCATCTGGCTGGTATCAGAGCTACCCCCATGCTGTATATACGGTTCCTAGCTGTGCTCAGATCGACATATATCGACTCAAGAACATCGCCTGTAGGTCCTATATAGCCGTGGGTTGCAGCTGGCTGGTATCACAGCTACCCCCATGCTGTATATACGTGGCCCAGCTGTGCTCAGATCGACATATATGGACTCAAGAACATCGCCTGTAGGTCCTATGTGGCCGTGGGTTGAATCTGGCTGGTATCAGAGCTACCCCCACGCTGTATATACGGCGCCCAGCTGTGCTCAAATCGACATATATCCACTTAAGAACATCGCCTGCAGGTACTATATGGCCGTGGGTTGCATCTGGCTGGTATCAGAGCTACCCCCATGCTGTATATACGGGGCCCAGCTGTGCTCAGATCGACATATATCGACTCAAGAACATCGCCTGTAGGTCCTATATAGCCGTGGGTTGCGGCTGGCTGGTATCACAGCTACCCCCATGCTGTATATACGTGGCCCAGCTGTGCTCAGATCGACATATATCGACTCAAGAACATCGCCTGTAGGTTCTATATGGCCGTGGGTTGCATCTGGCTGGTATCAGAGCTACCCCCATGCTAAATATACGGCGCCCAGCTGTGCTCAGATCGACTTATATCCACATCGCCTGTAGGTCCTATATGGCCGTGGGTTGCATCTGGCTGGTATCAGAGCTACCCCCATGCTGTATATACGGCGCGCAGCTGTGCTCAGATCGACAAATATCCACTCAAGCACATCGCCTGTAGGTCCTATATGGCCGTGGGTTGCATCTGGCTGGTATCAGAGCTACTCCCATGCTGTATATACGGGGCCAAGCTGTGCTCAGATCGTCATATGTCGACACAAGAACATCGCCTGTAGGTCCTATATAGCCGTGGGTTGCAGCTGGCTGGTATCACAGCTACTCCCATGCTGTATATACGTGGCCCAGCTGTGCTCAGATCGACATATATCGACTCAAGAACATCGCCTGTATGTCCTATATGGCCGTGGGTTTCATCTGGCTGGTATCAGAGCTACCCCCATGCTGTCTATACGGCGCCCAGCTGTGCTCACATCGACATATATCCACTCAAGAACATCGCCTGTAGGTCCTATACGGCCGTGGGTTGCATCTGGCTGGTATCAGAGCTACCCCCATGCTGTATATACGGGGCCCAGCTGTGCTCAGATCGACATATATCGACTCAAGAACATCGCCTGTAGGTCCTATATAGCCGTGGGTTGCAGCTGGCTGGTATCACAGCAACCCCCATGCTGTATATACGGGGCCCTGCTGTGCTCAGATCGACATATATCGACTCAAGAACATCACTGGTAGGTCCTATATAGCCGTGGGTTGCAGCTGGCTGGTATCACAGCTACCCCCTTGCTGTATATACGTGGCCCAGCTGTGCTCAGATCGACATATATCGACTCAAGAACATCGCCTGTAGTTCCTATATAGCCGTAAATTGCAGCTGGCTGGTATCACAGCTCCCCCATGCTGTATATACGAGGCCCAGCTGTGCTCAGATCGACATATATCGACTCAAGAACATCGCCTGTAGGTCCTATATGGCCGTGGGTTGCATCTGGCTGGTATCAGAGCTACCCCCATGCTGTATATACGGCGCCCAGCTGTGCTCTGATCGACATATATCCACATCGCCTGTAGGTCCTATATGGCCGTGTGTTGCATCTGACTGGTATCAGAGCTACCTCCATGCTGTATATACGGGGCCCAGCTGTGCTCAGATCGACATATATCGACTTAAGAACATCGCCTGTAGGTCCTATATAGCCGTGGGTTGCAGCTGGCTGGTATCACAGCTACACCCATACCGTATATACGTGGCCCAGCTGTGCTCAGATCGACATATAACGATTCAAGAGCATCGCCTGTAGGTCCTATATGGCCGTGGGTTGCATCTGGCTGGTAACAGAGCTACCCCCATGCTGTATATACGGGGCCCAGCTGTGCTCAGATCGACATATATCGACTCAAGAACATCACTGGTAGGTCCTATATAGCCGTGGGCTGCAGCTGGCTGGTATCACAGCTACCCCCTTGCTGTATATACGTGGCCCAGCTGTGCTTAGATCGACATATATCGACTCAAGAACATCGCCTGTAGGTCCTATATAGCCGTGAATTGCAGCTGGCTGGTATCACAGCTACCCCCATGCTGTATATACGTGGCACAGCTGTGCTCAGATCGACATATATCGACTCAAGAACATCGCCTGTAGGTCCTATATGGCCGTGGGTTGCATCTGGCTGGTATCAGAGCTACACCCATGCTGTATATAAGGCGCCTAGCTGTGCTCAGATCGACATATATCCACCCAAGAACATCGCCTGTAGGTCCTATATGGCCGTGGGTTGCATCTGGCTGGTATCAGAGCTACCCCCATGCTGTATATACGGGGCCGAGCTGTGCTCAGATCGACATATATCGACTCAAGAACATCGCCTGTAGGTCCTATATAGCCGTGAGTTGCAGCTGGCTGGTATCACAGTTACCCCCATGCTGTATATACGTGTCCCAGCTGTGCTCAGATCGACATATATCGACTCAAGAACATCGCCTGTAGGTCCTATATGGCCGTGGGTTGCATCTGGCTGGTATCATAGCTACCCCCATGCTTTATATACGGCGCCCAGCTGTGCTCAGATCGACATATATCCACTCAAGAACATCGCCTGTAGGTCCTATATAGCCGTGGGTTGCGGCTGGCTGGTATCACAGCTACCCCCTTGCTGTATATACGTGGCCCAGCTGTGCTTAGATCGACATATATCGACTCAAGAACATCGCCTGTAGGTCCTATATAGCCGTGAATTGCAGCTGGCTGGTATCACAGCATGCTGTATATACGTGGCACAGCTGTGCTCAGATCGACATATATCGACTCAAGAACATCGCCTGTAGGTCCTATATGGCCGTGGGTTGCATCTGGCTGGTATCAGAGCTACCCCCATGCTGTATATACGGCGCCCAGCTGTGCTCAGGTCGATATATATCCACTAAAGAACATCGCCTGTAGGTCCTATATGGCCGTGGGTTGCATCTGGCTGGAATCAGAGCTACCCCCATGCTGTATATACGGCGCCCAGCTGTGCTCAGATCGACATATATCCACTCAAGAACATCGCCTGAAGATCCTATATGGCCGCGGGTTGCATCTGGCTGGTTTCAGAGCTACCCCATGCTGTATATTCGGGGACCAGCTGTGCTCAGATCGACATATATCGACTAAAGAACATCGCCTGTAGGTCCTATATAGCCGTGGATAGCATCTGGCTGGTATCAGAGCTACCCCAATGCTGTATATACGGCGCCCAGCTGTGCTCAGATCGACATATATCCACTCAAGAACATCGCCTGTAGGTCCTATATGGCCGTGGGTTGCATCTGCCTGGTATCAGAGCTACCCCCATGCTGTATATACGGGGCCCAGCTTAGCTCAGATCGGCATATATCGACTCAAGAACATCGCCTGTAGGTCCTATATAGCCGTGAATTGCAGCTGGCTGGTATCACAGCTACCCTCATGCTGTATATACGTGGCCCAGCTGTGCTCAGATCGACATATATAGACTCAAGAACATCGCTTGTAGGTCCTATGTAGCCGTGAGTTGCAGCTGGCTGGTATCACAGCTACCCCCATGCTGTATATACGTGGCCCAGCTGTGCTCAGATCGACATATATCGACTCAAGAACATCGCCTGTAGGTCCTATATGGCCGTGGGTAGCATCTGGCTGGTATCAGAGCTACCCCCATGCTGTATATACGGCGCCCAGCTGTGCTCAGATCGACATATATCCACTCAAGAACATCGCCTGTAGGTCCTATATGGCCGTGGGTTGCATCTGGCTGGTATCAGAGCTACCCCCATGCTGTATATACGGGGCCCAGCTGTGCTCAGATCGACATATATCGACTCAAGAACATCGCCTGTAGGTCCTATATAGCCGTGCGTTGCAGCTGGCTGGTATCACAGCTACCCCCATGCTGTAAATACGTGGCCCAGTTGTGCCCAGATCGACATATATCGACTCAAGAACATCGCCTGTAGGTCCTATATGGCCGTGGGTTACATCTGGCTGGTATCAGAGCTACCCCCATGCTGTATATACGGCGCCCAGCTGTGCTCAGACCGACATATATCCACTCAAGAAGATCGCCTGTAGGTCCTATATGGCCGTGGGTTGCATCAGGCTGGTATCAGAGCTACCCCCATGCTGTATGTACAGGGCACAGCTGTGCTCAGATCGACATATATCGACTCAAGAACATCGCCTGTAGGTCCTATATAGCCGTGGGTTGCAGCTGGCTGGTAGCAAAGCTACCCCCATGCTGTATATACTTGGCCCAGCTGTGCTCAGATCGACATATATCCACTCAACAACATCGCCTGTAGGTCCTATATGGCCGTGGGTTGCATCTGGCTGGTATCAGAGCTACCCTCATACTGTATAAACGGGGCCCAGCTGTGCTCAGATCGACATATATCGACTCAAGAACATCGCCTGTAGGTCCTATATAGCTGTGGGTTGCAGCTGGCTGGTATCACAGCTACCCCCATGCTGTAAATACGTGGCCCAGCTGTGCTCAGATCGACATATATCGACTCAAGAACATCGCCTGTAGGTCCTATATGGCCGTGGGTTACATCTGGCTGGTATCAGAGCTACCCTCATGCTGTATATACGGCGCCCAGCTGTGCTCAGACCGACATATATCCACTCAAGAAGATCGCCTGTAGGTCCTATATGGCCGTGGGTTGCATCTGGCTGGTATCAGAGCTACCCCCATGGTGTATGTACAGGGCACAGCTGTGCTCAGATCGACATATATCGACTCAAGAACATCGCCTGTAGGTCCTATTTAGCTGTGGGTTGCAGCTGCCTGGTATCACAGCTACCCCCATGCTGTATATACGTGGCCCAGCTGTGCTCAGATCGACATATATCGACTCAAGAACATCGCCAGTAGGTCCTATATGGCCGTGGGTTGCATCTGGCTGGTATCAGATCTACCACCATGCTGCATATACGGCGCCCAGCTGTGCTCAGATCGACATATATCCACTCAAGTACATCGCCTGTAGGTTCTATATGGCCGTGGGTTGCATCTGGCTGGTATCAGAGCTACCTCCATGCTGTATATACGGGGCCCAGCTGTGCTCAGATCGACATATATCGACTCAAGAACATCGCCTGTAGGTCCTATATAGCCGTGGGCTGCAGCTGGCTGGTATCAGAGCTACCCCCATGCTGTATATACGGGGCCCAGCTGTGCTCAGATCGACATATATCGACTCAAGAACATCGCTTGTAGGTCCTATATAGCCGTAAGTTGCAGCTGGCTGGTATCACATCTACCCCCATGCTGTATATACGTGGCCCAGCTGTGCTCAGATCGACATATATCGACTCAAGAACATCGCCTGTAGGTCCTGTATAGCAGTGGGTTGCAGCTGGCTGGTATCACAGCTACCCCAATGCTGTATATACGTGGCCCAGCTGTGCTCAGATCGACATATATCGACTCAAGAACATCGCCTGTAGGTCCTATATGACCGTGGGTTGCATCTGGCTGGTATCAGAGCTACCCCCATGCTGTATGTACAGGGCACAGCTGTGCTCAGATCGACATATATCGACTCAAGAAAATCGCCTGTAGGTCCTATATAGCCGTGGGTTGCAGCTGGCTGGTATCACAGCTACTCCCATGCTGTATATACGTGGCCCAGCTCAGATCGACATATATCGACTCAAGAACATCGCCAGTAGGTCCTATATGGCCGTGGGTTGCATCTGGCTGGTATCAGAGCTACCCCCATGCTGTATATACGGCGCCCAGCTGTGCTCAGATCGACATATATCCACATCGCCTGTAGGTCCTATAAGGCCGTGTGTTGCATCTGACTGGTATCAGAGCTACCTCCATGCTGTATATACGGGGCCCAGCTGTGTTTAGATCGACATATATCGACTTAAGAACATCGCCTGTAGGTCCTATATAGCCGTGGGTTGCAGCTGGCTGGTATCACAGCTACACCCATGCCGTATATACGTGGCCCAGCTGTGCTCAGATCGACATATAACGACTCAAGAGCATCGCCTGTAGGTCCTATATAGCCGTGGGTTGCATCTGGCTGGTAACAGAACTACCCCCATGCTGTATATACGGGGCCCTGCTGTGCTCAGATCGACATATATCGACTCAAGAACATCACTTGTAGGTCCTATATAGCCGTGGGTTGCAGCTGGCTGGTATCACAGCTACCCCCTTGCTGTATATACGTGGCCCAGCTGTGCTCAGATCGACATATATCGACTCAAGAACATCGCCTGTAGGTCCTATATAGCCGTGAATTGCAGCTGGCTGGTATCACAGCTACCCCCATGCTGTATATACGGCGCCTAGCTGTGCTCAGATCGACATATATCCACCCAAGAACATCGCCTGTAGGTCCTGTATGGCCGTGGGTTGCATCTGGCTGGTATCAGAGCTACCGCCATACTGTATATACGGGGCCCAGCTGTGCTCAGATCGACATATATCGACTCAAGAACATCTCCTGTAGGTCCTATATAGCCGTGGGTTGGAGCTGGCTGGTATCACAGCTACCCCCATGTTGTATATACGTGGCCCAGCTGTGCTCAGATCAACATATATCGACTCAAGAACATCGCCTGTAGGTCCTATATGGCCGTGGGTTGCATCTGGCTGGTATGAGAGCTACCCCCATGCTGTATATACGGCGCCCAGCTGTGCTCAGATCGACATATATCCACTCAAGAACATCGCCTGTAGGTCCTGTATGGCCGTGGGTTGCATCTGGCTGGTATCAGAGCTACCCCCATGCTGTATATACGGTTCCTAGCTGTGCTCAGATCGACATATATCGACTCAAGAACATCGCCTGTAGGTCCTATATAGCCGTGGGTTGCAGCTGGCTGGTATCACAGCTACCCCCATGCTGTATATACGTGGCCCAGCTGTGCTCAGATCGACATATATGGACTCAAGAACATCGCCTGTAGGTCCTATGTGGCCGTGGGTTGAATCTGGCTGGTATCAGAGCTACCCCCACGCTGTATATACGGCGCCCAGCTGTGCTCAAATCGACATATATCCACTTAAGAACATCGCCTGCAGGTACTATATGGCCGTGGGTTGCATCTGGCTGGTATCAGAGCTACCCCCATGCTGTATATACGGGGCCCAGCTGTGCTCAGATCGACATATATCGACTCAAGAACATCGCCTGTAGGTCCTATATAGCCGTGGGTTGCGGCTGGCTGGTATCACAGCTACCCCCATGCTGTATATACGTGGCCCAGCTGTGCTCAGATCGACATATATCGACTCAAGAACATCGCCTGTAGGTTCTATATGGCCGTGGGTTGCATCTGGCTGGTATCAGAGCTACCCCCATGCTAAATATACGGCGCCCAGCTGTGCTCAGATCGACTTATATCCACATCGCCTGTAGGTCCTATATGGCCGTGGGTTGCATCTGGCTGGTATCAGAGCTACCCCCATGCTGTATATACGGCGCGCAGCTGTGCTCAGATCGACAAATATCCACTCAAGCACATCGCCTGTAGGTCCTATATGGCCGTGGGTTGCATCTGGCTGGTATCAGAGCTACTCCCATGCTGTATATACGGGGCCCAGCTGTGCTCAGATCGTCATATGTCGACACAAGAACATCGCCTGTAGGTCCTATATAGCCGTGGGTTGCAGCTGGCTGGTATCACAGCTACTCCCATGCTGTATATACGTGGCCCAGCTGTGCTCAGATCGACATATATCGACTCAAGAACATCGCCTGTATGTCCTATATGGCCGTGGGTTTCATCTGGCTGGTATCAGAGCTACCCCCATGCTGTCTATACGGCGCCCAGCTGTGCTCACATCGACATATATCCACTCAAGAACATCGCCTGTAGGTCCTATACGGCCGTGGGTTGCATCTGGCTGGTATCAGAGCTACCCCCATGCTGTATATACGGGGCCCAGCTGTGCTCAGATCGACATATATCGACTCAAGAACATCGCCTGTAGGTCCTATATAGCCGTGGGTTGCAGCTGGCTGGTATCACAGCAACCCCCATGCTGTATATACGGGGCCCTGCTGTGCTCAGATCGACATATATCGACTCAAGAACATCACTGGTAGGTCCTATATAGCCGTGGGTTGCAGCTGGCTGGTATCACAGCTACCCCCTTGCTGTATATACGTGGCCCAGCTGTGCTCAGATCGACATATATCGACTCAAGAACATCGCCTGTAGGTCCTATATAGCCGTAAATTGCAGCTGGCTGGTATCACAGCTCCCCCATGCTGTATATACGAGGCCCAGCTGTGCTCAGATCGACATATATCGACTCAAGAACATCGCCTGTAGGTCCTATATGGCCGTGGGTTGCATCTGGCTGGTATCAGAGCTACCCCCATGCTGTATATACGGCGCCTAGCTGTGCTCAGATCGACATATATCCACCCATGAACATCGCCTGTAGGTCCTATATGGCCGTGGGTTGCATTTGGCTGGTATCAGAGCTACCCCCATGCTGTATATACGGGGCCGAGCTGTGCTCAGATCGACATATATCGACTCAAGAACATCGCCTGCAGGTCCTATATAGCCGTGAGTTGCAGCTGGCTGGTATCACAGCTACCCCCATGCTGCATATACGTGTCCCAGCTGTGTTCAGATCGACATATATCGACTCAAGAACATCGCCTGTAGGTCCTATATGGCCGTGGGTTGCATCTGGCTGGTATCATAGCTACCCCCATGCTGTATATACGGCGCCCAGCTGTGCTCAGATCGACATATATCCACTCAAGAACATCGCCTGTATGTCCTATATGGCCGTGGGTTGCAACTGGCTGGTTTCACAGCTGCCCCCATGCTGTATATAAGTGGCCCAGCTGTGCTTAGATCGACATATGTCGACTCAAGAACATCGCCTGTAGATCCTATATGGCCGTGGGTTGCATCTGGTTGGTATCAGAGCTACCCCCATGCTGTATATACGGCGCCCAGCTGTGCTCAGATCGATATATATCCACTCAAGAACATCGCCTGTAGGTCCTATATGGCCGTGGGTTGCATCTGGCTGGTATCAGAGCTACCCCCATACTGTATATACGTGGCCCAGCTGTGCTCAGATCAACATATATCGACTCAAGAACATCGCCTGTAGGTCCTATATGGCCGTGGGTTGTATCTGGCTGGTATTAGAGCTACCCCCATGCTGTATATACGGCGCCCAGCTGTGCTCAGATCGACATATATCCACTCAAGAACATCGCCTGTAGGTCCTATATGGCCGTGGGTTGCATCTGGCTGGTATCAGAGCTACCCCCATGCTGTATAAACGTGGCCCAGCCGTGCTCAGATCGACATATGTCGACTCAAGAACATCGCCTGTAGGTTCTATATGGCCGTGGGTTGCATCTGGTTGGTATCAGAGCTACCCCCATGCTGAATATACGGCGCCCAGCTGTGCTCAGGTCGATATATATCCACTCAAGAACATCGCCTGTAGGTCCTATATGGCCGTGGGTTGCATCTGGCTGGTATCAGAGCTACCGCCATACTGTATATACGGGGCCCAGCTGTGCTCAGATCGACATATATCGACTCAAGAACATCGCCTGTAGGTCCTATATAGCCGTGGGTTGGAGCTGGCTGGTATCACAGCTACCCCCATGTTGTATATACGTGGCCCAGCTGTGATCAGATCAACATATATCGACTCAAGAACATCGCCTGTAGGTCCTATATGGCCGTGGGTTGCATCTGGCTGGTATGAGAGCTACCCCCATGCTGTATATACGGCGCCCAGCTGTGCTCAGATCGACATATATCCACTCAAGAACATCGCCTGTAGGTCCTGTATGGCCGTGGGTTGTATCTGGCTGGTATCAGAGCTACCCCCATGCTGTATATACTGTTCCTAGCTGTGCTCAGATCGACATATATCGACTCAAGAACATCGCCTGTAGGTCCTATATAGCCGTGGGTTGCAGCTGGCTGGTATCACAGCTACCCCCATGCTGTATATACGTGGCCCAGCTGTGCTCAGATCGACATATATGGACTCAAGAACATCGCCTGTAGGTCCTATGTGGCCGTGGGTTGAATCTGGCTGGTATCAGAGCTACCCCCATGCTGTATATACGGCGCCCAGCTGTGCTCAAATCGACATATATCCACTTAAGAACATCGCCTGCAGGTACTATATGGCCGTGGGTTGTATCTGGCTGGTATTAGAGCTACCCCCATGCTGTATATACGGCGCCCAGCTGTGCTCAGATCGACATATATCGACTCAAGAACATCGCCTGTAGGTCCTATATAGCCGTGGGTTGCAGCTGATTGGTATCACAGCTACCCCCATGCTGTATATACGTGGTCCAGCTGTGCTCAGATCGACATATATCGACTCAAGAACATCGCCTGTAGGTCCTATATGGCCGTGGGTTGCATCTGGCTGGTATCAGAGCTACCCCCACGCTGTATATGCGGCGCCCAGCTGTGCTCAGATCGACATATATCCACTCAAGAACATCGCCTGTAGGTCCTATATGGCCGTGGGTTCCATGTGGCTGGTATCAGAGCTACCCCCATGCTGTATATACGGGGCCCAGCTGTGCTCAGATCGACATATATCGACTCAAGAACATCGCCTGTAGGTCCTATATAGCCGTGAATTGCAGCTGGCTGGTATCACAGCTACCCCCATGCTGTATATACGTGGCCCAGCTGTGCTCAGATCGACATATATCGACTCAAGAACATCGCCTGTAGGTCCTATATAGCCGTGGGTTGCAGCTGGCTGGTATCACAGCTACCCCCATGCTGTATATACGTGGCCCAGCTGTGCTCAGATCGACATATATCGACTCAAGGACATCGCCTGTAGGTCCTATATGGCCGTGGGTTGCATCTGTCTGGTATCAGAGCTACCCCCATGCTGTATATACAGCGCCCAGCTGTGCTCAGATCGACATATATCCACTCAAGAACATCGCCTGTAGGTCCTATATGGCCGTGGGTTGCATCTGGCTGGTATCAGAGCTACCCCCATGCTGTATATACGTGGCCCAGCTGTGCTCAGGTCGACATATATCGACTCAAGAACATCGCCTGTAGGTCCGTATATACGTTGCCCAGCTGTGGTCAGATAGACATATATCCACTCAAGAACATCGCCTGTAGGTCCTATATGGCCGTGGGTTGTATCTGGCTGGTATCAGAGCTACCACCATACTGTATATACGGGGCCCAGCTGTGCTCAGATCGACACATATCGACTCTAGAATATCGCCTGTAGGTCCTATATAGCCGTGGGTTGCAGCTGGCTGGTATTACAGCTACCCCCATGCTGTATATACGTGGCCCAGCTGTGCTCAGATCGACATATATCGACTCAAGTACATCGCCTGTAGGTTTTATATGGCAGTGGGTTGCATCTGGCTGGTATCAGAGCTACCCCCATGCTATATATACGGCGCCCAGCTGTGCTCAGATCGACAAATATCCACTCAAGAACATCGCCTGTAGGTCCTATATGGCCGTGGGTTGCATCTGGCTGGTATCAGAGCTACCCCCGTGCTGTATATATGGGGCCCAGCTGTGCTCAGATCGACATATATCGACTTAAGAACATCGCCTGTAGGTCCTATATAGCCGTGGATTGCAGCTGGCTGGTATCACAGCTACTCCCATGCTGTATATATGTGGCCCAGCTGTGCTCAGATCGATATATATATATCCACTCAAGAACATCGCCTGTAGGTCCTATATTGCCGTGGGTTGCATCTGGCTGGTATCAGAGCTACCCCCATGCTGTATATACGGCGCCTAGCTGTGCTCAGATCGACATATATCCACTCAAGAACATCGCCTGTAGGTCCTATATAACCGTGGGTTGCAGCTGGCTGGTATCACAGCTACCCCCATGCTGCATATACGTGGCCCAGCTGTGCTCAGATCTATATGGCCGTGGGTTGCATCTGGCTGGTATTAGAGCTACCCCCATGCTGTATATACGGCGCCCAGCTGTGCTCAGATCGACATATATTCACTCAAGAACATCGCCTGTAGGTCCTATATGGCCGTGGGTTGCATCTGGCTGGTATCAGAGCTAACCCCATGCTGTATATACGGGGCCCAGCTGTGCTCAGATCGACATATATCGACTCAAGAATATCGCCTGTAGGTCATATATAGCCGTAAGTTGCAGCTGGCTGGTATCACAGCTACCCCCATGCTGTATATACGTGGCCCAGCTGTGCTCAGATCGACATATATCGACTCAAGAATATCGCCTGTAGGTCATATATAGCCGTAAGTTGCAGCTGGCTGGTATCACAGCTACCCCCATGCTGTATATACGTGGCCCAGCTGTGCTCAGATCGACATATATCGACTCATTAACATCGCCTGTAGGTCCGTATATACGGTGCCCAGCTGTACTCAGATCGACATATATCCACTCAAGAACATCGCCTGTAGGTCCTATATGGCCGTGGGTTGCATCTGGATGGTATCAAAACTACCCCCATACTGTATAAACGGGGCCCAGCTGTGCTCAGATCGACATATATCGACTCAAGAACATCGCCTGTAGGTCCTATATAGCCGTGGGTTGCAGCTGGTATCACAGCTACCCCCATGCTGTATATACGTGGCCCAGCTGTGCTCAGATCGACATATATCGACTCAAGAACATCGCCTGTAGGTCCTATATGGCCGTGGGTTGCATCTGACTGGTGTCCGAGCTACCCCCATGCTGTATATACGGCGCCCAGCTATGCTCAGATCGACATATATCCACTCAAGAACATCGCCTGTAGGTCCTATATAGCCGTGGGTTGCAGCTGGGTGGTATCACAGCTACCCCCATGCTGTATATACGTGGCCCACCTGTGCTCAGATCGACATATATCGACTCAAGAACATTGCCTGTAGGTCCTGTATAGCAGTGGTTTGCAGCTGGCTGGTATCACAGCTACCCCCATGCTGTATATACGGCGCCCAGCTGTGCTCAGACCGACATATAGCTACTCAAGAAGATCGCCTGTAGGTCCTATATGGTCGTGGGTTGCATCTGGTTGGTATCAGAGCTACCCCCATGCTGTATGTACAGGGCACAACTGTGCTCAGATCGACATATATCGACTCAAGAACATCGCCTGTAGGTCCTATATAGCCGTGGGTTGCAGCTGGCTGGTATCACAGCTACCCCCATGCTGTATATACGTGGCCCAGCTGTGCTCAGTGAGACATATATCCACTCAAGAACATCGCCTGTAGGTCCTATATGGCCGTGGGTTGCATCTGGCTGGTATCAGAGCTACCCCCATACTGTATAAACGGGGCCCAGCTGTGCTCAGATCGACATATATCGACTCAAGAACATCGCCTGTAGGTCCTATATAGCCGTAGGTTGCAGCTGGCTGGTATCACAGCTACCCCCATGCTGTATATACGTGGCCCAGCTGTGCTCAGATCGACATATATCGACTCAAGAACATCGCCTGTAGGTCCTATGTGGCCGTGGGTTGCATCTGGCTGGTATCAGAGCTACCCCCATGCTGTATATACGGCGCCCAGCTGTGCTCAAATCGACATATATCCACTCAAGAACATCGCTTGTAGGTCCTATATGGCCGTGGGTTGCATCTGGCTGGTATCAGAGCTACCCCCATGCTGTATATACGGGGCCCAGCTGTGCTCAGATCGACATATATCCACATCGCCTGTAGGTCCTATATGGCCGTGGGTTGCATCTGGCTGGTATCAGAGCTACCCCCATGCTGTATATACGGCGCCCAGCTGTGCTCAGATCGACATATATCCACATCGCCTGTAGGTCCTATATGGCCGTGGGTTGCATCTGGCTGGTATCAGAGCTACCCCCATGCTGTATATACGGCGCCCAGCTGTGCTCAGATCGACAAATATCCACTCAAGCACATCGCCTGTAGGTCCTATATGGCCGTGGGTTACATCTGGCTGGTATCAGAGCTACTCCCATGCTGTATATACGGGGCCCAGCTGTGCTCAGATCGTCATATATCGACACAAGAACATCGCCTGTAGGTCCTATATAGCCGTAGGTTGCAGCTGGCTGGTATCACAGCTACTCCCATGCTGTATATACGTGGCCCAGATGTGCTTAGATCGACATATATCGACTCAAGAACATCGCCTGTATGTCCTATATGGCCGTGGGTTGCATCTGGCTGGTATCAGAGTTACCCCCATGCTGTCTATACGGCGCCCAGCTGTGCTCAGATCGACATATATCCACTCAAGAACATCGCCTGTAGGTCCTATACGGCCGTGGGTTGCATCTGGCTGGTATCAGAGCTACCCCCATGCTGTATATACGGGGCCCAGCTGTGCTCAGATCGACATATATCGACTCAAGAACATCGCCTGTAGGTCCTATATAGCCGTGGGTTGCAGCTGGCTGGTATCACAGCAACCCCCATGCTGTATATACGTGGCCCAGCTGTGCTCAGATCGACATATATCGACTCAAGAACATCGTCTGTATGTCCTATATGGCCGTGGGTTGCATCTGGCTGGTATCAGAGCTACCCCCATGCTGTCTATACGGCGCCAAGCTGTGCTCAGATCGACATATATCCACTCAAGAACATCGCCTGTAGGTCCTATATGGCCGTGGGTTGCATCTGGCTGGTATCAGAGCTACCACCATGCTGTATATACGGGGCCCAGCTGTGCTCAGATCGACATATATCGACTCAAGAACATCGCCTGTAGGTCCTATATAGCCGTAAGTTGCAGCTGGCTGGTATCACAGCTACCCCCATGCTGTATATACGTGGCCCAGCTGTGCTCAGATCGACATATATCGACTCAAGAACATCGCCTGTAGGTCCGTATATACGTTGCCCAGCTGTGGTCAGATCGACATATATCCACTCAAGAACATCGCCTGTAGGTCCTATATGGCCGTGGGTTGTATCTGGCTGGTATCAGAGCTACCCCCATACTGTATATACGGGGCCCAGCTGTGCTCAGATCGACATATATCGACTCTAGAACATCGCCTGTAGGTCCTATATTGCCGTGGGTTGCAGCTGACTGGTATTACAGCTACCCCCATGCTGTATATACGTGGCCCAGCTGTGCTCAGATCGACATATATCGACTCAAGTACATCGCCTGTAGGTTTTATATGGCAGTGGGTTGCATCTGGCTGGTATCATAGCTACCCCCATGCTATATATACGGCGCCCAGCTGTGCTCAGATCGACAAATATCCACTCAAGAACATCGCCTGTAGGTCCTATATGGCCGTGGATTGCAACTGGCTGGTATCAGAGCTACCCCCATGCTGTATATACGGGGCCCAGCTGTGCTCAGATCGACATATATCGACTTAAGAACATCGCCTGTAGGTCCTATATAGCCGTGGGTTGCAGCTGGCTGGTATCACAGCTACTCCCATGCTGTATATATGTGGCCCAGCTGTGCTCAGATCGACATATATCGACTCAAGAACATCGCCAGTATGTCCTATATTGCCGTGGGTTGCATCTGGCTGGTATCAGAGCTACTCCCATGCTGTATATACGGCGCCTAGCTGTGCTCAGATCGACATATATCCACTCAAGAACATCGCCTGTAGGTCCTATATAACCGTGGGTTGCAGCTGGCTGGTATCACAGCTACCCCCATGCTGTATATACGTGGCCCAGCTGTGCTCAGATGAACATATATCGACTCAAGAACATCGCCTGTAGGTCCTATATGGCCGTGGCTTGCATCTGGCTGGTATTAGAGCTACCCCCATGCTGTATATACGGCGCCCAGCTGTGCTCAGTTCGACATAAACCCACTCAAGAACATCGCCTGTAGGTCCTATATGGCCGTGGGTTGCATCTGGCTGGTATCAGAGCTAACCCCATGCTGTATATACGGGGCCCAGCTGTGCTCAGATCGACATATATCGACTCAAGAATATCGCCTGTAGGTCATATATAGCCGTAAGTTGCAGCTGGCTGGTATCACAGCTACCTCCATACTGTATATACGTGGCCCAGCTGTGCTCAGATCGACATATATCGACTCATTAACATCGCCTGTAGGTCCGTATATACGGTGCCCAGCTGTGGTCAGATCGACATATATCCACTCAAGAACATCGCATGTAGGTCCTATATGGCCGTGGGTTGCATCTGGCTGGTATCAGAGCTACCCCCATACTGTATAAACGGGGCCCAGCTGTGCTCAGATCGACATATATCGACTCAAGAACATCGCCTGTAGGTCCTATATAGCCGTGGGTTGCAGCTGGCTGGTATCACAGCTACCCCCATGCTGTATATACGTGGCCCAGCTGTGCTCAGATCGACATATATCCACTCAAGAACATCGCCTGTAGGTCCTATATGGCCGTGGGTTGCATCTGGCTGGTATCAGAGCTACCCCCATACTGTATAAACGGGGCCCAGCTGTGCTCAGATCGACATATATCGACTCAAGAACATCGCCTGTAGGTCCTATATAGCCGTAGGTTGCAGCTGGCTGGTATCACAGCTACCCCCATGCAGTATATACGTGGCCCAGCTGTGCTCAGATGGACATATATCGACTCAAGAACATCGCCTGTAGGTCCTATATGGCCGTGGGTTGCATCTGACTGGTGTCAGAGCTACCCCCATGCTGTATATACGGCGCCCAGCTGTGCTCAGATCGACATATATCCACTCAAGAACATCGCCTGTAGGTCCTATATAGCCGTGGGTTGCAGCTGGCTGGTATCACAGCTACCCCCATGCTGTATATACGTGGTCCAGTTGTGCTCAGATCGACATATATCGACTCAAGAACATCGCCTGTAGGTCCTGTATAGCAGTGGGTTGCAGCTGGCTGGTATCACAGCTACCCCCATGCTGTAAATACGTGGCCCAGCTGTGCTCAGATCGACATATATCGACTCAAGAACATCGCCTGTAGGTCCTATATGGCCGTGGGTTACATCTGGCTGGTATCAGAGCTACCCCCATGCTGTATATACGGCGCCCAGCTGTGCTCAGACCGACATATATCCACTCAACAAGATCGCCTGTAGGTCCTATATGGCCGTGGGTTGCAACTGGCTGGTATCAGAGCTACCCCCATGCTGTATGTACAGGGCACAGCTGTGCTCAGATCGACATATATCGACTCAAGAACATCGCCTGTAGGTCCTATATAGCCGTGGCTTGCAGCTGGCTGGTATCACAGCTACCCCCTTGCTGTATATACGTGGCCCAGCAGTGCTCAGATCGACATATATCCACTCAAGAACATCGCCTGTAGGTCCTATATGGCCGTGGGTTGCATCTGGCTGGTATCAGAGCTACCCCCATACTGTATATACGGCGCCCAGCTGTGCTCAGATCGATATATATCCACTCAAGAACATCGCTGTAGGTCCTATATAGCCGTGAATTGCAGCTGGCTGGTATCACAGCTACCCCCATGCTGTATATACGTGGCACAGCTGTGCTGAGATCGACATATATCGACTCAAGAACATCGCCTGTAGGTCCTATATGGCCGTGGGTTGCATCTTGCTGGTATCAGAGCTACCCCCATGCTGTATATACGGCGCCTAGCTGTGCTCAGATCGACATATATCCACCCAAGAACATCGCCTGTAGGTCCTATATGGCCGTGGGTTGCATCTGGCTGGTATCAGAGCTACCCCCGTGCTGTATATACGGGGCCGAGCTGTGCTCAGATCGACATATATCGACTCAAGAACATCGCCTGTAGGTCCTATATAGCCGTGAGTTGCAGCTGGCTGGTATCACAGTTACCCCCATGCTGTATATACGTGTCCCAGCTGTGCTCAGATCGACATATATCGACTCAAGAACATCGCCTGTAGGTCCTATATGGCCGTGGGTTGCATCTGGCTGGTATCATAGCTACCCCCATGCTGTATATACGGCGCCCAGCTGTGCTCAGATGGACATTTATCCACTCAAGAACATCGCCTGTAGGTCCTATATGGCCGTGGGTTGCATCTGGCTGGTATCAGAGCTACCCCCATGCTGTATATACGGCGCCCAGCTGTGCTCAGATCGACATATATCCACTCAAGAACATCGCCTGTATGTCCTATATGGCCGTGGGTTGCAGCTGGCTGGTATCACAGCTGCCCCCATGCCGTATATAAGTGGCCCAGCTGTGCTCAGATCGACATATGTCGACTCAAGAACATCGCCTGTAGGTCCTATATGGCCGTGGGATGCATCTGGTTGGTATCAGAGCTACCCCCATGCTGTATATACGGCGCCCAGCTGTGCTCAGATCGATATATATCCACTCAAGAACATCGCCTGTAGGTCCTACATGGCCGTGGGTTGCATCTGACTGGTATCAGAGCTACCTCCATGCTGTATATACGTGGCCCAGCTGTGCTCAGATCGACATATGTCGATTCAAGAACATCGCCTGTAGGTTCTATATGGCCGTGGGTTGCATCTGGCTGGTATTAGAGCTACCCCCATGCTGTATATACGGCGCCCAGCTGTGCTCAGATCGACATATATCCACTCAAGAACATCGCCTGTAGGTCCTATATGGCCGTGGGTTGCATCTGGCTGGTATCAGAGCTACCCCCATGCTGTATATACGTGGCCCAGCTGTGCTCAGATCGACATATGTCGACTCAAGAACATCGCCTGTAGGTTATATATGGCCGTGGGTTGCATCTGGTTGGTATCAGAGCTACCCCCATGCTGTATATACGGCGCCCAGCTGTGCTCAGGTCGATATATATCCACTCAAGAACATCGCCTGTAGGTCCTATATGGCCGTGGGTTGCATCTGGCTGGTATCAGAGCTACCCCTATACTGTATATACGGGGCCCAGCTGTGCTCAGATCGACATATATCGACTCAAGAACATCGCCTGTAGGTCATATATAGCCGTGGGTTGGAGCTGGCTGGTATCACAGCTACCCCCATGTTGTATATACGTGGCCCAGATGTGCTCAGATCAACATATATCGACTCAAGAACATCGCCTGTAGGTCCTATATGGCCGTGGGTTGCATCTGGCTGGTATGAGAGCTACCCCCATGCTGTATATACGGCGCCCAGCTGTGCTCAGATCGACATATATCCACTCAAAAACATCGCCTGTAGGTCCTATATGGCCGTGGGTTGCATCTGGCTGGTATCAGAGCTACCCCCATGCTGTATATACGGCGCCCAGCTGTGCTCAGGTCTATATATATCCACTAAAGAACATCGCCTGTAGGTCCTATATGGCCGTGGGTTGCATCTGGCTCAAGTACATCGCCTGTAGGTTCTATATGGCCGTGGTTTGCATCTGGCAGGTATCAGAGCTACCTCCATGCTGTATATACGGGGCCCAGCTGTGCTCAGATCGACATATATCGACTCAAGAACATCGCCTGTAGGTCTTATATAGCCGTGGGTTGCAGCTGGCTGGTATCAGTGCTACCCCCATGCTGTATATACGGCGCCCAGCTGTGCTCAGATCGACATATATCCACTCAAGAACATCGCCTGTAGGTCCTATATGGCCGTGGGTTGCATCTGGCTGGTATCAGAGCTACCCCCATGCTGTATATACGGGGCCCAGCTGTGCTCAGATCGACATATATCGACTCAAGAACATCGCTTGTAGGTCATATATAGCCGTAAGTTGCAGCTGGCTGGTATCACAGCTACCTCCATGCTGTATATACGTGGCCCAGCTGTGCTCAGATCGACATATATCGACTCAAGAATATCGCCTGTAGGTCCTATATGGCCGTGGGTTGCATCTGGCTGGTATCAGAGCTACCCCCATGCTGTATATACGGCGCCTAGCTGTGCTCAGATCGACATATATCCACTCAAGAATATCGCCTGTAGGTCCTATATGGCCGTGGGTTGCATCTGGCTGGTATCAGAGCTACCGCCATGCTGTATATACGGGGCCCAGCTGTGCTCAGATCGACATATAACCACATCGCCTGTAGGTCCTATATGGCTGTGTGTTGCATCTCACTGGTATCAGAGCTACCTCCATGCTGTATATACGGTGCCCAGCTGTGCTCAGATCGACATATATCGACTCAAGAACATTGCCAGTAGGTCCTATATGGCCGTGGGTTGCATCTGGCTGGTATCAGAGCTACCCCCCATGCTGTATATACGGCGCCCAGCTGTGCTCTGATCGACATATATCCACATCGCCTGTAGGTCCAATATGGCCGTGTGTTGCATCTGACTGGTATCAGAGCTACCTCCATGCTGTATATACGGGGCCCAGCTGTGCTCAGATCGACATATATCGACTTAAGAACATCGCCTGTAGGTCCTATATAGCCGTGGGTTGCAGCTGGCTGGTATCACAGCTACACCCATGCCGTATATACGTGGCCCAGCTGTGCTCAGATCGACATATAACGATTCAAGAGCATCGCCTGTAGGTCCTATATGGCCGTGGGTTGCATCTGGCTGGTAACAGAGCTACCCCCATGCTGTATATACGGGGCCCAGCTGTGCTCAGATCGACATATATCGACTAAAGAACATCGCCTGTAGGTCCTATATAGCCGTGAGTTGCAGCTGGCTGGTATCACAGTTACCCCCATGCTGTATATACGTGTCCCAGCTGTGCTCAGATCGACATATATCGACTCAAGAACATCGCCTGTAGGTCCTATATGGCCGTGGGTTGCATCTGGCTGGTATCACAGCTACCCCCTTGCTGTATATACGTGGCCCAGCTGTGCTTAGATCGACATATATCGACTCAAGAACATCGCCTGTAGGTCCTATATAGCCGTGAATTGCAGCTGGCTGGTATCACAGCATGCTGTATATACGTGGCACAGCTGTGCTCAGATCGACATATATCGACTCAAGAACATCGCCTGTAGGTCCTATATGGCCGTGGGTTGCATCTGGCTGGTATCAGAGCTATCCCCATGCTGTATATACGGCGCCCAGCTGTGCTTAGGTCGATATATATCCACTAAAGAACATCGCCTGTAGGTCCTATATGGCGGTGGGTTGCATCTGGCTGGAATCAGAGCTACCCCCATGCTGTATATACGGCGCCCAGCTGTGCTCAGATCGACATATATCCACTCAAGAACATCGCCTGAAGATCCTATATGGCCGCGGGTTGCATCTGGCTGGTTTCAGAGCTACCCCATGCTGTATATTCGGGGACCAGCTGTGCTCAGATCGACATATATCGACTCAAGAACATCGCCTGTAGGTCCTATATAGCCGTGGATTGCATCTGGCTGGTATCAGAGCTACCCCAATGCTGTATATACGGCGCCCAGCTGTGCTCAGATCGACATATATCCACTCAAGAACATCGCCTGTAGGTCCTATATGGCCGTGGGTTGCATCTGCCTGGTATCAGAGCTACCCCCATGCTGTATATACGGGGCCCAGCTTAGCTCAGATCGGCATATATCGACTCAAGAACATCGCCTGTAGGTCCTATATAGCCGTGAATTGCAGCTGGCTGGTATCACAGCTACCCTCATGCTGTATATACGTGGCCCAGCTGTGCTCAGATCGACATATATAGACTCAAGAACATCGCTTGTAGGTCCTATGTAGCCGTGAGTTGCAGCTGGCTGGTATCACAGCTACCCCCATGCTGTATATACGTGGCCCAGCTGTGCTCAGATCGACATATATCGACTCAAGAACATCGCCTGTAGGTCCTATATGGCCGTGGGTTGCATCTGGCTGGTATCAGAGCTACCCCCATGCTGTATATACGGCGCCCAGCTGTGCTCAGATCGACATATATCCACTCAAGAACATCGCCTGTAGGTCCTATATGGCAGTGGGTTGCATCTGGCTGGTATCAGAGCTACCCCCATGCTGTATATACGGGGCCCAGCTGTGCTCAGATCGACATATATCGACTCAAGAACATCGCCTGTAGGTCCTATATAGCCGTGGGTTGCAGCTGGCTGGTATCACAGCTACCCCCATGCTGTAAATACGTGGCCCAGTTGTGCCCAGATCGACATATATCGACTCAAGAACATCGCCTGTAGGTCCTATATGGCCGTGGGTTACATCTGGCTGGTATCAGAGCTACCCCCATGCTGTATATACGGCGCCCAGCTGTGCTCAGACTGACATATATCCACTTAAGAAGATCGCCTGTAGGTCCTATATGGCCGTGGGTTGCATCAGGCTGGTATCAGAGCTACCCCCATGCTGTATGTACAGGGCACAGCTGTGCTCAGATCGACATATATCGACTCAAGAACATCGCCTGTAGGTCCTATATAGCCGTGGGTTGCAGCTGCCTGGTAGCAAAGCTACCCCCATGCTGTATATACTTGGCCCAGCTGTGCTCAGATCGACATATATCCACTCAACAACATCGCCTGTAGGTCCTATATGGCCGTGGGTTGCATCTGGCTGGTATCAGAGCTACCCTCATACTGTATAAACGGGGCCCAGCTGTGCTCAGATCGACATATATCGACTCAAGAACATCGCCTGTAGGTCCTATATAGCTGTGGGTTGCAGCTGGCTGGTATCACAGCTACCCCCATGCTGTAAATACGTGGCCCAGCTGTGCTCAGATCGACATATATCGACTCAAGAACATCGCCAGTAGGTCCTATATGGCCGTGGGTTACATCTGGCTGGTATCAGAGCTACCCTCATGCTGTATATACGGCGCCCAGCTGTGCTCAGACCGACATATATCCACTCAAGAAGATCGCCTGTAGGTCCTATATGGCCGTGGCTTGCATCTGGCTGGTATCAGAGCTACCCCCATGCTGTATGTACAGGGCACAGCTGTGCTCAGATCGACATATATCGACTCAAGAACATCGCCTGTAGGTCCTATTTAGCTGTGGGTTGCAGCTGGCTGGTATCACAGCTACCCCCATGCTGTATATACGTGGCCCAGCTGTGCTCAGATGGACATATATCGACTCAAGAACATCGCCAGTAGGTCCTATATGGCCGTGGGTTGCATCTGGCTGGTATCAGATCTACCACCATGCTGCATATACGGCGCCCAGCTGTGCTCAGATCGACATATATCCACTCAAGTACATCGCCTGTAGGTTCTATATGGCCGTGGGTTGCATCTGGCTGGTATCAGAGCTACCCCCATGCTGTATAAACGTGGCCCAGCCGTGCTCAGATCGACATATGTCGACTCAAGAACATCGCCTGTAGGTTCTATATGGCCGTGGGTTGCATCTGGTTGGTATCAGAGCTACCCCCATGCTGAATATACGGCGCCCAGCTGTGCTCAGGTCGATATATATCCACTCAAGAACATCGCCTGTAGGTCTTATATGGCCGTGGGTTGCATCTGGCTGGTATCAGAGCTACCGCCATACTGTATATACGGGGCCCAGCTGTGCTCAGATCGACATATATCGACTCAAGAACATCGCCTGTAGGTCCTATATAGCCGTGGGTTGGAGCTGGCTGGTATCACAGCTACCCCCATGTTGTATATACGTGGCCCAGCTGTGCTCAGATCAACATATATCGACTCAAGAACATCGCCTGTAGGTCCTATATGGCCGTGGGTTCAATCTGGCTGGTATGAGAGCTACCACCATGCTGTATATACGGCGCCCAGCTGTGCTCAGTTCGACATAAACCCACTCAAGAACATCGCCTGTAGGTCCTATATGGCCGTGGGTTGCATCTGGCTGGTATCAGAGCTAACCCCATGCTGTATATACGGGGCCCAGCTGTGCTCAGATCGACATATATCGACTCAAGAATATCGCCTGTAGGTCATATATAGCCGTAAGTTGCAGCTGGCTGGTATCACAGCTACCTCCATACTGTATATACGTGGCCCAGCTGTGCTCAGATCGACATATATCGACTCATTAACATCGCCTGTAGGTCCGTATATACGGTGCCCAGCTGTGGTCAGATCGACATATATCCACTCAAGAACATCGCATGTAGGTCCTATATGGCCGTGGGTTGCATCTGGCTGGTATCAGAGCTACCCCCATACTGTATAAACGGGGCCCAGCTGTGCTCAGATCGACATATATCGACTCAAGAACATCGCCTGTAGGTCCTATATAGCCGTGGGTTGCAGCTGGCTGGTATCACAGCTACCCCCATGCTGTATATACGTGGCCCAGCTGTGCTCAGATCGACATATATCCACTCAAGAACATCGCCTGTAGGTCCTATATGGCCGTGGGTTGCATCTGGCTGGTATCAGAGCTACCCCCATACTGTATAAACGGGGCCCAGCTGTGCTCAGATCGACATATATCGACTCAAGAACATCGCCTGTAGGTCCTATATAGCCGTAGGTTGCAGCTGGCTGGTATCACAGCTACCCCCATGCAGTATATACGTGGCCCAGCTGTGCTCAGATGGACATATATCGACTCAAGAACATCGCCTGTAGGTCCTATATGGCCGTGGGTTGCATCTGACTGGTGTCAGAGCTACCCCCATGCTGTATATACGGCGCCCAGCTGTGCTCAGATCGACATATATCCACTCAAGAACATCGCCTGTAGGTCCTATATAGCCGTGGGTTGCAGCTGGCTGGTATCACAGCTACCCCCATGCTGTATATACGTGGTCCAGTTGTGCTCAGATCGACATATATCGACTCAAGAACATCGCCTGTAGGTCCTGTATAGCAGTGGGTTGCAGCTGGCTGGTATCACAGCTACCCCCATGCTGTAAATACGTGGCCCAGCTGTGCTCAGATCGACATATATCGACTCAAGAACATCGCCTGTAGGTCCTATATGGCCGTGGGTTACATCTGGCTGGTATCAGAGCTACCCCCATGCTGTATATACGGCGCCCAGCTGTGCTCAGACCGACATATATCCACTCAACAAGATCGCCTGTAGGTCCTATATGGCCGTGGGTTGCAACTGGCTGGTATCAGAGCTACCCCCATGCTGTATGTACAGGGCACAGCTGTGCTCAGATCGACATATATCGACTCAAGAACATCGCCTGTAGGTCCTATATAGCCGTGGGTTGCAGCTGGCTGGTATCACAGCTACCCCCTTGCTGTATATACGTGGCCCAGCAGTGCTCAGATCGACATATATCCACTCAAGAACATCGCCTGTAGGTCCTATATGGCCGTGGGTTGCATCTGGCTGGTATCAGAGCTACCCCCATACTGTATATACGGCGCCCAGCTGTGCTCAGATCGATATATATCCACTCAAGAACATCGCTGTAGGTCCTATATAGCCGTGAATTGCAGCTGGCTGGTATCACAGCTACCCCCATGCTGTATATACGTGGCACAGCTGTGCTGAGATCGACATATATCGACTCAAGAACATCGCCTGTAGGTCCTATATGGCCGTGGGTTGCATCTTGCTGGTATCAGAGCTACCCCCATGCTGTATATACGGCGCCTAGCTGTGCTCAGATCGACATATATCCACCCAAGAACATCGCCTGTAGGTCCTATATGGCCGTGGGTTGCATCTGGCTGGTATCAGAGCTACCCCCGTGCTGTATATACGGGGCCGAGCTGTGCTCAGATCGACATATATCGACTCAAGAACATCGCCTGTAGGTCCTATATAGCCGTGAGTTGCAGCTGGCTGGTATCACAGTTACCCCCATGCTGTATATACGTGTCCCAGCTGTGCTCAGATCGACATATATCGACTCAAGAACATCGCCTGTAGGTCCTATATGGCCGTGGGTTGCATCTGGCTGGTATCATAGCTACCCCCATGCTGTATATACGGCGCCCAGCTGTGCTCAGATGGACATTTATCCACTCAAGAACATCGCCTGTAGGTCCTATATGGCCGTGGGTTGCATCTGGCTGGTATCAGAGCTACCCCCATGCTGTATATACGGCGCCCAGCTGTGCTCAGATCGACATATATCCACTCAAGAACATCGCCTGTATGTCCTATATGGCCGTGGGTTGCAGCTGGCTGGTATCACAGCTGCCCCCATGCCGTATATAAGTGGCCCAGCTGTGCTCAGATCGACATATGTCGACTCAAGAACATCGCCTGTAGGTCCTATATGGCCGTGGGATGCATCTGGTTGGTATCAGAGCTACCCCCATGCTGTATATACGGCGCCCAGCTGTGCTCAGATCGATATATATCCACTCAAGAACATCGCCTGTAGGTCCTACATGGCCGTGGGTTGCATCTGACTGGTATCAGAGCTACCTCCATGCTGTATATACGTGGCCCAGCTGTGCTCAGATCGACATATGTCGATTCAAGAACATCGCCTGTAGGTTCTATATGGCCGTGGGTTGCATCTGGCTGGTATTAGAGCTACCCCCATGCTGTATATACGGCGCCCAGCTGTGCTCAGATCGACATATATCCACTCAAGAACATCGCCTGTAGGTCCTATATGGCCGTGGGTTGCATCTGGCTGGTATCAGAGCTACCCCCATGCTGTATATACGTGGCCCAGCTGTGCTCAGATCGACATATGTCGACTCAAGAACATCGCCTGTAGGTTATATATGGCCGTGGGTTGCATCTGGTTGGTATCAGAGCTACCCCCATGCTGTATATACGGCGCCCAGCTGTGCTCAGGTCGATATATATCCACTCAAGAACATCGCCTGTAGGTCCTATATGGCCGTGGGTTGCATCTGGCTGGTATCAGAGCTACCCCTATACTGTATATACGGGGCCCAGCTGTGCTCAGATCGACATATATCGACTCAAGAACATCGCCTGTAGGTCATATATAGCCGTGGGTTGGAGCTGGCTGGTATCACAGCTACCCCCATGTTGTATATACGTGGCCCAGATGTGCTCAGATCAACATATATCGACTCAAGAACATCGCCTGTAGGTCCTATATGGCCGTGGGTTGCATCTGGCTGGTATGAGAGCTACCCCCATGCTGTATATACGGCGCCCAGCTGTGCTCAGATCGACATATATCCACTCAAAAACATCGCCTGTAGGTCCTATATGGCCGTGGGTTGCATCTGGCTGGTATCAGAGCTACCCCCATGCTGTATATACGGCGCCCAGCTGTGCTCAGGTCTATATATATCCACTAAAGAACATCGCCTGTAGGTCCTATATGGCCGTGGGTTGCATCTGGCTCAAGTACATCGCCTGTAGGTTCTATATGGCCGTGGTTTGCATCTGGCAGGTATCAGAGCTACCTCCATGCTGTATATACGGGGCCCAGCTGTGCTCAGATCGACATATATCGACTCAAGAACATCGCCTGTAGGTCTTATATAGCCGTGGGTTGCAGCTGGCTGGTATCAGTGCTACCCCCATGCTGTATATACGGCGCCCAGCTGTGCTCAGATCGACATATATCCACTCAAGAACATCGCCTGTAGGTCCTATATGGCCGTGGGTTGCATCTGGCTGGTATCAGAGCTACCCCCATGCTGTATATACGGGGCCCAGCTGTGCTCAGATCGACATATATCGACTCAAGAACATCGCTTGTAGGTCATATATAGCCGTAAGTTGCAGCTGGCTGGTATCACAGCTACCTCCATGCTGTATATACGTGGCCCAGCTGTGCTCAGATCGACATATATCGACTCAAGAATATCGCCTGTAGGTCCTATATGGCCGTGGGTTGCATCTGGCTGGTATCAGAGCTACCCCCATGCTGTATATACGGCGCCTAGCTGTGCTCAGATCGACATATATCCACTCAAGAATATCGCCTGTAGGTCCTATATGGCCGTGGGTTGCATCTGGCTGGTATCAGAGCTACCGCCATGCTGTATATACGGGGCCCAGCTGTGCTCAGATCGACATATAACCACATCGCCTGTAGGTCCTATATGGCTGTGTGTTGCATCTCACTGGTATCAGAGCTACCTCCATGCTGTATATACGGTGCCCAGCTGTGCTCAGATCGACATATATCGACTCAAGAACATTGCCAGTAGGTCCTATATGGCCGTGGGTTGCATCTGGCTGGTATCAGAGCTACCCCCCATGCTGTATATACGGCGCCCAGCTGTGCTCTGATCGACATATATCCACATCGCCTGTAGGTCCAATATGGCCGTGTGTTGCATCTGACTGGTATCAGAGCTACCTCCATGCTGTATATACGGGGCCCAGCTGTGCTCAGATCGACATATATCGACTTAAGAACATCGCCTGTAGGTCCTATATAGCCGTGGGTTGCAGCTGGCTGGTATCACAGCTACACCCATGCCGTATATACGTGGCCCAGCTGTGCTCAGATCGACATATAACGATTCAAGAGCATCGCCTGTAGGTCCTATATGGCCGTGGGTTGCATCTGGCTGGTAACAGAGCTACCCCCATGCTGTATATACGGGGCCCAGCTGTGCTCAGATCGACATATATCGACTAAAGAACATCGCCTGTAGGTCCTATATAGCCGTGAGTTGCAGCTGGCTGGTATCACAGTTACCCCCATGCTGTATATACGTGTCCCAGCTGTGCTCAGATCGACATATATCGACTCAAGAACATCGCCTGTAGGTCCTATATGGCCGTGGGTTGCATCTGGCTGGTATCACAGCTACCCCCTTGCTGTATATACGTGGCCCAGCTGTGCTTAGATCGACATATATCGACTCAAGAACATCGCCTGTAGGTCCTATATAGCCGTGAATTGCAGCTGGCTGGTATCACAGCATGCTGTATATACGTGGCACAGCTGTGCTCAGATCGACATATATCGACTCAAGAACATCGCCTGTAGGTCCTATATGGCCGTGGGTTGCATCTGGCTGGTATCAGAGCTATCCCCATGCTGTATATACGGCGCCCAGCTGTGCTTAGGTCGATATATATCCACTAAAGAACATCGCCTGTAGGTCCTATATGGCGGTGGGTTGCATCTGGCTGGAATCAGAGCTACCCCCATGCTGTATATACGGCGCCCAGCTGTGCTCAGATCGACATATATCCACTCAAGAACATCGCCTGAAGATCCTATATGGCCGCGGGTTGCATCTGGCTGGTTTCAGAGCTACCCCATGCTGTATATTCGGGGACCAGCTGTGCTCAGATCGACATATATCGACTCAAGAACATCGCCTGTAGGTCCTATATAGCCGTGGATTGCATCTGGCTGGTATCAGAGCTACCCCAATGCTGTATATACGGCGCCCAGCTGTGCTCAGATCGACATATATCCACTCAAGAACATCGCCTGTAGGTCCTATATGGCCGTGGGTTGCATCTGCCTGGTATCAGAGCTACCCCCATGCTGTATATACGGGGCCCAGCTTAGCTCAGATCGGCATATATCGACTCAAGAACATCGCCTGTAGGTCCTATATAGCCGTGAATTGCAGCTGGCTGGTATCACAGCTACCCTCATGCTGTATATACGTGGCCCAGCTGTGCTCAGATCGACATATATAGACTCAAGAACATCGCTTGTAGGTCCTATGTAGCCGTGAGTTGCAGCTGGCTGGTATCACAGCTACCCCCATGCTGTATATACGTGGCCCAGCTGTGCTCAGATCGACATATATCGACTCAAGAACATCGCCTGTAGGTCCTATATGGCCGTGGGTTGCATCTGGCTGGTATCAGAGCTACCCCCATGCTGTATATACGGCGCCCAGCTGTGCTCAGATCGACATATATCCACTCAAGAACATCGCCTGTAGGTCCTATATGGCAGTGGGTTGCATCTGGCTGGTATCAGAGCTACCCCCATGCTGTATATACGGGGCCCAGCTGTGCTCAGATCGACATATATCGACTCAAGAACATCGCCTGTAGGTCCTATATAGCCGTGGGTTGCAGCTGGCTGGTATCACAGCTACCCCCATGCTGTAAATACGTGGCCCAGTTGTGCCCAGATCGACATATATCGACTCAAGAACATCGCCTGTAGGTCCTATATGGCCGTGGGTTACATCTGGCTGGTATCAGAGCTACCCCCATGCTGTATATACGGCGCCCAGCTGTGCTCAGACTGACATATATCCACTTAAGAAGATCGCCTGTAGGTCCTATATGGCCGTGGGTTGCATCAGGCTGGTATCAGAGCTACCCCCATGCTGTATGTACAGGGCACAGCTGTGCTCAGATCGACATATATCGACTCAAGAACATCGCCTGTAGGTCCTATATAGCCGTGGGTTGCAGCTGCCTGGTAGCAAAGCTACCCCCATGCTGTATATACTTGGCCCAGCTGTGCTCAGATCGACATATATCCACTCAACAACATCGCCTGTAGGTCCTATATGGCCGTGGGTTGCATCTGGCTGGTATCAGAGCTACCCTCATACTGTATAAACGGGGCCCAGCTGTGCTCAGATCGACATATATCGACTCAAGAACATCGCCTGTAGGTCCTATATAGCTGTGGGTTGCAGCTGGCTGGTATCACAGCTACCCCCATGCTGTAAATACGTGGCCCAGCTGTGCTCAGATCGACATATATCGACTCAAGAACATCGCCAGTAGGTCCTATATGGCCGTGGGTTACATCTGGCTGGTATCAGAGCTACCCTCATGCTGTATATACGGCGCCCAGCTGTGCTCAGACCGACATATATCCACTCAAGAAGATCGCCTGTAGGTCCTATATGGCCGTGGCTTGCATCTGGCTGGTATCAGAGCTACCCCCATGCTGTATGTACAGGGCACAGCTGTGCTCAGATCGACATATATCGACTCAAGAACATCGCCTGTAGGTCCTATTTAGCTGTGGGTTGCAGCTGGCTGGTATCACAGCTACCCCCATGCTGTATATACGTGGCCCAGCTGTGCTCAGATGGACATATATCGACTCAAGAACATCGCCAGTAGGTCCTATATGGCCGTGGGTTGCATCTGGCTGGTATCAGATCTACCACCATGCTGCATATACGGCGCCCAGCTGTGCTCAGATCGACATATATCCACTCAAGTACATCGCCTGTAGGTTCTATATGGCCGTGGGTTGCATCTGGCTGGTATCAGAGCTACCCCCATGCTGTATAAACGTGGCCCAGCCGTGCTCAGATCGACATATGTCGACTCAAGAACATCGCCTGTAGGTTCTATATGGCCGTGGGTTGCATCTGGTTGGTATCAGAGCTACCCCCATGCTGAATATACGGCGCCCAGCTGTGCTCAGGTCGATATATATCCACTCAAGAACATCGCCTGTAGGTCTTATATGGCCGTGGGTTGCATCTGGCTGGTATCAGAGCTACCGCCATACTGTATATACGGGGCCCAGCTGTGCTCAGATCGACATATATCGACTCAAGAACATCGCCTGTAGGTCCTATATAGCCGTGGGTTGGAGCTGGCTGGTATCACAGCTACCCCCATGTTGTATATACGTGGCCCAGCTGTGCTCAGATCAACATATATCGACTCAAGAACATCGCCTGTAGGTCCTATATGGCCGTGGGTTCAATCTGGCTGGTATGAGAGCTACCACCATGCTGTATATACGGCGCCCAGCTGTGCTCAGATCGACATATATCCACTCAAGAACATCGCCTGTAGGTCCTGTATGGCCGTGGGTTGCATCTGGCTGGTATCAGAGCTACCCCCATGCTGTATATACGGTTCCTAGCTGTGCTCAGATCGACATATATCGACTCAAGAACATCGCCTGTAGGTCCTATATAGCCGTGGGTTGCAGCTGGCTGGTATCACAGCTACCCCCATGCTGTATATACGTAGCCCAGCTGTGCTCAGATCGACATATATGGACTCAAGAACATCGCCTGTGGGTCCTATGTGGCCGTGGGTTGAATCTGGCTGGTATCAGAGCTACCCCCATGCTGTATATACGGCGCCCAGCTGTGCTCAAATCGACATATATCAACTTAAGAACATCGCCTGCAGGTACTATATGGCCGTGGGTTGCATCTGGCTGGTATCAGAGCTACCCCCATGCTGTATATACGGGGCCCAGCTGTGCTCAGATCGACATATATCGACTCAAGAACATCGCCTGTAGGCCCTATATAGCCGTGGGTTGCGGCTGGCTGGTATCACAGCTACCCCCATGCTGTATATACGTGGCCCAGCTGTGCTCAGATCGACATATATCGACTCAAGAACATCGCCTGTAGGTTCTATATGGCCGTGGGTTGCATCTGGCTGGTATCAGAGCTACCCCCATGCTAAATATACGGCGCCCAGCTGTGCTCAGATCGACTTATATCCACATCGCCTGTAGGTCCTATATGGCCGTGGGTTGCATCTGGCTGGTATCAGAGCTACCCCCATGCTGTATATACGGCGCCCAGCTGTGCTCAGATCGACAAATATCCACTCAAGCACATCGCCTGTAGGTCCTATATGGCCGTGGGTTGCATCTGGCTGGTATCAGAGCTACTCCCATGCTGTATATACGGGGCCCAGCTGTGCTCAGATCGTCATATGTCGACATAAGAACATCGCCTGTAGGTCCTATATAGCCGTGGGTTGCAGCTGGCTGGTATCACAGCTACTCCCATGCTGTATATACGTGGCCCAGCTGTGCTCAGATCGACATATATCGACTCAAGAACATCGCCTGTATGTCCTATATGGCCGTGGGTTGCATCTGGCTGGTATCAGAGCTACCCCCATGCTGTCTATACGGCGCCCAGCTGTGCTCACATCGACATATATCCACTCAAGAACATCGCCTGTAGGTCCTATACGGCCGTGGGTTGCATCTGGCTGGTATCAGAGCTACCCCCATGCTGTATATACGGGGCCCAGCTGTGCTCAGATCGACATATATCGACTCAAGAACATCGCCTGTAGGTCCTATATAGCCGTGGGTTGCAGCTGGCTGGTATCACAGCAACCCCCATGCTGTATATACGGGGCCCTGCTGTGCTCAGATCGACATATATCGACTCAAGAACATCACTGGTAGGTCCTATATAGCCGTGGGTTGCAGCTGGCTGGTATCACAGCTACCCCCTTGCTGTATATACGTGGCCCAGCTGTGCTCAGATCGACATATATCGACTCAAGAACATCGCCTGTAGGTCCTATATAGCCGTAAATTGCAGCTGGCTGGTATCACAGCTCCCCCATGCTGTATATACGAGGCCCAGCTGTGCTCAGATCGACATATATCGACTCAAGAACATCGCCTGTAGGTCCTATATGGCCGTGGGTTGCATCTGGCTGGTATCAGAGCTACCCCCATGCTGTATATACGGCGCCTAGCTGTGCTCAGATCGACATATATCCACCCATGAACATCGCCTGTAGGTCCTATATGGCCGTGGGTTGCATTTGGCTGGTATCAGAGCTACCCCCATGCTGTATATACGGGGCCGAGCTGTGCTCAGATCGACATATATCGACTCAAGAACATCGCCTGCAGGTCCTATATAGCCGTGAGTTGCAGCTGGCTGGTATCACAGCTACCCCCATGCTGCATATACGTGTCCCAGCTGTGTTCAGATCGACATATATCGACTCAAGAACATCGCCTGTAGGTCCTATATGGCCGTGGGTTGCATCTGGCTGGTATCATAGCTACCCCCATGCTGTATATACGGCGCCCAGCTGTGCTCAGATCGACATATATCCACTCAAGAACATCGCCTGTATGTCCTATATGGCCGTGGGTTGCAACTGGCTGGTTTCACAGCTGCCCCCATGCTGTATATAAGTGGCCCAGCTGTGCTCAGATCGACATATGTCGACTCAAGAACATCGCCTGTAGATCCTATATGGCCGTGGGTTGCATCTGGTTGGTATCAGAGCTACCCCCATGCTGTATATACGGCGCCCAGCTGTGCTCAGATCGATATATATCCACTCAAGAACATCGCCTGTAGGTCCTATATGGCCGTGGGTTGCATCTGGCTGGTATCAGAGCTACCCCCATACTGTATATACGTGGCCCAGCTGTGCTCAGATCAACATATATCGACTCAAGAACATCGCCTGTAGGTCCTATATGGCCGTGGGTTGTATCTGGCTGGTATTAGAGCTACCCCCATGCTGTATATACGGCGCCCAGCTGTGCTCAGATCGACATATATCCACTCAAGAACATCGCCTGTAGGTCCTATATGGCCGTGGGTTGCATCTGGCTGGTATCAGAGCTACCCCCATGCTGTATAAACGTGGCCCAGCCGTGCTCAGATCGACATATGTCGACTCAAGAACATCGCCTGTAGGTTCTATATGGCCGTGGGTTGCATCTGGTTGGTATCAGAGCTACCCCCATGCTGAATATACGGCGCCCAGCTGTGCTCAGGTCGATATATATCCACTCAAGAACATCGCCTGTAGGTCCTATATGGCCGTGGGTTGCATCTGGCTGGTATCAGAGCTACCGCCATACTGTATATACGGGGCCCAGCTGTGCTCAGATCGACATATATCGACTCAAGAACATCGCCTGTAGGTCCTATATAGCCGTGGGTTGGAGCTGGCTGGTATCACAGCTACCCCCATGTTGTATATACGTGGCCCAGCTGTGCTCAGATCAACATATATCGACTCAAGAACATCGCCTGTAGGTCCTATATGGCCGTGGGTTGCATCTGGCTGGTATGAGAGCTACCCCCATGCTGTATATACGGCGCCCAGCTGTGCTCAGATCGACATATAGCCACTCAAGAACATCGCCTGTAGGTCCTGTATGGCCGTGGGTTGTATCTGGCTGGTATCAGAGCTACCCCCATGCTGTATATACTGTTCCTAGCTGTGCTCAGATCGACATATATCGACTCAAGAACATCGCCTGTAGGTCCTATATAGCCGTGGGTTGCAGCTGGCTGGTATCACAGCTACCCCCATGCTGTATATACGTGGCCCAGCTGTGCTCAGATCGACATATATGGACTCAAGAACATCGCCTGTAGGTCCTATGTGGCCGTGGGTTGAATCTGGCTGGTATCAGAGCTACCCCCATGCTGTATATACGGCGCCCAGCTGTGCTCAAATCGACATATATCCACTTAAGAACATCGCCTGCAGGTACTATATGGCCGTGGGTTGCATCTGGCTGGAATCAGAGCTACCCCCATGCTGTATATACGGGGCCCAGCTGTGCTCAGATCGACATATATCGACTCAAGAACATCGCCTGTAGGTCCTATATAGCCGTGGTTTGCGGCTGGCTGGTATCACAGCTACCCCCATGCTGTATATACGTGGCCCAGCTGTGCTCAGATCGACATATATCGACTCAAGAACATCGCCTGTAGGTCCTATATAGCCGTGGGTTGCAGCTGACTGGTATCACAGCTACCCCCATGCTGTATATACGTGGTCCAGCTGTGCTCAGATCGACATATATCGACTCAAGAACATCGCCTGTAGGTCCTATATGGCCGTGGGTTGCATCTGGCTGGTATCAGAGCTACCCCCACGCTGTATATGCGGCGCCCAGCTGTGCTCAGATCGACATATATCCACTCAAGAACATCGCCTGTAGGTCCTATATGGCCGTGGGTTCCATGTGGCTGGTATCAGAGCTACCCCCATGCTGTATATACGGGGCCCAGCTGTGCTCAGATCGACATATATCGACTCAAGAACATCGCCTGTAGGTCCTATATAGCCGTGAATTGCAGTTGGCTGGTATCACAGCTACCCCCATGCTGTATATACGTGGCCCAGCTGTGCTCAGATCGACATATATCGACTCAAGAACATCGCCTGTAGGTCCTATATAGCCGTGGGTTGCAGCTGGCTGGTATCACAGCTACCCCCATGCTGTATATACGTGGCCCAGCTGTGCTCAGATCGACATATATCGACTCAAGGACATCGCCTGTAGGTCCTATATGGCCGTGGGTTGCATCTGTCTGGTATCAGAGCTACCTCCATGCTGTATATACAGCGCCCAGCTGTGCTCAGATCGACATATATCCACTCAAGAACATCGCCTGTAGGTCCTATATGGCCGTGGGTTGCATCTGGCTGGTATCAGAGCTACCCCCATGCTGTATATACGTGGCCCAGCTGTGCTCAGGTCGACATATATCGACTCAAGAACATCGCCTGTAGGTCCGTATATACGTTGCCCAGCTGTGGTCAGATCGACATATATCCACTCAAGAACATCGCCTGTAGGTCCTATATGGCCGTGGGTTGTATCTGGCTGGTATCAGAGCTACCCCCATACTGTATATACGGGGCCCAGCTGTGCTCAGATCGACATATATCGACTATAGAATATCGCCTGTAGGTCCTATATAGCCGTGGGTTGCAGCTGGCTGGTATTACAGCTACCCCCATGCTGTATATACGTGGCCCAGCTGTGCTCAGATCGACATATATCGACTCAAGTACATCGCCTGTAGGTTTTATATGGCAGTGGGTTGCATCGGGCTGGTATCAGAGCTACCCCCATGCTATATATACGGCGCCCAGCTGTGCTCAGATCGACAAATATCCACTCAAGAACATCGCCTGTAGGTCCTATATGGCCGTGGGTTGCATCTGGCTGGTATCAGAGCTACCCCCATGCTGTATATATGGGGCCCAGCTGTGCTCAGATCGACATATATCGACTTAAGAACATCGCCTGTAGGTCCTATATAGCCGTGGGTTGCAGCTGGCTGGTATCACAGCTACTCCCATGCTGTATATATGTGGCCCAGCTGTGCTCAGATCGATATATATATCCACTCAAGAACATCGCCTGTAGGTCCTATATTGCCGTGGGTTGCATCTGGCTGGTATCAGAGCTACCCCCATGCTGTATATACGGCGCCTAGCTGTGCTCAGATCGACATATATCCACTCAAGAACATCGCCTGTAGGTCCTATATAACCGTGGGTTGCAGCTGGCTGGTATCACAGCTACCCCCATGCTGCATATACGTGGCCCAGCTGTGCTCAGATCTATATGGCCGTGGGTTGCATCTGGCTGGTATTAGAGCTACCCCCATGCTGTATATACGGCGCCCAGCTGTGCTCAGATCGACATATATCCACTCAAGAACATCGCCTGTAGGTCCTATATGGCCGTGGGTTGCATCTGGCTGGTATCAGAGCTAACCCCATGCTGTATATACGGGGCCCAGCTGTGCTCAGATCGACATATATCGACTCAAGAATATCGCCTGTAGGTCATATATAGCCGTAAGTTGCAGCTGGCTGGTATCACAGCTACCCCCATGCTGTATATACGTGGCCCAGCTGTGCTCAGATCGACATATATCGACTCAAGAATATCGCCTGTAGGTCATATATAGCCGTAAGTTGCAGCTGGCTGGTATCACAGCTACCCCCATGCTGTATATACGTGGCCCAGCTGTGCTCAGATCGACATATATCGACTCATTAACATCGCCTGTAGGTCCGTATATACGGTGCCCAGCTGTACTCAGATCGACATATATCCACTCAAGAACATCGCCTGTAGGTCCTATATGGCCGTGGGTTGCATCTGGTTGGTATCAGAGCTACCCCCATGCTGAATATACGGCGCCCAGCTGTGCTCAGGTCGATATATATCCACTCAAGAACATCGCCTGTAGGTCCTATATGGCCGTGGGTTGCATCTGGCTGGTATCAGAGCTACCGCCATACTGTATATACGGGGCCCAGCTGTGCTCAGATCGACATATATCGACTCAAGAACATCGCCTGTAGGTCCTATATAGCCGTGGGTTGGAGCTGGCTGGTATCACAGCTACCCCCATGTTGTATATACGTGGCCCAGCTGTGCTCAGATCAACATATATCGACTCAAGAACATCGCCTGTAGGTCCTATATGGCCGTGGGTTGCATCTGGCTGGTATGAGAGCTACCCCCATGCTGTATATACGGCGCCCAGCTGTGCTCAGATCGACATATAGCCACTCAAGAACATCGCCTGTAGGTCCTGTATGGCCGTGGGTTGTATCTGGCTGGTATCAGAGCTACCCCCATGCTGTATATACTGTTCCTAGCTGTGCTCAGATCGACATATATCGACTCAAGAACATCGCCTGTAGGTCCTATATAGCCGTGGGTTGCAGCTGGCTGGTATCACAGCTACCCCCATGCTGTATATACGTGGCCCAGCTGTGCTCAGATCGACATATATGGACTCAAGAACATCGCCTGTAGGTCCTATGTGGCCGTGGGTTGAATCTGGCTGGTATCAGAGCTACCCCCATGCTGTATATACGGCGCCCAGCTGTGCTCAAATCGACATATATCCACTTAAGAACATCGCCTGCAGGTACTATATGGCCGTGGGTTGCATCTGGCTGGAATCAGAGCTACCCCCATGCTGTATATACGGGGCCCAGCTGTGCTCAGATCGACATATATCGACTCAAGAACATCGCCTGTAGGTCCTATATAGCCGTGGTTTGCGGCTGGCTGGTATCACAGCTACCCCCATGCTGTATATACGTGGCCCAGCTGTGCTCAGATCGACATATATCGACTCAAGAACATCGCCTGTAGGTCCTATATAGCCGTGGGTTGCAGCTGACTGGTATCACAGCTACCCCCATGCTGTATATACGTGGTCCAGCTGTGCTCAGATCGACATATATCGACTCAAGAACATCGCCTGTAGGTCCTATATGGCCGTGGGTTGCATCTGGCTGGTATCAGAGCTACCCCCACGCTGTATATGCGGCGCCCAGCTGTGCTCAGATCGACATATATCCACTCAAGAACATCGCCTGTAGGTCCTATATGGCCGTGGGTTCCATGTGGCTGGTATCAGAGCTACCCCCATGCTGTATATACGGGGCCCAGCTGTGCTCAGATCGACATATATCGACTCAAGAACATCGCCTGTAGGTCCTATATAGCCGTGAATTGCAGTTGGCTGGTATCACAGCTACCCCCATGCTGTATATACGTGGCCCAGCTGTGCTCAGATCGACATATATCGACTCAAGAACATCGCCTGTAGGTCCTATATAGCCGTGGGTTGCAGCTGGCTGGTATCACAGCTACCCCCATGCTGTATATACGTGGCCCAGCTGTGCTCAGATCGACATATATCGACTCAAGGACATCGCCTGTAGGTCCTATATGGCCGTGGGTTGCATCTGTCTGGTATCAGAGCTACCCCCATGCTGTATATACAGCGCCCAGCTGTGCTCAGATCGACATATATCCACTCAAGAACATCGCCTGTAGGTCCTATATGGCCGTGGGTTGCATCTGGCTGGTATCAGAGCTACCCCCATGCTGTATATACGTGGCCCAGCTGTGCTCAGGTCGACATATATCGACTCAAGAACATCGCCTGTAGGTCCGTATATACGTTGCCCAGCTGTGGTCAGATCGACATATATCCACTCAAGAACATCGCCTGTAGGTCCTATATGGCCGTGGGTTGTATCTGGCTGGTATCAGAGCTACCCCCATACTGTATATACGGGGCCCAGCTGTGCTCAGATCGACATATATCGACTATAGAATATCGCCTGTAGGTCCTATATAGCCGTGGGTTGCAGCTGGCTGGTATTACAGCTACCCCCATGCTGTATATACGTGGCCCAGCTGTGCTCAGATCGACATATATCGACTCAAGTACATCGCCTGTAGGTTTTATATGGCAGTGGGTTGCATCTGGCTGGTATCAGAGCTACCCCCATGCTATATATACGGCGCCCAGCTGTGCTCAGATCGACAAATATCCACTCAAGAACATCGCCTGTAGGTCCTATATGGCCGTGGGTTGCATCTGGCTGGTATCAGAGCTACCCCCATGCTGTATATATGGGGCCCAGCTGTGCTCAGATCGACATATATCGACTTAAGAACATCGCCTGTAGGTCCTATATAGCCGTGGGTTGCAGCTGGCTGGTATCACAGCTACTCCCATGCTGTATATATGTGGCCCAGCTGTGCTCAGATCGATATATATATCCACTCAAGAACATCGCCTGTAGGTCCTATATTGCCGTGGGTTGCATCTGGCTGGTATCAGAGCTACCCCCATGCTGTATATACGGCGCCTAGCTGTGCTCAGATCGACATATATCCACTCAAGAACATCGCCTGTAGGTCCTATATAACCGTGGGTTGCAGCTGGCTGGTATCACAGCTACCCCCATGCTGCATATACGTGGCCCAGCTGTGCTCAGATCTATATGGCCGTGGGTTGCATCTGGCTGGTATTAGAGCTACCCCCATGCTGTATATACGGCGCCCAGCTGTGCTCAGATCGACATATATCCACTCAAGAACATCGCCTGTAGGTCCTATATGGCCGTGGGTTGCATCTGGCTGGTATCAGAGCTAACCCCATGCTGTATATACGGGGCCCAGCTGTGCTCAGATCGACATATATCGACTCAAGAATATCGCCTGTAGGTCATATATAGCCGTAAGTTGCAGCTGGCTGGTATCACAGCTACCCCCATGCTGTATATACGTGGCCCAGCTGTGCTCAGATCGACATATATCGACTCAAGAATATCGCCTGTAGGTCATATATAGCCGTAAGTTGCAGCTGGCTGGTATCACAGCTACCCCCATGCTGTATATACGTGGCCCAGCTGTGCTCAGATCGACATATATCGACTCATTAACATCGCCTGTAGGTCCGTATATACGGTGCCCAGCTGTACTCAGATCGACATATATCCACTCAAGAACATCGCCTGTAGGTCCTATATGGCCGTGGGTTGCATCTGGATGGTATCAGAGCTACCCCCATACTGTATAAACGGGGCCCAGCTGTGCTCAGATCGACATATATCGACTCAAGAACATCGCCTGTAGGTCCTATATAGCCGTGGGTTGCAGCTGGTATCACAGCTACCCCCATGCTGTATATACGTGGCCCAGCTGTGCTCAGATCGACATATATCGACTCAAGAACATCGCCTGTAGGTCCTATATGGCCGTGGGTTGCATCTGACTGGTGTCCGAGCTACCCCCATGCTGTATATACGGCGCCCAGCTATGATCAGATCGACATATATCCACTCAAGAACATCGCCTGTAGGTCCTATATAGCCGTGGGTTGCAGCTGGGTGGTATCACAGCTACCCCCATGCTGTATATACGTGGCCCACCTGTGCTCAGATCGACATATATCGACTCAAGAACATTGCCTGTAGGTCCTGTATAGCAGTGGTTTGCAGCTGGCTGGTATCACAGCTACCCCCATGCTGTATATACGGCGCCCAGCTGTGCTCAGACCGACATATAGCCACTCAAGAAGATCGCCTGTAGGTCCTATATGGTCGTGGGTTGCATCTGGTTGGTATCAGAGCTACCCCCATGCTGTATGTACAGGGCACAACTGTGCTCAGATCGACATATATCGACTCAAGAACATCGCCTGTAGGTCCTATATAGCCGTGGGTTGCAGCTGGCTGGTATCACAGCTACCCCCATGCTGTATATACGTGGCCCAGCTGTGCTCAGTGAGACATATATCCACTCAAGAACATCGCCTGTAGGTCCTATATGGCCGTGGGTTGCATCTGGCTGGTATCAGAGCTACCCCCATACTGTATAAACGGGGCCCAGCTGTGCTCAGATCGACATATATCGACTCAAGAACATCGCCTGTAGGTCCTATATAGCCGTAGGTTGCAGCTGGCTGGTATCACAGCTACCCCCATGCTGTATATACGTGGCCCAGCTGTGCTCAGATCGACATATATCGACTCAAGAACATCGCCTGTAGGTCCTATGTGGCCGTGGGTTGCATCTGGCTGGTATCAGAGCTACCCCCATGCTGTATATACGGCGCCCAGCTGTGCTCAAATCGACATATATCCACTCAAGAACATCGCCTGTAGGTCCTATATGGCCGTGGGTTGCATCTGGCTGGTATCAGAGCTATCCCCATGCTGTATATACGGGGCCCAGCTGTGCTCAGATCGACATATATCGACTCAAGAACATCGCCTGTAGGTCCTATATGGCCGTGGGTTGCATCTGGCTGGTATCAGAGCTACCCCCATGCTGTATATACGGCGCCCAGCTGTGCTCAGATCGACATATATCCACATCGCCTGTAGGTCCTATATGGCCGTGGGTTGCATCTGGCTGGTATCAGAGCTACCCCCATGCTGTATATACGGCGCCCAGCTGTGCTCAGATCGACATATATCCACATCGCCTGTAGGTCCTATATGGCCGTGGGTTGCATCTGGCTGGTATCAGAGCTACCCCCATGCTGTATATACGGCGCCCAGCTGTGCTCAGATCGACAAATATCCACTCAAGCACATCGCCTGTAGGTCCTATATGGCCGTGGGTTGCATCTGGCTGGTATCAGAGCTACTCCCATGCTGTATATACGGGGCCCAGCTGTGCTCAGATCGTCATATATCGACACAAGAACATCGCCTGTAGGTCCTATATAGCCGTAGGTTGCAGCTGGCTGGTATCACAGCTACTCCCATGCTGTATATACGTGGCCCAGCTGTGCTTAGATCGACATATATCGACTCAAGAACATCGCCTGTATGTCCTATATGGCCGTGGGTTGCATCTGGCTGGTATCAGAGCTACCCCCATGCTGTCTATACGGCGCCCAGCTGTGCTCAGATCGACATATATCGACTCATTAACATCGCCTGTAGGTCCGTATATACGGTGCCCAGCTGTACTCAGATCGACATATATCCACTCAAGAACATCGCCTGTAGGTCCTATATGGCCGTGGGTTGCATCTGGATGGTATCAGAGCTACCCCCATACTGTATAAACGGGGCCCAGCTGTGCTCAGATCGACATATATCGACTCAAGAACATCGCCTGTAGGTCCTATATAGCCGTGGGTTGCAGCTGGTATCACAGCTACCCCCATGCTGTATATACGTGGCCCAGCTGTGCTCAGATCGACATATATCGACTCAAGAACATCGCCTGTAGGTCCTATATGGCCGTGGGTTGCATCTGACTGGTGTCCGAGCTACCCCCATGCTGTATATACGGCGCCCAGCTATGATCAGATCGACATATATCCACTCAAGAACATCGCCTGTAGGTCCTATATAGCCGTGGGTTGCAGCTGGGTGGTATCACAGCTACCCCCATGCTGTATATACGTGGCCCACCTGTGCTCAGATCGACATATATCGACTCAAGAACATTGCCTGTAGGTCCTGTATAGCAGTGGTTTGCAGCTGGCTGGTATCACAGCTATCCCCATGCTGTATATACGGCGCCCAGCTGTGCTCAGACCGACATATAGCCACTCAAGAAGATCGCCTGTAGGTCCTATATGGTCGTGGGTTGCATCTGGTTGGTATCAGAGCTACCCCCATGCTGTATGTACAGGGCACAACTGTGCTCAGATCGACATATATCGACTCAAGAACATCGCCTGTAGGTCCTATATAGCCGTGGGTTGCAGCTGGCTGGTATCACAGCTACCCCCATGCTGTATATACGTGGCCCAGCTGTGCTCAGTGAGACATATATCCACTCAAGAACATCGCCTGTAGGTCCTATATGGCCGTGGGTTGCATCTGGCTGGTATCAGAGCTACCCCCATACTGTATAAACGGGGCCCAGCTGTGCTCAGATCGACATATATCGACTCAAGAACATCGCCTGTAGGTCCTATATAGCCGTAGGTTGCAGCTGGCTGGTATCACAGCTACCCCCATGCTGTATATACGTGGCCCAGCTGTGCTCAGATCGACATATATCGACTCAAGAACATCGCCTGTAGGTCCTATGTGGCCGTGGGTTGCATCTGGCTGGTATCAGAGCTACCCCCATGCTGTATATACGGCGCCCAGCTGTGCTCAAATCGACATATATCCACTCAAGAACATCGCCTGTAGGTCCTATATGGCCGTGGGTTGCATCTGGCTGGTATCATAGCTACCCCCATGCTGTATATACGGCGCCCAGCTGTGCTCAGATGGACATTTATCCACTCAAGAACATCGCCTGTAGGTCCTATATGGCCGTGGGTTGCATCTGGCTGGTATCAGAGCTACCCCCATGCTGTATATACGGCGCCCAGCTGTGCTCAGATCGACATATATCCACTCAAGAACATCGCCTGTATGTCCTATATGGCCGTGGGTTGCAGCTGGCTGGTATCACAGCTGCCCCCATGCCGTATATAAGTGGCCCAGCTGTGCTCAGATCGACATATGTCGACTCAAGAACATCGCCTGTAGGTCCTATATGGCCGTGGGATGCATCTGGTTGGTATCAGAGCTACCCCCATGCTGTATATACGGCGCCCAGCTGTGCTCAGATCGATATATATCCACTCAAGAACATCGCCTGTAGGTCCTACATGGCCGTGGGTTGCATCTGACTGGTATCAGAGCTACCTCCATGCTGTATATACGTGGCCCAGCTGTGCTCAGATCGACATATGTCGATTCAAGAACATCGCCTGTAGGTTCTATATGGCCGTGGGTTGCATCTGGCTGGTATTAGAGCTACCCCCATGCTGTATATACGGCGCCCAGCTGTGCTCAGATCGACATATATCCACTCAAGAACATCGCCTGTAGGTCCTATATGGCCGTGGGTTGCATCTGGCTGGTATCAGAGCTACCCCCATGCTGTATATACGTGGCCCAGCTGTGCTCAGATCGACATATGTCGACTCAAGAACATCGCCTGTAGGTTATATATGGCCGTGGGTTGCATCTGGTTGGTATCAGAGCTACCCCCATGCTGTATATACGGCGCCCAGCTGTGCTCAGGTCGATATATATCCACTCAAGAACATCGCCTGTAGGTCCTATATGGCCGTGGGTTGCATCTGGCTGGTATCAGAGCTACCCCTATACTGTATATACGGGGCCCAGCTGTGCTCAGATCGACATATATCGACTCAAGAACATCGCCTGTAGGTCATATATAGCCGTGGGTTGGAGCTGGCTGGTATCACAGCTACCCCCATGTTGTATATACGTGGCCCAGATGTGCTCAGATCAACATATATCGACTCAAGAACATCGCCTGTAGGTCCTATATGGCCGTGGGTTGCATCTGGCTGGTATGAGAGCTACCCCCATGCTGTATATACGGCGCCCAGCTGTGCTCAGATCGACATATATCCACTCAAAAACATCGCCTGTAGGTCCTATATGGCCGTGGGTTGCATCTGGCTGGTATCAGAGCTACCCCCATGCTGTATATACGGCGCCCAGCTGTGCTCAGGTCTATATATATCCACTAAAGAACATCGCCTGTAGGTCCTATATGGCCGTGGGTTGCATCTGGCTCAAGTACATCGCCTGTAGGTTCTATATGGCCGTGGTTTGCATCTGGCAGGTATCAGAGCTACCTCCATGCTGTATATACGGGGCCCAGCTGTGCTCAGATCGACATATATCGACTCAAGAACATCGCCTGTAGGTCTTATATAGCCGTGGGTTGCAGCTGGCTGGTATCAGTGCTACCCCCATGCTGTATATACGGCGCCCAGCTGTGCTCAGATCGACATATATCCACTCAAGAACATCGCCTGTAGGTCCTATATGGCCGTGGGTTGCATCTGGCTGGTATCAGAGCTACCCCCATGCTGTATATACGGGGCCCAGCTGTGCTCAGATCGACATATATCGACTCAAGAACATCGCTTGTAGGTCATATATAGCCGTAAGTTGCAGCTGGCTGGTATCACAGCTACCTCCATGCTGTATATACGTGGCCCAGCTGTGCTCAGATCGACATATATCGACTCAAGAATATCGCCTGTAGGTCCTATATGGCCGTGGGTTGCATCTGGCTGGTATCAGAGCTACCCCCATGCTGTATATACGGCGCCTAGCTGTGCTCAGATCGACATATATCCACTCAAGAATATCGCCTGTAGGTCCTATATGGCCGTGGGTTGCATCTGGCTGGTATCAGAGCTACCGCCATGCTGTATATACGGGGCCCAGCTGTGCTCAGATCGACATATAACCACATCGCCTGTAGGTCCTATATGGCTGTGTGTTGCATCTCACTGGTATCAGAGCTACCTCCATGCTGTATATACGGTGCCCAGCTGTGCTCAGATCGACATATATCGACTCAAGAACATTGCCAGTAGGTCCTATATGGCCGTGGGTTGCATCTGGCTGGTATCAGAGCTACCCCCCATGCTGTATATACGGCGCCCAGCTGTGCTCTGATCGACATATATCCACATCGCCTGTAGGTCCAATATGGCCGTGTGTTGCATCTGACTGGTATCAGAGCTACCTCCATGCTGTATATACGGGGCCCAGCTGTGCTCAGATCGACATATATCGACTTAAGAACATCGCCTGTAGGTCCTATATAGCCGTGGGTTGCAGCTGGCTGGTATCACAGCTACACCCATGCCGTATATACGTGGCCCAGCTGTGCTCAGATCGACATATAACGATTCAAGAGCATCGCCTGTAGGTCCTATATGGCCGTGGGTTGCATCTGGCTGGTAACAGAGCTACCCCCATGCTGTATATACGGGGCCCAGCTGTGCTCAGATCGACATATATCGACTAAAGAACATCGCCTGTAGGTCCTATATAGCCGTGAGTTGCAGCTGGCTGGTATCACAGTTACCCCCATGCTGTATATACGTGTCCCAGCTGTGCTCAGATCGACATATATCGACTCAAGAACATCGCCTGTAGGTCCTATATGGCCGTGGGTTGCATCTGGCTGGTATCACAGCTACCCCCTTGCTGTATATACGTGGCCCAGCTGTGCTTAGATCGACATATATCGACTCAAGAACATCGCCTGTAGGTCCTATATAGCCGTGAATTGCAGCTGGCTGGTATCACAGCATGCTGTATATACGTGGCACAGCTGTGCTCAGATCGACATATATCGACTCAAGAACATCGCCTGTAGGTCCTATATGGCCGTGGGTTGCATCTGGCTGGTATCAGAGCTATCCCCATGCTGTATATACGGCGCCCAGCTGTGCTTAGGTCGATATATATCCACTAAAGAACATCGCCTGTAGGTCCTATATGGCGGTGGGTTGCATCTGGCTGGAATCAGAGCTACCCCCATGCTGTATATACGGCGCCCAGCTGTGCTCAGATCGACATATATCCACTCAAGAACATCGCCTGAAGATCCTATATGGCCGCGGGTTGCATCTGGCTGGTTTCAGAGCTACCCCATGCTGTATATTCGGGGACCAGCTGTGCTCAGATCGACATATATCGACTCAAGAACATCGCCTGTAGGTCCTATATAGCCGTGGATTGCATCTGGCTGGTATCAGAGCTACCCCAATGCTGTATATACGGCGCCCAGCTGTGCTCAGATCGACATATATCCACTCAAGAACATCGCCTGTAGGTCCTATATGGCCGTGGGTTGCATCTGCCTGGTATCAGAGCTACCCCCATGCTGTATATACGGGGCCCAGCTTAGCTCAGATCGGCATATATCGACTCAAGAACATCGCCTGTAGGTCCTATATAGCCGTGAATTGCAGCTGGCTGGTATCACAGCTACCCTCATGCTGTATATACGTGGCCCAGCTGTGCTCAGATCGACATATATAGACTCAAGAACATCGCTTGTAGGTCCTATGTAGCCGTGAGTTGCAGCTGGCTGGTATCACAGCTACCCCCATGCTGTATATACGTGGCCCAGCTGTGCTCAGATCGACATATATCGACTCAAGAACATCGCCTGTAGGTCCTATATGGCCGTGGGTTGCATCTGGCTGGTATCAGAGCTACCCCCATGCTGTATATACGGCGCCCAGCTGTGCTCAGATCGACATATATCCACTCAAGAACATCGCCTGTAGGTCCTATATGGCAGTGGGTTGCATCTGGCTGGTATCAGAGCTACCCCCATGCTGTATATACGGGGCCCAGCTGTGCTCAGATCGACATATATCGACTCAAGAACATCGCCTGTAGGTCCTATATAGCCGTGGGTTGCAGCTGGCTGGTATCACAGCTACCCCCATGCTGTAAATACGTGGCCCAGTTGTGCCCAGATCGACATATATCGACTCAAGAACATCGCCTGTAGGTCCTATATGGCCGTGGGTTACATCTGGCTGGTATCAGAGCTACCCCCATGCTGTATATACGGCGCCCAGCTGTGCTCAGACTGACATATATCCACTTAAGAAGATCGCCTGTAGGTCCTATATGGCCGTGGGTTGCATCAGGCTGGTATCAGAGCTACCCCCATGCTGTATGTACAGGGCACAGCTGTGCTCAGATCGACATATATCGACTCAAGAACATCGCCTGTAGGTCCTATATAGCCGTGGGTTGCAGCTGCCTGGTAGCAAAGCTACCCCCATGCTGTATATACTTGGCCCAGCTGTGCTCAGATCGACATATATCCACTCAACAACATCGCCTGTAGGTCCTATATGGCCGTGGGTTGCATCTGGCTGGTATCAGAGCTACCCTCATACTGTATAAACGGGGCCCAGCTGTGCTCAGATCGACATATATCGACTCAAGAACATCGCCTGTAGGTCCTATATAGCTGTGGGTTGCAGCTGGCTGGTATCACAGCTACCCCCATGCTGTAAATACGTGGCCCAGCTGTGCTCAGATCGACATATATCGACTCAAGAACATCGCCAGTAGGTCCTATATGGCCGTGGGTTACATCTGGCTGGTATCAGAGCTACCCTCATGCTGTATATACGGCGCCCAGCTGTGCTCAGACCGACATATATCCACTCAAGAAGATCGCCTGTAGGTCCTATATGGCCGTGGCTTGCATCTGGCTGGTATCAGAGCTACCCCCATGCTGTATGTACAGGGCACAGCTGTGCTCAGATCGACATATATCGACTCAAGAACATCGCCTGTAGGTCCTATTTAGCTGTGGGTTGCAGCTGGCTGGTATCACAGCTACCCCCATGCTGTATATACGTGGCCCAGCTGTGCTCAGATGGACATATATCGACTCAAGAACATCGCCAGTAGGTCCTATATGGCCGTGGGTTGCATCTGGCTGGTATCAGATCTACCACCATGCTGCATATACGGCGCCCAGCTGTGCTCAGATCGACATATATCCACTCAAGTACATCGCCTGTAGGTTCTATATGGCCGTGGGTTGCATCTGGCTGGTATCAGAGCTACCCCCATGCTGTATAAACGTGGCCCAGCCGTGCTCAGATCGACATATGTCGACTCAAGAACATCGCCTGTAGGTTCTATATGGCCGTGGGTTGCATCTGGTTGGTATCAGAGCTACCCCCATGCTGAATATACGGCGCCCAGCTGTGCTCAGGTCGATATATATCCACTCAAGAACATCGCCTGTAGGTCTTATATGGCCGTGGGTTGCATCTGGCTGGTATCAGAGCTACCGCCATACTGTATATACGGGGCCCAGCTGTGCTCAGATCGACATATATCGACTCAAGAACATCGCCTGTAGGTCCTATATAGCCGTGGGTTGGAGCTGGCTGGTATCACAGCTACCCCCATGTTGTATATACGTGGCCCAGCTGTGCTCAGATCAACATATATCGACTCAAGAACATCGCCTGTAGGTCCTATATGGCCGTGGGTTCAATCTGGCTGGTATGAGAGCTACCACCATGCTGTATATACGGCGCCCAGCTGTGCTCAGATCGACATATATCCACTCAAGAACATCGCCTGTAGGTCCTGTATGGCCGTGGGTTGCATCTGGCTGGTATCAGAGCTACCCCCATGCTGTATATACGGTTCCTAGCTGTGCTCAGATCGACATATATCGACTCAAGAACATCGCCTGTAGGTCCTATATAGCCGTGGGTTGCAGCTGGCTGGTATCACAGCTACCCCCATGCTGTATATACGTAGCCCAGCTGTGCTCAGATCGACATATATGGACTCAAGAACATCGCCTGTGGGTCCTATGTGGCCGTGGGTTGAATCTGGCTGGTATCAGAGCTACCCCCATGCTGTATATACGGCGCCCAGCTGTGCTCAAATCGACATATATCAACTTAAGAACATCGCCTGCAGGTACTATATGGCCGTGGGTTGCATCTGGCTGGTATCAGAGCTACCCCCATGCTGTATATACGGGGCCCAGCTGTGCTCAGATCGACATATATCGACTCAAGAACATCGCCTGTAGGCCCTATATAGCCGTGGGTTGCGGCTGGCTGGTATCACAGCTACCCCCATGCTGTATATACGTGGCCCAGCTGTGCTCAGATCGACATATATCGACTCAAGAACATCGCCTGTAGGTTCTATATGGCCGTGGGTTGCATCTGGCTGGTATCAGAGCTACCCCCATGCTAAATATACGGCGCCCAGCTGTGCTCAGATCGACTTATATCCACATCGCCTGTAGGTCCTATATGGCCGTGGGTTGCATCTGGCTGGTATCAGAGCTACCCCCATGCTGTATATACGGCGCCCAGCTGTGCTCAGATCGACAAATATCCACTCAAGCACATCGCCTGTAGGTCCTATATGGCCGTGGGTTGCATCTGGCTGGTATCAGAGCTACTCCCATGCTGTATATACGGGGCCCAGCTGTGCTCAGATCGTCATATGTCGACATAAGAACATCGCCTGTAGGTCCTATATAGCCGTGGGTTGCAGCTGGCTGGTATCACAGCTACTCCCATGCTGTATATACGTGGCCCAGCTGTGCTCAGATCGACATATATCGACTCAAGAACATCGCCTGTATGTCCTATATGGCCGTGGGTTGCATCTGGCTGGTATCAGAGCTACCCCCATGCTGTCTATACGGCGCCCAGCTGTGCTCACATCGACATATATCCACTCAAGAACATCGCCTGTAGGTCCTATACGGCCGTGGGTTGCATCTGGCTGGTATCAGAGCTACCCCCATGCTGTATATACGGGGCCCAGCTGTGCTCAGATCGACATATATCGACTCAAGAACATCGCCTGTAGGTCCTATATAGCCGTGGGTTGCAGCTGGCTGGTATCACAGCAACCCCCATGCTGTATATACGGGGCCCTGCTGTGCTCAGATCGACATATATCGACTCAAGAACATCACTGGTAGGTCCTATATAGCCGTGGGTTGCAGCTGGCTGGTATCACAGCTACCCCCTTGCTGTATATACGTGGCCCAGCTGTGCTCAGATCGACATATATCGACTCAAGAACATCGCCTGTAGGTCCTATATAGCCGTAAATTGCAGCTGGCTGGTATCACAGCTCCCCCATGCTGTATATACGAGGCCCAGCTGTGCTCAGATCGACATATATCGACTCAAGAACATCGCCTGTAGGTCCTATATGGCCGTGGGTTGCATCTGGCTGGTATCAGAGCTACCCCCATGCTGTATATACGGCGCCTAGCTGTGCTCAGATCGACATATATCCACCCATGAACATCGCCTGTAGGTCCTATATGGCCGTGGGTTGCATTTGGCTGGTATCAGAGCTACCCCCATGCTGTATATACGGGGCCGAGCTGTGCTCAGATCGACATATATCGACTCAAGAACATCGCCTGCAGGTCCTATATAGCCGTGAGTTGCAGCTGGCTGGTATCACAGCTACCCCCATGCTGCATATACGTGTCCCAGCTGTGTTCAGATCGACATATATCGACTCAAGAACATCGCCTGTAGGTCCTATATGGCCGTGGGTTGCATCTGGCTGGTATCATAGCTACCCCCATGCTGTATATACGGCGCCCAGCTGTGCTCAGATCGACATATATCCACTCAAGAACATCGCCTGTATGTCCTATATGGCCGTGGGTTGCAACTGGCTGGTTTCACAGCTGCCCCCATGCTGTATATAAGTGGCCCAGCTGTGCTCAGATCGACATATGTCGACTCAAGAACATCGCCTGTAGATCCTATATGGCCGTGGGTTGCATCTGGTTGGTATCAGAGCTACCCCCATGCTGTATATACGGCGCCCAGCTGTGCTCAGATCGATATATATCCACTCAAGAACATCGCCTGTAGGTCCTATATGGCCGTGGGTTGCATCTGGCTGGTATCAGAGCTACCCCCATACTGTATATACGTGGCCCAGCTGTGCTCAGATCAACATATATCGACTCAAGAACATCGCCTGTAGGTCCTATATGGCCGTGGGTTGTATCTGGCTGGTATTAGAGCTACCCCCATGCTGTATATACGGCGCCCAGCTGTGCTCAGATCGACATATATCCACTCAAGAACATCGCCTGTAGGTCCTATATGGCCGTGGGTTGCATCTGGCTGGTATCAGAGCTACCCCCATGCTGTATAAACGTGGCCCAGCCGTGCTCAGATCGACATATGTCGACTCAAGAACATCGCCTGTAGGTTCTATATGGCCGTGGGTTGCATCTGGTTGGTATCAGAGCTACCCCCATGCTGAATATACGGCGCCCAGCTGTGCTCAGGTCGATATATATCCACTCAAGAACATCGCCTGTAGGTCCTATATGGCCGTGGGTTGCATCTGGCTGGTATCAGAGCTACCGCCATACTGTATATACGGGGCCCAGCTGTGCTCAGATCGACATATATCGACTCAAGAACATCGCCTGTAGGTCCTATATAGCCGTGGGTTGGAGCTGGCTGGTATCACAGCTACCCCCATGTTGTATATACGTGGCCCAGCTGTGCTCAGATCAACATATATCGACTCAAGAACATCGCCTGTAGGTCCTATATGGCCGTGGGTTGCATCTGGCTGGTATGAGAGCTACCCCCATGCTGTATATACGGCGCCCAGCTGTGCTCAGATCGACATATAGCCACTCAAGAACATCGCCTGTAGGTCCTGTATGGCCGTGGGTTGTATCTGGCTGGTATCAGAGCTACCCCCATGCTGTATATACTGTTCCTAGCTGTGCTCAGATCGACATATATCGACTCAAGAACATCGCCTGTAGGTCCTATATAGCCGTGGGTTGCAGCTGGCTGGTATCACAGCTACCCCCATGCTGTATATACGTGGCCCAGCTGTGCTCAGATCGACATATATGGACTCAAGAACATCGCCTGTAGGTCCTATGTGGCCGTGGGTTGAATCTGGCTGGTATCAGAGCTACCCCCATGCTGTATATACGGCGCCCAGCTGTGCTCAAATCGACATATATCCACTTAAGAACATCGCCTGCAGGTACTATATGGCCGTGGGTTGCATCTGGCTGGAATCAGAGCTACCCCCATGCTGTATATACGGGGCCCAGCTGTGCTCAGATCGACATATATCGACTCAAGAACATCGCCTGTAGGTCCTATATAGCCGTGGTTTGCGGCTGGCTGGTATCACAGCTACCCCCATGCTGTATATACGTGGCCCAGCTGTGCTCAGATCGACATATATCGACTCAAGAACATCGCCTGTAGGTCCTATATAGCCGTGGGTTGCAGCTGACTGGTATCACAGCTACCCCCATGCTGTATATACGTGGTCCAGCTGTGCTCAGATCGACATATATCGACTCAAGAACATCGCCTGTAGGTCCTATATGGCCGTGGGTTGCATCTGGCTGGTATCAGAGCTACCCCCACGCTGTATATGCGGCGCCCAGCTGTGCTCAGATCGACATATATCCACTCAAGAACATCGCCTGTAGGTCCTATATGGCCGTGGGTTCCATGTGGCTGGTATCAGAGCTACCCCCATGCTGTATATACGGGGCCCAGCTGTGCTCAGATCGACATATATCGACTCAAGAACATCGCCTGTAGGTCCTATATAGCCGTGAATTGCAGTTGGCTGGTATCACAGCTACCCCCATGCTGTATATACGTGGCCCAGCTGTGCTCAGATCGACATATATCGACTCAAGAACATCGCCTGTAGGTCCTATATAGCCGTGGGTTGCAGCTGGCTGGTATCACAGCTACCCCCATGCTGTATATACGTGGCCCAGCTGTGCTCAGATCGACATATATCGACTCAAGGACATCGCCTGTAGGTCCTATATGGCCGTGGGTTGCATCTGTCTGGTATCAGAGCTACCTCCATGCTGTATATACAGCGCCCAGCTGTGCTCAGATCGACATATATCCACTCAAGAACATCGCCTGTAGGTCCTATATGGCCGTGGGTTGCATCTGGCTGGTATCAGAGCTACCCCCATGCTGTATATACGTGGCCCAGCTGTGCTCAGGTCGACATATATCGACTCAAGAACATCGCCTGTAGGTCCGTATATACGTTGCCCAGCTGTGGTCAGATCGACATATATCCACTCAAGAACATCGCCTGTAGGTCCTATATGGCCGTGGGTTGTATCTGGCTGGTATCAGAGCTACCCCCATACTGTATATACGGGGCCCAGCTGTGCTCAGATCGACATATATCGACTATAGAATATCGCCTGTAGGTCCTATATAGCCGTGGGTTGCAGCTGGCTGGTATTACAGCTACCCCCATGCTGTATATACGTGGCCCAGCTGTGCTCAGATCGACATATATCGACTCAAGTACATCGCCTGTAGGTTTTATATGGCAGTGGGTTGCATCGGGCTGGTATCAGAGCTACCCCCATGCTATATATACGGCGCCCAGCTGTGCTCAGATCGACAAATATCCACTCAAGAACATCGCCTGTAGGTCCTATATGGCCGTGGGTTGCATCTGGCTGGTATCAGAGCTACCCCCATGCTGTATATATGGGGCCCAGCTGTGCTCAGATCGACATATATCGACTTAAGAACATCGCCTGTAGGTCCTATATAGCCGTGGGTTGCAGCTGGCTGGTATCACAGCTACTCCCATGCTGTATATATGTGGCCCAGCTGTGCTCAGATCGATATATATATCCACTCAAGAACATCGCCTGTAGGTCCTATATTGCCGTGGGTTGCATCTGGCTGGTATCAGAGCTACCCCCATGCTGTATATACGGCGCCTAGCTGTGCTCAGATCGACATATATCCACTCAAGAACATCGCCTGTAGGTCCTATATAACCGTGGGTTGCAGCTGGCTGGTATCACAGCTACCCCCATGCTGCATATACGTGGCCCAGCTGTGCTCAGATCTATATGGCCGTGGGTTGCATCTGGCTGGTATTAGAGCTACCCCCATGCTGTATATACGGCGCCCAGCTGTGCTCAGATCGACATATATCCACTCAAGAACATCGCCTGTAGGTCCTATATGGCCGTGGGTTGCATCTGGCTGGTATCAGAGCTAACCCCATGCTGTATATACGGGGCCCAGCTGTGCTCAGATCGACATATATCGACTCAAGAATATCGCCTGTAGGTCATATATAGCCGTAAGTTGCAGCTGGCTGGTATCACAGCTACCCCCATGCTGTATATACGTGGCCCAGCTGTGCTCAGATCGACATATATCGACTCAAGAATATCGCCTGTAGGTCATATATAGCCGTAAGTTGCAGCTGGCTGGTATCACAGCTACCCCCATGCTGTATATACGTGGCCCAGCTGTGCTCAGATCGACATATATCGACTCATTAACATCGCCTGTAGGTCCGTATATACGGTGCCCAGCTGTACTCAGATCGACATATATCCACTCAAGAACATCGCCTGTAGGTCCTATATGGCCGTGGGTTGCATCTGGTTGGTATCAGAGCTACCCCCATGCTGAATATACGGCGCCCAGCTGTGCTCAGGTCGATATATATCCACTCAAGAACATCGCCTGTAGGTCCTATATGGCCGTGGGTTGCATCTGGCTGGTATCAGAGCTACCGCCATACTGTATATACGGGGCCCAGCTGTGCTCAGATCGACATATATCGACTCAAGAACATCGCCTGTAGGTCCTATATAGCCGTGGGTTGGAGCTGGCTGGTATCACAGCTACCCCCATGTTGTATATACGTGGCCCAGCTGTGCTCAGATCAACATATATCGACTCAAGAACATCGCCTGTAGGTCCTATATGGCCGTGGGTTGCATCTGGCTGGTATGAGAGCTACCCCCATGCTGTATATACGGCGCCCAGCTGTGCTCAGATCGACATATAGCCACTCAAGAACATCGCCTGTAGGTCCTGTATGGCCGTGGGTTGTATCTGGCTGGTATCAGAGCTACCCCCATGCTGTATATACTGTTCCTAGCTGTGCTCAGATCGACATATATCGACTCAAGAACATCGCCTGTAGGTCCTATATAGCCGTGGGTTGCAGCTGGCTGGTATCACAGCTACCCCCATGCTGTATATACGTGGCCCAGCTGTGCTCAGATCGACATATATGGACTCAAGAACATCGCCTGTAGGTCCTATGTGGCCGTGGGTTGAATCTGGCTGGTATCAGAGCTACCCCCATGCTGTATATACGGCGCCCAGCTGTGCTCAAATCGACATATATCCACTTAAGAACATCGCCTGCAGGTACTATATGGCCGTGGGTTGCATCTGGCTGGAATCAGAGCTACCCCCATGCTGTATATACGGGGCCCAGCTGTGCTCAGATCGACATATATCGACTCAAGAACATCGCCTGTAGGTCCTATATAGCCGTGGTTTGCGGCTGGCTGGTATCACAGCTACCCCCATGCTGTATATACGTGGCCCAGCTGTGCTCAGATCGACATATATCGACTCAAGAACATCGCCTGTAGGTCCTATATAGCCGTGGGTTGCAGCTGACTGGTATCACAGCTACCCCCATGCTGTATATACGTGGTCCAGCTGTGCTCAGATCGACATATATCGACTCAAGAACATCGCCTGTAGGTCCTATATGGCCGTGGGTTGCATCTGGCTGGTATCAGAGCTACCCCCACGCTGTATATGCGGCGCCCAGCTGTGCTCAGATCGACATATATCCACTCAAGAACATCGCCTGTAGGTCCTATATGGCCGTGGGTTCCATGTGGCTGGTATCAGAGCTACCCCCATGCTGTATATACGGGGCCCAGCTGTGCTCAGATCGACATATATCGACTCAAGAACATCGCCTGTAGGTCCTATATAGCCGTGAATTGCAGTTGGCTGGTATCACAGCTACCCCCATGCTGTATATACGTGGCCCAGCTGTGCTCAGATCGACATATATCGACTCAAGAACATCGCCTGTAGGTCCTATATAGCCGTGGGTTGCAGCTGGCTGGTATCACAGCTACCCCCATGCTGTATATACGTGGCCCAGCTGTGCTCAGATCGACATATATCGACTCAAGGACATCGCCTGTAGGTCCTATATGGCCGTGGGTTGCATCTGTCTGGTATCAGAGCTACCCCCATGCTGTATATACAGCGCCCAGCTGTGCTCAGATCGACATATATCCACTCAAGAACATCGCCTGTAGGTCCTATATGGCCGTGGGTTGCATCTGGCTGGTATCAGAGCTACCCCCATGCTGTATATACGTGGCCCAGCTGTGCTCAGGTCGACATATATCGACTCAAGAACATCGCCTGTAGGTCCGTATATACGTTGCCCAGCTGTGGTCAGATCGACATATATCCACTCAAGAACATCGCCTGTAGGTCCTATATGGCCGTGGGTTGTATCTGGCTGGTATCAGAGCTACCCCCATACTGTATATACGGGGCCCAGCTGTGCTCAGATCGACATATATCGACTATAGAATATCGCCTGTAGGTCCTATATAGCCGTGGGTTGCAGCTGGCTGGTATTACAGCTACCCCCATGCTGTATATACGTGGCCCAGCTGTGCTCAGATCGACATATATCGACTCAAGTACATCGCCTGTAGGTTTTATATGGCAGTGGGTTGCATCTGGCTGGTATCAGAGCTACCCCCATGCTATATATACGGCGCCCAGCTGTGCTCAGATCGACAAATATCCACTCAAGAACATCGCCTGTAGGTCCTATATGGCCGTGGGTTGCATCTGGCTGGTATCAGAGCTACCCCCATGCTGTATATATGGGGCCCAGCTGTGCTCAGATCGACATATATCGACTTAAGAACATCGCCTGTAGGTCCTATATAGCCGTGGGTTGCAGCTGGCTGGTATCACAGCTACTCCCATGCTGTATATATGTGGCCCAGCTGTGCTCAGATCGATATATATATCCACTCAAGAACATCGCCTGTAGGTCCTATATTGCCGTGGGTTGCATCTGGCTGGTATCAGAGCTACCCCCATGCTGTATATACGGCGCCTAGCTGTGCTCAGATCGACATATATCCACTCAAGAACATCGCCTGTAGGTCCTATATAACCGTGGGTTGCAGCTGGCTGGTATCACAGCTACCCCCATGCTGCATATACGTGGCCCAGCTGTGCTCAGATCTATATGGCCGTGGGTTGCATCTGGCTGGTATTAGAGCTACCCCCATGCTGTATATACGGCGCCCAGCTGTGCTCAGATCGACATATATCCACTCAAGAACATCGCCTGTAGGTCCTATATGGCCGTGGGTTGCATCTGGCTGGTATCAGAGCTAACCCCATGCTGTATATACGGGGCCCAGCTGTGCTCAGATCGACATATATCGACTCAAGAATATCGCCTGTAGGTCATATATAGCCGTAAGTTGCAGCTGGCTGGTATCACAGCTACCCCCATGCTGTATATACGTGGCCCAGCTGTGCTCAGATCGACATATATCGACTCAAGAATATCGCCTGTAGGTCATATATAGCCGTAAGTTGCAGCTGGCTGGTATCACAGCTACCCCCATGCTGTATATACGTGGCCCAGCTGTGCTCAGATCGACATATATCGACTCATTAACATCGCCTGTAGGTCCGTATATACGGTGCCCAGCTGTACTCAGATCGACATATATCCACTCAAGAACATCGCCTGTAGGTCCTATATGGCCGTGGGTTGCATCTGGATGGTATCAGAGCTACCCCCATACTGTATAAACGGGGCCCAGCTGTGCTCAGATCGACATATATCGACTCAAGAACATCGCCTGTAGGTCCTATATAGCCGTGGGTTGCAGCTGGTATCACAGCTACCCCCATGCTGTATATACGTGGCCCAGCTGTGCTCAGATCGACATATATCGACTCAAGAACATCGCCTGTAGGTCCTATATGGCCGTGGGTTGCATCTGACTGGTGTCCGAGCTACCCCCATGCTGTATATACGGCGCCCAGCTATGATCAGATCGACATATATCCACTCAAGAACATCGCCTGTAGGTCCTATATAGCCGTGGGTTGCAGCTGGGTGGTATCACAGCTACCCCCATGCTGTATATACGTGGCCCACCTGTGCTCAGATCGACATATATCGACTCAAGAACATTGCCTGTAGGTCCTGTATAGCAGTGGTTTGCAGCTGGCTGGTATCACAGCTACCCCCATGCTGTATATACGGCGCCCAGCTGTGCTCAGACCGACATATAGCCACTCAAGAAGATCGCCTGTAGGTCCTATATGGTCGTGGGTTGCATCTGGTTGGTATCAGAGCTACCCCCATGCTGTATGTACAGGGCACAACTGTGCTCAGATCGACATATATCGACTCAAGAACATCGCCTGTAGGTCCTATATAGCCGTGGGTTGCAGCTGGCTGGTATCACAGCTACCCCCATGCTGTATATACGTGGCCCAGCTGTGCTCAGTGAGACATATATCCACTCAAGAACATCGCCTGTAGGTCCTATATGGCCGTGGGTTGCATCTGGCTGGTATCAGAGCTACCCCCATACTGTATAAACGGGGCCCAGCTGTGCTCAGATCGACATATATCGACTCAAGAACATCGCCTGTAGGTCCTATATAGCCGTAGGTTGCAGCTGGCTGGTATCACAGCTACCCCCATGCTGTATATACGTGGCCCAGCTGTGCTCAGATCGACATATATCGACTCAAGAACATCGCCTGTAGGTCCTATGTGGCCGTGGGTTGCATCTGGCTGGTATCAGAGCTACCCCCATGCTGTATATACGGCGCCCAGCTGTGCTCAAATCGACATATATCCACTCAAGAACATCGCCTGTAGGTCCTATATGGCCGTGGGTTGCATCTGGCTGGTATCAGAGCTATCCCCATGCTGTATATACGGGGCCCAGCTGTGCTCAGATCGACATATATCGACTCAAGAACATCGCCTGTAGGTCCTATATGGCCGTGGGTTGCATCTGGCTGGTATCAGAGCTACCCCCATGCTGTATATACGGCGCCCAGCTGTGCTCAGATCGACATATATCCACATCGCCTGTAGGTCCTATATGGCCGTGGGTTGCATCTGGCTGGTATCAGAGCTACCCCCATGCTGTATATACGGCGCCCAGCTGTGCTCAGATCGACATATATCCACATCGCCTGTAGGTCCTATATGGCCGTGGGTTGCATCTGGCTGGTATCAGAGCTACCCCCATGCTGTATATACGGCGCCCAGCTGTGCTCAGATCGACAAATATCCACTCAAGCACATCGCCTGTAGGTCCTATATGGCCGTGGGTTGCATCTGGCTGGTATCAGAGCTACTCCCATGCTGTATATACGGGGCCCAGCTGTGCTCAGATCGTCATATATCGACACAAGAACATCGCCTGTAGGTCCTATATAGCCGTAGGTTGCAGCTGGCTGGTATCACAGCTACTCCCATGCTGTATATACGTGGCCCAGCTGTGCTTAGATCGACATATATCGACTCAAGAACATCGCCTGTATGTCCTATATGGCCGTGGGTTGCATCTGGCTGGTATCAGAGCTACCCCCATGCTGTCTATACGGCGCCCAGCTGTGCTCAGATCGACATATATCGACTCATTAACATCGCCTGTAGGTCCGTATATACGGTGCCCAGCTGTACTCAGATCGACATATATCCACTCAAGAACATCGCCTGTAGGTCCTATATGGCCGTGGGTTGCATCTGGATGGTATCAGAGCTACCCCCATACTGTATAAACGGGGCCCAGCTGTGCTCAGATCGACATATATCGACTCAAGAACATCGCCTGTAGGTCCTATATAGCCGTGGGTTGCAGCTGGTATCACAGCTACCCCCATGCTGTATATACGTGGCCCAGCTGTGCTCAGATCGACATATATCGACTCAAGAACATCGCCTGTAGGTCCTATATGGCCGTGGGTTGCATCTGACTGGTGTCCGAGCTACCCCCATGCTGTATATACGGCGCCCAGCTATGATCAGATCGACATATATCCACTCAAGAACATCGCCTGTAGGTCCTATATAGCCGTGGGTTGCAGCTGGGTGGTATCACAGCTACCCCCATGCTGTATATACGTGGCCCACCTGTGCTCAGATCGACATATATCGACTCAAGAACATTGCCTGTAGGTCCTGTATAGCAGTGGTTTGCAGCTGGCTGGTATCACAGCTATCCCCATGCTGTATATACGGCGCCCAGCTGTGCTCAGACCGACATATAGCCACTCAAGAAGATCGCCTGTAGGTCCTATATGGTCGTGGGTTGCATCTGGTTGGTATCAGAGCTACCCCCATGCTGTATGTACAGGGCACAACTGTGCTCAGATCGACATATATCGACTCAAGAACATCGCCTGTAGGTCCTATATAGCCGTGGGTTGCAGCTGGCTGGTATCACAGCTACCCCCATGCTGTATATACGTGGCCCAGCTGTGCTCAGTGAGACATATATCCACTCAAGAACATCGCCTGTAGGTCCTATATGGCCGTGGGTTGCATCTGGCTGGTATCAGAGCTACCCCCATACTGTATAAACGGGGCCCAGCTGTGCTCAGATCGACATATATCGACTCAAGAACATCGCCTGTAGGTCCTATATAGCCGTAGGTTGCAGCTGGCTGGTATCACAGCTACCCCCATGCTGTATATACGTGGCCCAGCTGTGCTCAGATCGACATATATCGACTCAAGAACATCGCCTGTAGGTCCTATGTGGCCGTGGGTTGCATCTGGCTGGTATCAGAGCTACCCCCATGCTGTATATACGGCGCCCAGCTGTGCTCAAATCGACATATATCCACTCAAGAACATCGCCTGTAGGTCCTATATGGCCGTGGGTTGCATCTGGCTGGTATCAGAGCTACCCCCATGCTGTATATACGGGGCCCAGCTGTGCTCAGATCGACATATATCGACTCAAGAACATCGCCTGTAGGTCCTATATGGCCGTGGGTTGCATCTGGCTGGTATCAGAGCTACCCCCATGCTGTATATACGGCGCCCAGCTGTGCTCAGATCGACATATATCCACATCGCCTGTAGGTCCTATATGGCCGTGGGTTGCATCTGGCTGGTATCAGAGCTACCCCCATGCTGTATATACGGCGCCCAGCTGTGCTCAGATCGACATATATCCACATCGCCTGTAGGTCCTATATGGCCGTGGGTTGCATCTGGCTGGTATCAGAGCTACCCCCATGCTGTATATACGGCGCCCAGCTGTGCTCAGATCGTCATATATCGACACAAGAACATCGCCTGTAGGTCCTATATGGCCGTGGGTTGCATCTGGCTGGTATCAGAGCTACCCCCATGCTGTATATACGGCGCCTAGCTGTGCTCAGATCGACATATATCCACTCAAGAATATCGCCTGTAGGTCCTAGAACATCGCTTGTAGGTCATATATAGCCGTAAGTTGCAGCTGGCTGGTATCACAGCTACCTCCATGCTGTATATACGTGGCCCAGCTGTGCTCAGATCGACATATATCGACTCAAGAACATCGCCTGTAGGTCCTATATGGCCGTGGGTTGCATCTGGCTGGTATCAGAGCTACCCCCATGCTGTATATACGGCGCCTAGCTGTGCTCAGATCGACATATATCCACTCAAGAATATCGCCTGTAGGTCCTATATGGCCGTGGGTTGCATCTGGCTGGTATCAGAGCTACCGCCATGCTGTATATACGGGGCCCAGCTGTGCTCAGATCGACATATAACCACATCGCCTGTAGGTCCTATATGGCTGTGTGTTGCATCTCACTGGTATCAGAGCTACCTCCATGCTGTATATACGGTGCCCAGCTGTGCTCAGATCGACATATATCGACTCAAGAACATTGCCAGTAGGTCCTATATGGCCGTGGGTTGCATCTGGCTGGTATCAGAGCTACCCCCCATGCTGTATATACGGCGCCCAGCTGTGCTCTGATCGACATATATCCACATCGCCTGTAGGTCCTATATGGCCGTGTGTTGCATCTGACTGGTATCAGAGCTACCTCCATGCTGTATATACGGGGCCCAGCTGTGCTCAGATCGACATATATCGACTTAAGAACATCGCCTGTAGGTCCTATATAGCCGTGGGTTGCAGCTGGCTGGTATCACAGCTACACCCATGCCGTATATACGTGGCCCAGCTGTGCTCAGATCGACATATAACGATTCAAGAGCATCGCCTGTAGGTCCTATATGGCCGTGGGTTGCATCTGGCTGGTAACAGAGCTACCCCCATGCTGTATATACGGGGCCCAGCTGTGCTCAGATCGACATATATCGACTCAACAACATCACTGGTAGGTCCTATATAGCCGTGGGTTGCAGCTGGCTGGTATCACAGCTACCCCCTTGCTGTATATACGTGGCCCAGCTGTGCTTAGATCGACATATATCGACTCAAGAACATCGCCTGTAGGTCCTATATAGCCGTGAATTGCAGCTGGCTGGTATCACAGCTACCCCCATGCTGTATATACGTGGCACAGCTGTGCTCAGATCGACATATATCGACTCAAGAACATCGCCTGTAGGTCCTATATGGCCGTGGGTTGCATCTGGCTGGTATCAGAGCTACCCCCATGCTGTATATAAGGCGCCTAGCTGTGCTCAGATCGACATATATCCACCCAAGAACATCGCCTGTAGGTCCTATATGGCCGTGGGTTGCATCTGGCTGGTATCAGAGCTACCCCCATGCTGTATATACGGGGCCGAGCTGTGCTCAGATCGACATATATCGACTCAAGAACATCGCCTGTAGGTCCTATATAGCCGTGAGTTGCAGCTGGCTGGTATCACAGTTACCCCCATGCTGTATATACGTGTCCCAGCTGTGCTCAGATCGACATATATCGACTCAAGAACATCGCCTGTAGGTCCTATATGGCCGTGGGTTGCATCTGGCTGGTATCATAGCTACCCCCATGCTTTATATACGGCGCCCAGCTGTGCTCAGATCGACATATATCCACTCAAGAACATCGCCTGTAGGTCCTATATGGCCGTGGGTTGCATCTGGCTGGTATCAGAGCTACCCCCATGCTGTATATAAGGCGCCTAGCTGTGCTCAGATCGACATATATCCACCCAAGAACATCGCCTGTAGGTCCTATATGGCCGTGGGTTGCATCTGGCTGGTATCAGAGCTACCCCCATGCTGTATATACGGGGCCGAGCTGTGCTCAGATCGACATATATCGACTCAAGAACATCGCCTGTAGGTCCTATTTAGCTGTGGGTTGCAGCTGGCTGGTATCACAGCTACCCCCATGCTGTATATACGTGGCCCAGCTGTGCTCAGATGGACATATATCGACTCAAGAACATCGCCAGTAGGTCCTATATGGCCGTGGGTTGCATCTGGCTGGTATCAGATCTACCACCATGCTGCATATACGGCGCCCAGCTGTGCTCAGATCGACATATATCCACTCAAGTACATCGCCTGTAGGTTATATATGGCCGTGGGTTGCATCTGGCTGGTATCAGAGCTACCCCCATGCTGTATAAACGTGGCCCAGCCGTGCTCAGATCGACATATGTCGACTCAAGAACATCGCCTGTAGGTTCTATATGGCCGTGGGTTGCATCTGGTTGGTATCAGAGCTACCTCCATGCTGAATATACGGCGCCCAGCTGTGCTCAGGTCGATATATATCCACTCAAGAACATCGCCTGTAGGTCTTATATGGCCGTGGGTTGCATCTGGCTGGTATCAGAGCTACCGCCATACTGTATATACGGGGCCCAGCTGTGCTCAGATCGACATATATCGACTCAAGAACATCGCCTGTAGGTCCTATATAGCCGTGGGTTGGAGCTGGCTGGTATCACAGCTACCCCCATGTTGTATATACGTGGCCCAGCTGTGCTCAGATCAACATATATCGACTCAAGAACATCGCCTGTAGGTCCTATATGGCCGTGGGTTCAATCTGGCTGGTATGAGAGCTACCCCCATGCTGTATATACGGCGCCCAGCTGTGCTCAGATCGACATATATCCACTCAAGAACATCGCCTGTAGGTCCTGTATGGCCGTGGGTTGCATCTGGCTGGTATCAGAGCTACCCCCATGCTGTATATACGGTTCCTAGCTGTGCTCAGATCGACATATATCGACTCAAGAACATCGCCTGTAGGTCCTATATAGCCGTGGGTTGCAGCTGGCTGGTATCACAGCTACCCCCATGCTGTATATACGTAGCCCAGCTGTGCTCAGATCGACATATATGGACTCAAGAACATCGCCTGTAGGTCCTATGTGGCCGTGGGTTGAATCTGGCTGGTATCAGAGCTACCCCCATGCTGTATATACGGCGCCCAGCTGTGCTCAAATCGACATATATCAACTTAAGAACATCGCCTGCAGGTACTATATGGCCGTGGGTTGCATCTGGCTGGTATCAGAGCTACCCCCATGCTGTATATACGGGGCCCAGCTGTGCTCAGATCGACATATATCGACTCAAGAACATCGCCTGTAGGCCCTATATAGCCGTGGGTTGCGGCTGGCTGGTATCACAGCTACCCCCATGCTGTATATACGTGGCCCAGCTGTGCTCAGATCGACATATATCGACTCAAGAACATCGCCTGTAGGTTCTATATGGCCGTGGGTTGCATCTGGCTGGTATCAGAGCTACCCCCATGCTAAATATACGGCGCCCAGCTGTGCTCAGATCGACTTATATCCACATCGCCTGTAGGTCCTATATGGCCGTGGGTTGCATCTGGCTGGTATCAGAGCTACCCCCATGCTGTATATACGGCGCCCAGCTGTGCTCAGATCGACAAATATCCACTCAAGCACATCGCCTGTAGGTCCTATATGGCCGTGGGTTGCATCTGGCTGGTATCAGAGCTACTCCCATGCTGTATATACGGGGCCCAGCTGTGCTCAGATCGTCATATGTCGACATAAGAACATCGCCTGTAGGTCCTATATAGCCGTGGGTTGCAGCTGGCTGGTATCACAGCTACTCCCATGCTGTATATACGTGGCCCAGCTGTGCTCAGATCGACATATATCGACTCAAGAACATCGCCTGTATGTCCTATATGGCCGTGGGTTGCATCTGGCTGGTATCAGAGCTACCCCCATGCTGTCTATACGGCGCCCAGCTGTGCTCACATCGACATATATCCACTCAAGAACATCGCCTGTAGGTCCTATACGGCCGTGGGTTGCATCTGGCTGGTATCAGAGCTACCCCCATGCTGTATATACGGGGCCCAGCTGTGCTCAGATCGACATATATCGACTCAAGAACATCGCCTGTAGGTCCTATATAGCCGTGGGTTGCAGCTGGCTGGTATCACAGCAACCCCCATGCTGTATATACGGGGCCCTGCTGTGCTCAGATCGACATATATCGACTCAAGAACATCACTGGTAGGTCCTATATAGCCGTGGGTTGCAGCTGGCTGGTATCACAGCTACCCCCTTGCTGTATATACGTGGCCCAGCTGTGCTCAGATCGACATATATCGACTCAAGAACATCGCCTGTAGGTCCTATATGGCCGTGGGTTTCATCTGGCTGGTATCAGAGCTACCTCCATGCTGTATATACGGCGCCCAGCTGTGCTCAGATCGACATATATCCACTCAAGAGCATCGCCTGTAGGTCCTATATGGCCGTGGGTTGCATCTGGCTGGTATCAGAGCTACCCCCATGCTGTATATACGTGGCCCAGCTGTGCTCAGATCGACATATATCGACTCAAGAACATCGCCTGTAGGTCCTATATGGCCGTGGGTTGCATCAGGCTGGTATCAGAGCTACCCCAATGCTGTATATACGGGGCCCAGCTGTGCTCAGATCGACATATATCGACTCAAGAGCATCGCCTGTAGGTCCTATATAGCCGTAAGTTGCAGCTGGCTGGTATCACAGCTACCCCCATGCTGTATATACGTGGCCCAGCTGTGCTCAGATCGACATATATCGACTCAAGAACATCGCCTGTAGGTCCGTATATACGTTGCCCAGCTGTGGTCAGATCGACATATATCCACTCAAGAACATCGCCTGTAGGTCCTATATGGCCGTGGGTTGTATCTGGCTGGTATCAGAGCTACCCCCATACTGTATATACGGGGCCCAGCTGTGCTCAGATCGACATATATCGACTCAAGAACATCGCCTGTAGGTCCTATATAGCCGTGGGTTGCAGCTGGTATCACAGCTACCCCCATGCTGTATATACGTGGCCCAGCTGTGCTCAGATCGACATATATCGACTCAAGAACATCGCCTGTAGGTCCTATATGGCCGTGGGTTGCATCTGACTGGTGTCAGAGCTACCCCCATGCTGTATATACGGCGCCCAGCTATGCTCAGATCGACATATATCCACTCAAGAACATCGCCTGTAGGTCCTATATAGCCGTGGGTTGCAGCCGGGTGGTATCACAGCTACCCCCATGCTGTATATACGTGGCCCACCTGTGCTCAGATCGACATATATCGACTCAAGAACATTGCCTGTAGGTCCTGTATAGCAGTGGTTTGCAGCTGGCTGGTATCACAGCTAGCCCCATGCTGTATATACGGCGCCCAGCTGTGCTCAGACCGACATATATCCACTCAAGAAGATCGCCTGTAGGTCCTATATGGCCGTGGGTTGCATCTGGCTGGTATCAGAGCTACCCCCATGCTGTATGTACAGGGCACAACTGTGCTCAGATCGACATATATCGACTCAAGAACATCGCCTGTAGGTCCTATATAGCCGTGGGTTGCAGCTGGCTGGTATCACAGCTACCCCCATGCTGTATATACGTGGCCCAGCTGTGCTCAGATCGACATATATCCACTCAAGAACATCGCCTGTAGGTCCTATATGGCCGTGGGTTGCATCTGGCTGGTATCAGAGCTACCCCCATACTGTATAAACGGGGCCCAGCTGTGCTCAGATCGACATATATCGACTCAAGAACATCGCCTGTAGGTCCTATATAGCCGTAGGTTGCAGCTGGCTGGTATCACAGCTACCCCCATGCTGTATATACGTGGCCCAGCTGTGCTCAGATCGACATATATCGACTCAAAAACATCGCCTGTAGGTCCTATGTGGCCGTGGGTTGCATCTGGCTGGTATCAGAGCTACCCCCATGCTGTATATACGGCGCCCAGCTGTGCTCAAATCGACATATATTCACTCAAGAACATCGCCTGTAGGTCCTATACGGCCGTGGGTTGCATCTGGCTGGTATCAGAGCTACCCCCATGCTGTATATACGGGGCCCAGCTGTGCTCAGATCGACATATATCGACTCAAGAACATCGCCTGTAGGTCCTATATGGCCGTGGGTTGCATCTGGCTGGTATCAGAGCTACCCCCATGCTGTATATACGGCGCCCAGCTGTGCTCAGATCGACATATATCCACATCGCCTGTAGGTCCTATATGGCCGTGGGTTGCATCTGGCTGGTATCAGAGCTACCCCCATGCTGTATATACGGCGCCCAGCTGTGCTCAGATCGACATATATCCACATCGCCTGTAGGTCCTATATGGCCGTGGGTTGCATCTGGCTGGTATCAGAGCTACCCCCATGCTGTATATACGGCGCCCAGCTGTGCTCAGATCGACAAATATCCACTCAAGCACATCGCCTGTAGGTCCTATATGGCCGTGGGTTGCATCTGGCTGGTATCAGAGCTACTCCCATGCTGTATATACGGGGCCCAGCTGTGCTCAGATCGTCATATATCGACACAAGAACATCGCCTGTAGGTCCTATATAGCCGTAGGTTGCAGCTGGCTGGTATCACAGCTACTCCCATGCTGTATATACGTGGCCCAGCTGTGCTTAGATCGACATATATCGACTCAAGAACATCGCCTGTATGTCCTATATGGCCGTGGGTTGCATCTGGCTGGTATCAGAGCTACCCCCATGCTGTCTATACGGCGCCCAGCTGTGCTCAGATCGACATATATCCACTCAAGAACATCGCCTGTAGGTCCTATACGGCCGTGGGTTGCATCTGGCTGGTATCAGAGCTACCCCCATGCTGTATATACGGAGCCCAGCTGTGCTCAGATCGACATATATCGACTCAAGAACATCGCCTGTAGGTCCTATATAGCCGTGGGTTGCAGCTGGCTGGTATCACAGCAACCCCCATGCTGTATATACGTGGCCCAGCTGTGCTCAGATCGACATATATCGACTCAAGAACATCGCCTGTATGTCCTATATGGCCGTGGGTTGCATCTGGCTGGTATCAGAGCTACCCCCATGCTGTATATACGGCGCCCAGCTGTGCTCAGATCGACATATATCCACATCGCCTGTAGGTCCTATATGGCCGTGTGTTGCATCTGACTGGTATCAGAGCTACCTCCATGCTGTATATACGGGGCCCAGCTGTGCTCAGATCGACATATATCGACTTAAGAACATCGCCTGTAGGTCCTATATAGCCGTGGGTTGCAGCTGGCTGGTATCACAGCTACACCCATGCCGTATATACGTGGCCCAGCTGTGCTCAGATCGACATATAACGACTCAAGAGCATCGCCTGTAGGTCCTATATGGCCGTGGGTTGCATCTGGCTGGTATCAGAGCTACCCCCATGCTGTCTATACGGCGCCCAGCTGTGCTCACATCGACATATATCCACTCAAGAACATCGCCTGTAGGTCCTATACGGCCGTGGGTTGCATCTGGCTGGTATCAGAGCTACCCCCATGCTGTATATACGGGGCCCAGCTGTGCTCAGATCGACATATATCGACTCAAGAACATCGCCTGTAGGTCCTATATAGCCGTGGGTTAAAGCTGGCTGGTATCACAGCAACCCCCATGCTGTATATACGTGGCCCAGCTGTGCTTAGATCGACATATATCGACTCAAGAACATCGCCTGTATGTCCTATATGGCCGTGGGTTGCATCTGGCTGGTATCAGAGCTACCCCCATGCTGTCTATACGGCGCCCAGCTGTGCTCAGATCGACATATATCCACTCAAGAGCATCGCCTGTAGGTCCTATATGGCCGTGGGTTGCATCTGGCTGGTATCAGAGCTACCCCCATGCTGTATATACGTGGCCCAGCTGTGCTCAGATCGACATATATCGACTCAAGAACATCGCCTGTAGGTCCTATATGGCCGTGGGTGGCATCAGGCTGGTATCAGAGCTACCCCAATGCTGTATATACGGCGCCCAGCTGTGCTCAGATCGACATATATCCACTCAAGAACATCGCCTGTAGGTCCTATATGGCCGTGGTTTACATCTGGCTGGTATCAGAGCTACCCCCATGCTGTATATACGGGGCCCAGCTGTGCTCAGATCGACATATATCGACTCAAGAACATCGCCTGTATGTCCTATATAGCCGTGGGTTGCAGCTGACTGGTTTCACAGCTACCCCCATGCTGTATATACGTGGTCCAGCTGTGCTCAGATCGACATATATCGACTCAAGAACATCGCCTGTAGGTCCTATATGGCCGTGGGTTGCATCTGGCTGGTATCAGAGCTACCCCGACGCTGTATATGCGGCGCCCAGCTGTGCTCAGATCGACATATATCCACTCAAGAACATCGCCTGTAGGTCCAATATGGCCGTGGGTTCCATGTGGCTGGTATCAGAGCTACCCCCATGCTGTATATACGGGGCCCAGCTGTGCTCAGATCGACATATAAACATCGCCTGTAGGTCCTATATAGCCGTGAATTGCAGCTGGCTGGTATCACAGCTACCCCCATGCTGTATATACGTGGCCCAGCTGTGCTCAGATCGACATATATCGACTCAAGAACATCGCCTGTAGGTCCTATATAGCCGTGGGTTGCAGCTGGCTGGTATCACAGCTACCCCCATGCTGTATATACGTGGCCCAGCTGTGCTCAGATCGACATATATCGACTCAAGGACATCGCCTGTAGGTCCTATATGGCCGAGGGTTGCATCTGTCTGGTATCAGAGCTACCCCCATGCTGTATATACAGCGCCCAGCTGTGCTCAGATCGACATATATCCACTCAAGAACATCGCCTGTAGGTCCTATATGGCCGTGGGTTGCATCTGGCTGGTATCAGAGCTACCCCCATGCTGTATATACGGGGCCCAGCTGTGCTCAGATCGACATATATCGACTCAAGAACATCGCCTGTAGGTCCTATATAGCCGTAAGTTGCAGCTGGCTGGTATCACAGCTACCCCCATGCTGTATATACGTGGCCCAGCTGTGCTCAGATCGACATATATCGACTCAAGAACATCGCCTGTAGGTCCGTATATACGTTGCCCAGCTGTGGTCAGATCGACATATATCCACTCAAGAACATCGCCTGTAGGTCCTATATGGCCGTGGGTTGTATCTGGCTGGTATCAGAGCTACCCCCATACTGTATATACGGGGCCCAGCTGTGCTCAGATCGACATATATCGACTCTAGAATATCGCCTGTAGGTCCTATATAGCCGTGGGTTGCAGCTGGCTGGTATTACAGCTACCCCCATGCTGTATATACGTGGCCCAGCTGTGCTCAGATCGACATATATCGACTCAAGTACATCGCCTGTAGGTTTTATATGGCAGTGGGTTGCATCTGGCTGGTATCAGAGCTACCCCCATGCTATATATACGGCGCCCAGCTGTGCTCAGATCGACAAATATCCACTCAAGAACATCGCCTGTAGGTCCTATATGGCCGTGGGTTGCATCTGGCTGGTATCAGAGCTACCCCCATGCTGTATATATGGGGCCCAGCTGTGCTCAGATCGACATATATCGACTTAAGAACATCGCCTGTAGGTCCTATATAGCCGTGGGTTGCAGCTGGCTGGTATCACAGCTACTCCCATGCTGTATATATGTGGCCCAGCTGTGCTCAGATCGATATATATATATATATCCACTCAAGAACATCGCCTGTAGGTCCTATATTGCCGTGGGTTGCATCTGGCTGGTATCAGAGCTACCCCCATGCTGTATATACGGCGCCTAGCTGTGCTCAGATCGACATATATCCACTCAAGAACATCGCCTGTAGGTCCTATATATCCGTGGGTTGCAGCTGGCTGGTATCACAGCTACCCCCATGCTGCATATACGTGGCCCAGCTGTGCTCAGATGAACATATATCGACTCAAGAACATCGCCTGTAGGTCCTATATGGCCGTGGGTTGCATCTGGCTGGTATTAGAGCTACCCCCATGCTGTATATACGGCGCCCAGCTGTGCTCAGATCGACATATATCCACTCAAGAACATCGCCTGTAGGTCCTATATGGCCGTGGGTTGCATCTGGCTGGTATCAGAGCTAACCCCATGCTGTATATACGGGGCCCAGCTGTGCTCAGATCGACATATATTGACTCAAGAATATCGCCTGTAGGTCATATATAGCCGTAAGTTGCAGCTGGCTGGTATCACAGCTACCCCCATGCTGTATATACGTGGCCCAGCTGTGCTCAGATCGACATATATCGACTCATTAACATCGCCTGTAGGTCCGTATATACGGTGCCCAGCTGTACTCAGATCGACATATATCCACTCAAGAACATCGCCTGTAGGTCCTATATGGCCGTGGGTTGCATCTGGATGGTATCAGAGCTACCCCCATACTGTATAAACGGGGCCCAGCTGTGCTCAGATCGACATATATCGACTCAAGAACATCGCCTGTAGGTCCTATATAGCCGTGGGTTGCAGCTGGTATCACAGCTACCCCCATGCTGTATATACGTGGCCCAGCTGTGCTCAGATCGACATATATCGACTCAAGAACATCGCCTGTAGGTCCTATATGGCCGTGGGTTGCATCTGACTGGTGTCAGAGCTACCCCCATGCTGTATATATGGCGCCCAGCTGTGCTCAGATCGACATATATCCACTCAAAAACATCGCCTGTAGGTCCTATATGGCCGTGGGTTGCATCTGGCTGGTATCAGAGCTACCCCCATGCTGTATATACGGCGCCCCGCTGTGCTCAGGTCTATATATATATCCACTAAAGAACATCGCCTGTAGGTCCTATATGGCCGTGGGTTGCATCTGGCTCAAGTACATCGCCTGTAGGTTCTATATGGCCGTGGTTTGCATCTGGCTGGTATCAGAGCTACCTCCATGCTGTATATACGGGGCCCAGCTGTGCTCAGATCGACATATATCGACTCAAGAACATCGCCTGTAGGTCTTATATAGCCGTGGGTTGCAGCTGGCTGGTATCAGTGCTACCCCCATGCTGTATATACGGCGCCCAGCTGTGCTCAGATCGACATATATCGACTCAAGAACATCGCCTGTAGGTCCTATATGGCCGTGGGTTGCATCTGGCTGGTATCAGAGCTACCCCCATGCTGTATATACGGGGCCCAGCTGTGCTCAGATCGACATATATCGACTCAAGAACATCGCTTGTAGGTCATATATAGCCGTAAGTTGCAGCTGGCTGGTATCACAGCTACCTCCATGCTGTATATACGTGGCCCAGCTGTGCTCAGATCGACATATATCGACTCAAGAACATCGCCTGTAGGTCCTATATGACCGTGGGTTGCATCTGGCTGGTATCAGAGCTACCCCCATGCTGTATATACGGCGCCTAGCTGTGCTCAGATCGACATATATCCACTCAAGGATATCGCCTGTAGGTCCTATATGGCCGTGGGTTGCATCTGGCTGGTATCAGAGCTACCGCCATGCTGTATATACGGGGCCCAGCTGTGCTCAGATCGACATATATCCACATCGCCTGTAGGTCCTATATGGCTGTGTGTTGCATCTCACTGGTATCAGAGCTACCTCCATGCTGTATATACGGGGCCCAGCTGTGCTCAGATAGACATATATCGACTCAAGAACATCGCCAGTAGGTCCTATATGGCCGTGGGTTGCATCTGGCTGGTATCAGAGCTACCCCCATGCTGTATATACGGCGCCCAGCTGTGCTCTGATCGACATATATCCACATCGCCTGTAGGTCCTATATGGCCGTGTGTTGCATCTGACTGGTATCAGAGCTACCTCCATGCTGTATATACGGGGCCCAGCTGTGCTCAGATCGACATATATCGACTTAAGAACATCGCCTGTAGGTCCTATATAGCCGTGGGTTGCAGCTGGCTGGTATCACAGCTACACCCATGCCGTATATACGTGGCCCAGCTGTGCTCAGATCGACATATAACGACTCAAGAGCATCGCCTGTAGGTCCTATATGGCCGTGGGTTGCATCTGGCTGGTAACAGAGCTACCCCCATGCTGTATATACGGGGCCCAGCTGTGCTCAGATCGACATATATCGACTCAAGAACATCACTGGTAGGTCCTATATAGCCGTGGGTTGCAGCTGGCTGGTATCACAGCTACCCCCTTGCTGTATATACGTGGCACAGCTGTGCTCAGATCGACATATATCGACTCAAGAACATCGCCTGTATGTCCTATATGGCCGCGGGTTGCATCTGGCTGGTATCAGAGCTACCCCCATGCTGTATATAAGGCGCCTAGCTGTGCTCAGATCGACATATATCCACCCAAGAACATCGCCTGTAGGTCCTATATGGCCGTGGGTTGCATCTGGCTGGTATCAGAGCTACCCCCATGCTGTATATACGGGGCCGAGCTGTGCTCAGATCGACATATATCGACTCAAGAACATCGCCTGTAGGTCCTATATAGCCGTGAGTTGCAGCTGGCTGGTATCACAGTTACCCCCATGCTGTATATACGTGTCCCAGCTGTGCTCAGATCGACATATATCGACTCAAGAACATCGCCTGTAGGTCCTATATGGCCGTGGGTTGCATCTGGCTGGTATCATAGCTACCCCCATGCTTTATATACGGCGCCCAGCTGTGCTCAGATCGACATATATCCACTCAAGAACATCGCCTGTAGGTCCTATATAGCCGTGGGTTGCAGCTGGCTGGTATCACAGCTACCCCCTTGCTGTATATACGTGGCCCAGCTGTGCTTAGATCGACATATATCGACTCAAGAACATCGCCTGTAGGTCCTATATAGCCGTGAATTGCAGCTGGCTGGTATCACAGCTACCCCCATGCTGTATATACGTGGCACAGCTGTGCTCAGATCGACATATATCGACTCAAGAACATCGCCTGTAGGTCCTATATGGCCGTGGGTTGCATCTGGCTGGTATCAGAGCTACCCCCATGCTGTATATACGGCGCCCAGCTGTGCTCAGGTCGATATATATCCACTAAAGAACATCGCCTGTAGGTCCTATATGGCCGTGGGTTGCATCTGGCTGGAATCAGAGCTACCCCCATGCTGTATATACGGCGCCCAGCTGTGCTCAGATCGACATATATCCACTCAAGAACATCGCCTGAAGATCCTATATGGCCGCGGGTTGCATCTGGCTGGTTTCAGAGCTACCCCATGCTGTATATTCAAGGACCAGCTGTGCTCAGATCGACATATATCGACTCAAGAACATCGCCTGTAGGTCCTATATAGCCGTGGATTGCATCTGGCTGGTATCAGAGCTACCCCAATGCTGTATATACGGCGCCCAGCTGTGCTCAGATCGACATATATCCACTCAAGAACATCGCCTGAAGGTCCTATATGGCCGTGGGTTGCATCTGCCTGGTATCAGAGCTACCCCCATGCTGTATATACGGGGCCCAGCTTAGCTCAGATCGGCATATATCGACTCAAGAACATCGCCTGTAGGTCCTATATAGCCGGGAATTGCAGCTGGCTGGTATCACAGCTACCCTCATGCTGTATATACGTGGCCCAGCTGTGCTCAGATCGACATATATAGACTCAAGAACATCGCCTGTAGGTCCTATGTAGCCGTGAGTTGCAGCTGGCTGGTATCACAGCTACCCCCATGCTGTATATACGTGGCCCAGCTGTGCTCAGATCGACATATATCGACTCAAGAACATCGCCTGTAGGTCCTATATGGCCGTGGGTTGCATCTGGCTGGTATCAGAGCTACCCCCATGCTGTATATACGGCGCCCAGCTGTGCTCAGATCGACATATATCCACTCAAGAACATCGCCTGTAGGTCCTATATGGCCGTGGGTTGCATCTGGCTGGTATCAGAGCTACCCCCATGCTGTATATACGGGGCCCAGCTGTGCTCAGATCGACATATATCGACTCAAGAACATCGCCTGTAGGTCCTATATAGCCGTGGGTTGCAGCTGGCTGGTATCACAGCTACCCCCATGCTGTAAATACGTGGCCCAGTTGTGCCCAGATCGACATTTATCGACTCAAGAACATCGCCTGTAGGTCCTATATGGCCGTGGGTTACATCTGGCTGGTATCAGAGCTACCCCCATGCTGTATATACGGCGCCCAGCTGTGCTCAGACCGACATATATCCACTCAAGAAGATCGCCTGTAGGTCCTATATGGCCGTGGGTTGCATCAGGCTGGTATCAGAGCTACCCCCATGCTGTATGTACAGGGCACAGCTGTGCTCAGATCGACATATATCGACTCAAGAACATCGCCTGTAGGTCCTATATAGCCGTGGGTTGCAGCTGGCTGGTAGCACAGCTACCCCCATGCTGTATATACTTGGCCCAGCTGTGCTCAGATCGACATATATCCACTCAAGAAGATCGCCTGTAGGTCCTATATGGCCGTGGGTTGCATCAGGCTGGTATCAGAGCTACCCCCATGCTGTATATACGTGGCCCAGCTGTGCTCAGATCGACATGTATCGACTCAAGAACATCGCCAGTAGGTCCTATATGGCCGTGGGTTGCATCTGGCTGGTATCAGATCTACCACCATGCTGCATATACGGCGCCCAGCTGTGCTCAGATCGACATATATCCACTCAAGTACATCGCCTGTAGGTTCTATATGGCCGTGGGTTGCATCTGGCTGGTATCAGAGCTACCCCTATGCTGTATATACGGGGCCCAGCTGTGCTCAGATCGACATATATCGACTCAAGAACATCGCCTGTAGGTCCTATATAGCCGTGGGCTGCAGCTGGCTGGTATCAGAGCTACCCCCATGCTGTATATACGGGGCCCAGCTGTGCTCAGATCGACATATATCGACTCAAGAAAATCGCCTGTAGGTCCTATATAGCCGTGGGTTGCAGCTGGCTGGTATCACAGCTACTCCCATGCTGTATATACGTGGCCCAGCTCAGATCGACATATATCGACTCAAGAACATCGCCAGTAGGTCCTATATGGCCGTGGGTTGCATCTGGCTGGTATCAGAGCTACCCCCATGCTGTATATACGGCACCCAGCTGTGCTCAGATCGACATATATCCACATCGCCTGTAGGTCCTATATGGCCGTGTGTTGCATCTGACTGGTATCAGAGCTACCTCCATGCTGTATATACGGGGCCCAGCTGTGCTCAGATCGACATATATCGACTTAAGAACATCGCCTGTAGGTCCTATATAGCAGTGGGTTGCAGCTGGCTGGTATCACAGCTACACCCATGCCGTATATACGTGGCCCAGCTGTGCTCAGATCGACATATAACGACTCAAGAGCATCGCCTGTAGGTCCTATATGGCCGTGGGTTGCATCTGGCTGGTAACAGAACTACCCCCATGCTGTATATACGGGGCCCTGCTGTGCTCAGATCGACATATATCGACTCAAGAACATCACTGGTAGGTCCTATATTGCCGTGGGTTGCAGCTGGCTGGTATCACAGCTACCCCCTTGCTGTATATACGTGGCCCAGCTGTGCTCAGATCGACATATATCGACTCAAGAACATCGCCTGTAGGTCCTATATAGCCGTGAATTGCAGCTGGCTGGTATCACAGCTACCCCCATGCTGTATATACGTGGCCCAGCTGTGCTCAGATCGACATATATCGACTCAAGAACATCGCCTGTAGGTCCTATATGGCCGTGGGTTGCATCTGGCTGGTATCAGAGCTACCCCTATGCTGTATATACGGCGCCTAGCTGTGCTCAGATCGACATATATCCACCCAAGAACATCGCCTGTAGGTCCTATATGGCCGTGGGTTGCATCTGGCTGGTATCAGAGCTACCCCCATGCTGTATATACGGGGCCGAGCTGTGCTCAGATCGACATATATCGACTCAAGAACATCGCCTGCAGGTCCTATATAGCCGTGAGTTGCAGCTGGCTGGTATCACAGCTACCCCCATGCTGCATATACGTGTCCCAGCTGTGTTCAGATCGAACATATATCGACTCAAGAACATCGCCTGTAGGTCCTATATGGCCGTGGGTTGCATCTGGCTGGTATCATAGCTACCCCCGTGCTGTATATACGGCGCCCAGCTGTGCTCAGATCGACATATATCCACTCAAGAACATCGCCTGTATGTCCTATATGGCCGTGGGTTGCAACTGGCTGGTTTCACAGCTGCCCCCATGCTGTATATAAGTGGCCCAGCTGTGCTCAGATCGACATATGTCGACTCAAGAACATCGCCTGTAGATCCTATATGGCCGTGGGTTGCATCTGGTTGGTATCAGAGCTACCCCCATGCTGTATATACGGCGCCCAGCTGTGCTGAGATCGATATATATATCCACTCAAGAACATCGCCTGTAGGTCCTATATGGCCGTGGGTTGCATCTGGCTGGTATCAGAGCTACCCCCATACTGTATATACGTGGCCCAGCTGTGCTCAGATCAACATATATCGACTCAAGAACATCGCCTGTAGGTCCTATATGGCCGTGGGTTGTATCTGGCTGGTATTAGAGCTACCCCCATGCTGTATATACGGCGCCCAGCTGTGCTCAGATCGACATATATCCACTCAAGAACATCGCCTGTAGGTCCTATATGGCCGTGGGTTGCATCTGGCTGGTATCAGAGCTACCCCCATGCTGTATAAACGTGGCCCAGCCGTGCTCAGATCGACATATGTCGACTCAAGAACATCGCCTGTAGGTTCTATATGGCCGTGGGTTGCATCTGGTTGGTATCAGAGCTACCCCCATGCTGAATATACGGCGCCCAGCTGTGCTCAGGTCGATAAATATCCACTCAAGAACATCGCCTGTAGGTCCTATATGGCCGTGGGTTGCATCTGGCTGGTATCAGAGCTACCGCCATACTGTATATACGGGGCCCAGCTGTGCTCAGATCGACATATATCGACTCAAGAACATCGCCTGTAGGTCCTATATAGCCGTGGGTTGGAGCTGGCTGGTATCACAGCTACCCCCATGTTGTATATACGTGGCCCAGCTGTGCTCAGATCAACATATATCGACTCAAGAACATCGCCTGTAGGTCCTATATGGCCGTGGGTTGCATCTGGCTGGTATGAGAGCTACCCCCATGCTGTATATACGGCGCCCAGCTGTGCTCAGATCGACATATATCCACTCAAGAACATCGACTGTAGGTCCTGTATGGCCGTGGGTTGCATCTGGCTGGTATCAGAGCTACCCCCATGCTGTATATACGGTTCCTAGCTGTGCTCAGATCGACATATATCGACTCAAGAACATCGCCTGTAGGTCCTATATAGCCGTGGGTTGCAGCTGGCTGGTATCACAGCTACCCCCATGCTGTATATACGTGGCCCAGCTGTGCTCAGATCGACATATATGGACTAAAGAACATCGCCTGTAGGTCCTATGTGGCCGTGGGTTGAATCTGGCTGGTATCAGAGCTACCCCCATGCTGTATATACGGCGCCCAGCTGTGCTCAAATCGACATATATCCACTTAAGAACATCGCCTGCAGGTACTATATGGCCGTGGGTTGCATCTGGCTGGTATCAGAGCTACCCCCATGCTGTATATACGGGGCCCAGCTGTGCTCAGATCGACATATATCGACTCAAGAACATCGCCTGTAGGTCCTATATAGCCGTGGGTTGCGGCTGGCTGGTATCACAGCTACCCCCATGCTAAATATACGGCGCCCAGCTGTGCTCAGATCGACTTATATCCACATCGCCTGTAGGTCCTATATGGCCGTGGGTTGCATCTGGCTGGTATCAGAGCTACCCCCATGCTGTATATACGGCGCCCAGCTGTGCTCAGATCGACAAATATCCACTCAAGCACATCGCCTGTAGGTCCTATATGGCCGTGGGTTGCATCTGGCTGGTATCAGAGCTACTCCCATGCTGTATATACGGGGCCCAGCTGTGCTCAGATCGTCATATGTCGACACAAGAACATCGCCTGTAGGTCCTATATAGCCGTGGGTTGCAGCTGGCTGGTATCACAGCTACTCCCATGCTGTATATACGTGGCCCAGCTGTGCTCAGATCGACATATATCGACTCAAGAACATCGCCTGTATGTCCTATATGGCCGTGGGTTGCATCTGGCTGGTATCAGAGCTACCCCCATGCTGTCTATACGGCGCCCAGCTGTGCTCACATCGACATATATCCACTCAAGAACATCGCCTGTAGGTCCTATACGGCCGTGGGTTGCATCTGGCTGGTATCAGAGCTACCCCCATGCTGTATATACGGGGCCCAGCTGTGCTCAGATCGACATATATCGACTCAAGAACATCGCCTGTAGGTCCTATATAGTCGTGGGTTGCAGCTGGCTGGTATCACAGCAACCCCCATGCTGTATATACGGGGCCCTGCTGTGCTCAGATCGACATATATCGACTCAAGAACATCACTGGTAGGTCCTATATAGCCGTGGGTTGCAGCTGGCTGGTATCACAGCTACCCCCTTGCTGTATATACGTGGCCCAGCTGTGCTCAGATCGACATATATCGACTCAAGAACATCGCCTGTAGGTCCTATATAGCCGTGAATTGCAGCTGGCTGGTATCACAGCTACCCCCATGCTGTATATACGTGGCCCAGCTGTGCTCAGATCGACATATATCGACTCAAGAACATCGCCTGTAGGTCCTATATGGCCGTGGGTTGCATCTGGCTGGTATCAGAGCTACCCCCATGCTGTATATACGGCGCCTAGCTGTGCTCAGATCGACATATATCCACCCAAGAACATCGCCTGTAGGTCCTATATGGCCGTGGGTTGCATTTGGCTGGTATCAGAGCTACCCCCATGCTGTATATACGGGGCCGAGCTGTGCTCAGATCGAAATATATCGACTCAAGAACATCGCCTGCAGGTCCTATATAGCCGTGAGTTGCAGCTGGCTGGTATCACAGCTACCCCCATGCTGCATATACGGGTCCCAGCTGTGTTCAGATCGACATATATCGACTCAAGAACATCGACTGTAGGTCCTATATGGCCGTGGGTTGCATCTGGCTGGTATCATAGCTACCCCCATGCTGTATATACGGCGCCCAGCTGTGCTCAGATCGACATATATCCACTCAAGAACATCGCCTGTATGTCCTATATGGCCGTGGGTTGCAACTGGCTGGTTTCACAGCTGCCCCCATGCTGTATATAAGTGGCCCAGCTGTGCTCAGATCGACATATGTCGACTCAAGAACATCGCCTGTAGATCCTATATGGCCGTGGGTTGCATCTGGTTGGTATCAGAGCTACCCCCATGCTGTATATACGGCGCCCAGCTGTGCTCAGATCGATATATATCCACTCAAGAACATCGCCTGTAGGTCCTATATGGCCGTGGGTTGCATCTGGCTGGTATCAGAGCTACCCCCATACTGTATATACGTGGCCCAGCTGTGCTCAGATCAACATATATCGACTCAAGAACATCGCCTGTAGGTCCTATATGGCCGTGGGTTGTATCTGGCTGGTATTAGAGCTACCCCCATGCTGTATATACGGCGCCCAGCTGTGCTCAGATCGACATATATCCACTCAAGAACATCGCCTGTAGGTCCTATATGGCCGTGGGTTGCATCTGGCTGGTATCAGAGCTACCCCCATGCTGTATAAACGTGGCCCAGCCGTGCTCAGATCGACATATGTCGACTCAAGAACATCGCCTGTAGGTTCTATATGGCCGTGGGTTGCATCTGGCTGGTATCAGAGCTACCCCCATGCTGTATATACTGTTCCTAGCTGTGCTCAGATCGACATATATCGACTCAAGAACATCGCCTGTAGGTCCTATATAGCCGTGGGTTGCAGCTGGCTGGTTTCACAGCTACCCCCATGCTGTATATACGTGGCCCAGCTGTGCTCAGATCGACATATATGGACTCAAGAACATCGCCTGTAGGTCCTATGTGGCCGTGGGTTGAATCTGGCTGGTATCAGAGCTACCCCCATGCTGTATATACGGCGCCCAGCTGTGCTCAAATCGACATATATCCACTTAAGAACATCGCCTGCAGGTACTATATGGCCGTGGGTTGCATCTGGCTGGTATCAGAGCTACCCCCATGCTGTATATACGGGGCCCAGCTGTGCTCAGATCGACATATATCGACTCAAGAACATCGCCTGTAGGTCCTATATAGCCGTGGGTTGCGGCTGGCTGGTATCACAGCTACCCCCATGCTGTATATACGTGGCCCAGCTGTGCTCAGATCGACATATATCGACTCAAGAACATCGCCTGTAGGTTCTATATGGCCGTGGGTTGCATCTGGCTGGTATCAGAGCTACCCCCATGCTGTATATACTGTTCCTAGCTGTGCTCAGATCGACATATATCGACTCAAGAACATCGCCTGTAGGTCCTATATAGCCGTGGGTTGCAGCTGGCTGGTTTCACAGCTACCCCCATGCTGTATATACGTGGCCCAGCTGTCCTCAGATCGACATATATGGACTCAAGAACATCGCCTGTAGGTCCTATGTGGCCGTGGGTTGAATCTGGCTGGTATCAGAGCTACCCCCATGCTGTATATACGGCGCCCAGCTGTGCTCAAATCGACATATATCCACTTAAGAACATCGCCTGCAGGTACTATATGGCCGTGGGTTGCATCTGGCTGGTATCAGAGCTACCCCCATGCTGTATATACGTGGCCCAGCTGTGCTCAGATCGACATATATGGACTCAAGAACATCGCCTGTAGGTCCTATGTGGCCGTGGGTTGAATCTGGCTGGTATCAGAGCTACCCCCATGCTGTATATACGGCGCCCAGCTGTGCTCAAATCGACATATATCCACTTAAGAACATCGCCTGCAGGTACTATATGGCCGTGGGTTGCATCTGGCTGGTATCAGAGCTACCCCCATGCTGTATATACGGGGCCCAGCTGTGCTCAGATCGACATATATCGACTCAAGAACATCGCCTGTAGGTCCTATATAGCCGTGGGTTGCGGCTGGCTGGTATCACAGCTACCCCCATGCTGTATATACGTGGCCCAGCTGTGCTCAGATCGACATATATCGACTCAAGAACATCGCCTGTAGGTTCTATATGGTCGTGGGTTGCATCTGGCTGGTATCAGAGCTGCCCCCATGCTAAATATACGGCGCCCAGCTGTGCTCAGATCGACTTATATCCACATCGCCTGTAGGTCCTATATGGCCGTGGGTTGCATCTGGCTGGTATCAGAGCTACTCCCATGTTGTATATACGGGGCCCAGCTGTGCTCAGATCGTCATATGTCGACACAAGAACATCGCCTGTAGGTCCTATATAGCCGTGGGTTGCAGCTGGCTGGTACCACAGCTACTCCCATGCTGTATATACGTGGCCCAGCTGTGCTCAGATCGACATATATCGACTCAAGAACATCGCCTGTATGTCCTATATAGCCGTGGGTTGCATCTGGCTGGTATCAGAGCTACCCCCATGCTGTCTATACGGCGCCCAGCTGTGCTCATATCGACATATATCCACTCAAGAACATCGCCTGTAGGTCCTATACGGCCGTGGGTTGCATCTGGCTGGTATCAGAGCTACCCCCATGCTGTATATACGGGGCCCAGCTGTGCTCAGATCGACATATATCGACTCAAGAACATCGCCTGTAGGTCCTATATAGCCGTGGGTTGCAGCTGGCTGGTATCACAGCAACCCCCATGCTGTATATACGTGGCCCAGCTGTGCTTAGATCGACATATATAGACTCAAGAACATCGCCTGTATGTCCTATATGGCCGTGGGTTGCATCTGGCTGGTATCAGAGCTACCCCCATGCTGTCTATACGGCGCCCAGCTGTGCTCAGATTGACATATATCCACTCAAGAGCATCGCCTGTAGGTCCTATATGGCCGTGGGTTGCATCTGGCTGGTATCAGAGCTACCCCCATGCTGTATATACGTGGCCCAGCTGTGCTCAGATCGACATATATTAACTCAAGAACATCGCCTGTAGGTCCTATATGGCCGTGGGTTGCATCAGGCTGGTATCAGAGCTACCCCAATGCTGTATATACGGTGCCCAGCTGTGCTCAGATCGACATATATCCACTCAAGAACATCGCCTGTAGGTCCTATATGGCCGTGGGTTACATCTGGCTGGTATCAGAGCTACCCCCATGCTGTATATACGGGGCCCAGCTGTGCTCAGATCGACATATATCGACTCAAGAACATCGCCTGTAGGTCCTATATAGCCGTGGGTTGCAGCTGACTGGTATCACAGCTACCCCCATGCTGTATATACGTGGTCCAGCTGTGCTCAGATCGACATATATCGACTCAAGAACATCGCCTGTAGGTCCTATATGGCCGTGGGTTGCATCTGGCAGGTATCAGAGCTACCCCCACGCTGTATATGCGGCGCCCAGCTGTGCTCAGATCGACATATATCCACTCAAGAACATCGCCTGTAGGTCCTATATGGCCGTGGGTTCCATTTGGCTGGTATCAGAGCTACCCCCATGCTGTATATACGGGGCCCAGCTGTGCTCAGATCGACATATATCGACTCAAGAACATCGCCTGTAGGTCCTATATAGCCGTGAAGTGCAGCTGGCTGGTATCACAGCTACCCCCATGCTGTATATACGTGGCCCAGCTGTGCTCAGATCGACATATATCGACTCAAGAACATCGCCTGTAGGTCCTATATAGCCGTGGGTTGCAGCTGGCTGGTATCACAGCTACCCCCATGCTGTATATACGTGGCCCAGCTGTGCTCAGATCGACATATATCGACTCAAGGACATCGCCTGTAGGTCCTATATGGCCGTGGGTTGCATCTGTCTGGTATCAGAGCTACCCCCATGCTGTATATACAGCGCCCAGCTGTGCTCAGATCGACATATATCCACTCAAGAACATCGCCTGTAGGTCCTATATGGCCGTGGGTTGCATCTGGCTGGTATCAGAGCTACCCCCATGCTGTATATACGGGGCCCAGCTGTGCTCAGATCGACATATATCGACTCAAGAACATCGCCTGTAGGTCCTATATAGCCGTAAGTTGCAGCTGGCTGGTATCACAGCTACCCCCATGCTGTATATACGTGGCCCAGCTGTGCTCAGATCGACATATATCGACTCAAGAACATCGCCTGTAGGTGCGTATATACGTTGCCCAGCTGTGGTCAGATCGACATATATCCACTCAAGAACATCGCCTGTAGGTCCTATATGGCCGTGGGTTGTATCTGGCTGGTATCAGAGCTACCCCCATACTGTATATACGGGGCCCAGCTGTGCTCAGATCGACATATATCGACTCTAGAATATCGCCTGTAGGTCCTATATAGCCGTGGGTTGCAGCTGGCTGGTATTACAGCTAGCCCCATGCTGTATATACGTGGCCCAGCTGTGCTCAGATCGACATATATCGACTCAAGTACATCGCCTGTAGGTTTTATATGGCAGTGGGTTGCATCTGGCTGGTATCAGAGCTACCCCCATGCTATATATACGGCGCCCAGCTGTGCTCAGATCGACAAATATCCACTCAAGAACATCGCCTGTAGGTCCTATATGGCCGTGGGTTGCATCTGGCTGGTATCAGAGCTACCCCCATGCTGTATATATGGGGCCCAGCTGTGCTCAGATCGACATATATCGACTTAAGAACATCGCCTGTAGGTCCTATATAGCCGTGGGTTGCAGCTGGCTGGTATCACAGCTACTCCCATGCTGTATATATGTGGCCCAGCTGTGCTCAGATCGATATATATATATCCAGTCAAGAACATCGCCTGTAGGTCCTATATTGCCGTGGGTTGCATCTGGCTGGTATCAGAGCTACCCCCATGCTGTATATACGGCGCCTAGCTGTGCTCAGATCGACATATATCCACTCAAGAACATCGCCTGTAGGTCCTATATAACCGTGGGTTGCAGCTGGCTGGTATCACAGCTACCCCCATGCTGCATATACGTGGCCCAGCTGTGCTCAGATGAACATATATCGACTCAAGAACATCGCCTGTAGGTCCTATATGGCCGTGGGTTGCATCTGGCTGGTATTAGAGCTACCCCCATGCGTATATACGGCGCCCAGCTGTGCTCAGATCGACATATATCCACTCAAGAACATCGCCTGTAGGTCCTATATGGCCGTGGGTTGCATCTGGCTGGTATCAGAGCTAACCCCATGCTGTATATACGGGGCCCAGCTGTGCTCAGATCGACATATATCGACTCAAGAATATCGCCTGTAGGTCATATATAGCCGTAAGTTGCAGCTGGCTGGTATCACAGCTACCCCCATGCTGTATATACGTGGCCCAGCTGTGCTCAGATCGACATATATCGACTCATTAACATCGCCTGTAGGTCCGTATATACGGTGCCCAGCTGTACTCAGATCGACATATATCCACTCAAGAACATCGCCTGTAGGTCCTATATGGCCGTGGGTTGCATCTGGATGGTATCAGAGCTACCCCCATACTGTATAAACGGGGCCCAGCTGTGCTCTGATCGACATATATCGACTCAAGAACATCGCCTGTAGGTCCTATATAGCCGTGGGTTGCAGCTGGTATCACAGCTACCCCCATGCTGTATATACGTGGCCCAGCTGTGCTCAGATCGACATATATCGACTCAAGAACATCGCCTGTAGGTCCTATATGGCCGTGGGTTGCATCTGACTGGTGTCAGAGCTACCCCCATGCTGTATATACGGCGCCCAGCTATGCTTAGATCGACATATATCCACTCAAGAACATCGCCTGTAGGTCCTATATAGCCGTGGGTTGCAGCTGGGTGGTATCACAGCTACCCCCATGCTGTATATACGTGGCCCACCTGTGCTCAGATCGACATATATCGACTCAAGAACATTGCCTGTAGGTCCTGTATAGCAGTGGTTTGCAGCTGGCTGGTATCACAGCTACCCCCATGCTGTATATACGTGGCCCACCTGTGCTCAGATCGACATATATCGACTCAAGAACATCGCCTGTAGGTCCTATATAGCCGTAGGTTGCAGCTGGCTGGTATCACAGCTACCCCCATGCTGTATATACGTGGCCCAGCTGTGCTCAGATCGACATATATCGACTCAAGAACATCGCCTGTAGGTCCTATGTGGCCGTAGGTTGCATCTGGCTGGTATCAGAGCTACCCCCATGCTGTATATACGGCGCCCAGCTGTGCTCAAATCGACATATATCCACTCAAGAACATCGCCTGTAGGTCCTATATGGCCGTGGGTTGCATCTGGCTGGTATCAGAGCTACCCCCATGCTGTATATACGGGGCCCAGCTGTGCTCAGATCGACATATATCGACTCAAGAACATCGCCTGTAGGTCCTATATGGCCGTGGGTTGCATCTGGCTGGTATCAGAGCTACCCCCATGCTGTATATACGGCGCCCAGCTGTGCTCAGATCGACATATATCCACATCGCCTGTAGGTCCTATATGGCCGTGGGTTGCATTTGGCTGGTATCAGAGCTACCCCCATGCTGTATATACTGCGCCCAGCTGTGCTCAGATCGACATATATCCACATCGCCTGTAGGTCCTATATGGCCGTGGGTTGCATCTGGCTGGTATCAGAGCTACCCCCATGCTGTATATACGGCGCCCAGCTGTGCTCAGATCGACAAATATCCACTCGAGCACATCGCCTGTAGGTCCTATATGGCCGTGGGTTGCATCTGGCTGGTATCAGAGCTACTCCCATGCTGTATATACGGTTCCTAGCTTTGCTCAGATCGACATATATCGACTCAAGAACATCGCCTGTAGGTCCTATATGGCCGTGGGTTGCATCTGGCTGGTATCAGAGCTACCCCCATGCTGTATATACGGTTCCTAGCTGTGCTCAGATCGACATATATCGACTCAAGAACATCGCCTGTAGGTCCTATATAGCCGTGGGTTGCAGCTGGCTGGTATCACAGCTACCCCCATGCTGTATATATGTGGCCCAGCTGTGCTCAGATCGACATATATGGACTCAAGAACATCGCCTGTAGGTCCTATGTGGCCGTGGGTTGAATCTGGCTGGTATCAGAGCTACCCCCATGCTGTATATACGGCGTCCAGCTGTGCCAAATCGACATATATCCACTTAAGAACATCGCCTGCAGGTACTATATGGCCGTGGGTTGCATCTGGCTGGTATCAGAGCTACCCCCATGCTGTATATACGGGGCCCAGCTGTGCTCAGATCGACATATATCGACTCAAGAACATCGCCTGTAGGTCCTATATAGCCGTGGGTTGCGGCTGGCTGGTATCACAGCTACCCCCATGCTGCATATACGGCGCCCAGCTGTGCTCAGATCGACTTATATCCACATCGCCTGTAGGTCCTATATGGCCGTGGGTTGCATCTGGCTGGTATCAGAGCTACCCCCATGCTGTATATACGGCGCCCAGCTGTGCTCAGATCGACAAATATCCACTCAAGCACATCGCCTGTAGGTCCTATATGGCCGTGGGTTGCATCTGGCTGGTATCAGAGCTACTCCCATGCTGTATATACGGGGCCCAGCTGTGCTCAGATCGTCATATGTCGACACAAGAACATCGCCTGTAGGTCCTATATAGCCGTGGGTTGCAGCTGGCTGGTATCACAGCTACTCCCATGCTGTATATACGTGGCCCAGCTGTGCTCAGATCGACATATATCGACTCAAGAACATCGCCTGTATGTCCTATATGGCCGTGGGTTGCATCTGGCTGGTATCAGAGCTACCCCCATGCTGTCTATACGGCGACCAGCTGTGCTCACATCGACATATATCCACTCAAGAACATCGCCTGTAGGTCCTATACGGCCGTGGGCTGCATCTGGCTGGTATCAGAGCTACCCCCATGCTGTATATACGGGGCCCAGCTGTGCTCAGATCGACATATATCGACTCAAGAACATCGCCTGTAGGTCCTATATAGCCGTGGGTTGCAGCTGGCTGGTATCACAGCAACCCCCATGCTGTATATACGGGGCCCTGCTGTGCTCAGATCGACATATATCGACTCAAGAACATCACTGGTAGGTCCTATATAGCCGTGGGTTGCAGCTGGCTGGTATCACAGCTACCCCCTTGCTGTATATACGTGGCCCAGCTGTGCTCAGATCGACATATATCGACTCAAGAACATCGCCTGTAGGTCCTATATAGCCGTGAATTGCAGCTGGCTGGTATCACAGCTACCCCCATGCTGTATATACGTGGCCCAGCTGTGCTCAGATCGACATATATCGACTCAAGAACATCGCCTGTAGGTCCTATATGGCCGTGGGTTGCATCTGGCTGGTATCAGAGCTACCCCCATGCTGTATATACGGCGCCTAGCTGTGCTCAGATCGACATATATCCACCCAAGAACATCGCCTGTAGGTCCTATATGGCCGTGGGTTGCATTTGGCTGGTATCAGAGCTACCCCCATGCTGTATATACGGGGCCGAGCTGTGCTCAGATCGAAATATATCGACTCAAGAACATCGCCTGCAGGTCCTATATAGCCGTGAGTTGCAGCTGGCTGGTATCACAGCTACCCCCATGCTGCATATACGTGTCCCAGCTGTGTTCAGATCGACATATATCGACTCAAGAACATCGCCTGTAGGTCCTATATGGCCGTGGGTTGCATCTGGCTGGTATCATAGCTACCCCCATGCTGTATATACGGCGCCCAGCTGTGCTCAGATCGACATATATCCACTCAAGAACATCGCCTGTATGTCCTATATGGCCGTGGGTTGCAACTGGCTGGTTTCACAGCTGCCCCCATGCTGTATATAAGTGGCCCAGCTGTGCTCAGATCGACATATGTCGACTCAAGAACATCGCCTGTAGATCCTATATGGCCGTGGGTTGCATCTGGTTGGTATCAGAGCTACCCCCATGCTGTATATACGGCGCCAAGCTGTGCTCAGATCGATATATATCCACTCAAGAACATCGCCTGTAGGTCCTATATGGCCGTGGGTTGCATCTGGCTGGTATCAGAGCTACCCCCATACTGTATATACGTGGCCCAGCTGTGCTCAGATCAACATATATCGACTCAAGAACATCGCCTGTAGGTCCTATATGGCCGTGGGTTGTATCTGGCTGGTATTAGAGCTACCCCCATGCTGTATATACGGCGCCCAGCTGTGCTCAGATCGACATATATCCACTCAAGAACATCGCCTGTAGGTCCTATATGGCCGTGGGTTGCATCTGGCTGGTATCAGAGCTACCCCCATGCTGTATAAACGTGGCCCAGCCGTGCTCAGATCGACATATGTCGACTCAAGAACATCGCCTGTAGGTTCTATATGGCCGTGGGTTGCATCTGGCTGGTATCAGAGCTACCCCCATGCTGTATATACTGTTCCTAGCTGTGCTCAGATCGACATATATCGACTCAAGAACATCGCCTGTAGGTCCTATATAGCCGTGGGTTGCAGCTGGCTGGTTTCACAGCTACCCCCATGCTGTATATACGTGGCCCAGCTGTGCTCAGATCGACATATATGGACTCAAGAACATCGCCTGTAGGTCCTATGTGGCCGTGGGTTGAATCTGGCTGGTATCAGAGCTACCCCCATGCTGTATATACGGCGCCCAGCTGTGCTCAAATCGACATATATCCACTTAAGAACATCGCCTGCAGGTACTATATGGCCGTGGGTTGCATCTGGCTGGTATCAGAGCTACCCCCATGCTGTATATACGGGGCCCAGCTGTGCTCAGATCGACATATATCGACTCAAGAACATCGCCTGTAGGTCCTATATAGCCGTGGGTTGCGGCTGGCTGGTATCACAGCTACCCCCATGCTGTATATACGTGGCCCAGCTGTGCTCAGATCGACATATATCGACTCAAGAACATCGCCTGTAGGTTCTATATGGCCGTGGGTTGCATCTGGCTGGTATCAGAGCTACCCCCATGCTAAATATACGGCGCCCAGCTGTGCTCAGATCGACTTATATCCACATCGCCTGTAGGTCCTATATGGCCGTGGGTTGCATCTGGCTGGTATCAGAGCTACCCCCATGCTGTATATACGGCGCCCAGCTGTGCTCAGATCGACAAATATCCATCAAGCACATCGCCTGTAGGTCCTATATGGCCGTGGGTTGCATCTGGCTGGTATCAGAGCTACTCCCATGTTGTATATACGGGGCCCAGCTGTGCTCAGATCGTCATATGTCGACACAAGAACATCGCCTGTAGGTCCTATATAGCCGTGGGTTGCAGCTGGCTGGTACCACAGCTACTCCCATGCTGTATATACGTGGCCCAGCTGTGCTCAGATCGACATATATCGACTCAAGAACATCGCCTGTATGTCCTATATAGCCGTGGGTTGCATCTGGCTGGTATCAGAGCTACCCCCATGCTGTCTATACGGCGCCCAGCTGTGCTCATATCGACATATATCCACTCAAGAACATCGCCTGTAGGTCCTATACGGCCGTGGGTTGCATCTGGCTGGTATCAGGGCTACCCCCATGCTGTATATACGGGGCCCAGCTGTGCTCAGATCGACATATATCGACTCAAGAACATCGCCTGTAGGTCCTATATAGCCGTGGGTTGCAGCTGGCTGGTATCACAGCAACCCCCATGCTGTATATACGTGGCCCAGCTGTGCTTAGATCGACATATATCGACTCAAGAACATCGCCTGTATGTCCTATATGGCCGTGGGTTGCATCTGGCTGGTATCAGAGCTACCCCCATGCTGTCTATACGGCGCCCAGCTGTGCTCAGATTGACATATATCCACTCAAGAGCATCGCCTGTAGGTCCTATATGGCCGTGGGTTGCATCTGGCTGGTATCAGAGCTACCCCCATGCTGTATATACGTGGCCCAGCTGTGCTCAGATCGACATATATCGACTCAAGAACATCGCCTGTAGGTCCTATATGGCCGTGGGTTGCATCAGGCTGGTATCAGAGCTACCCCAATGCTGTATATACGGTGCCCAGCTGTGCTCAGATCGACATATATCCACTCAAGAACATCGCCTGTAGGTCCTATATGGCCGTGGGTTACATCTGGCTGGTATCAGAGCTACCCCCATGCTGTATATACGGGGCCCAGCTGTGCTCAGATCGACATATATCGACTCAAGAACATCGCCTGTAGGTCCTATATAGCCGTGGGTTGCAGCTGACTGGTATCACAGCTACCCCCATGCTGTATATACGTGGTCCAGCTGTGCTCAGATCGACATATATCGACTCAAGAACATCGCCTGTAGGTCCTATATGGCCCTGGGTTGCATCTGGCTGGTATCAGAGCTACCCCCACGCTGTATATGCGGCGCCCAGCTGTGCTCAGATCGACATATATCCACTCAAGAACATCGCCTGTAGGTCCTATATGGCCGTGGGTTCCATGTGGCTGGTATCAGAGCTACCCCCATGCTGTATATACGGGGCCCAGCTGTGCTCAGATCGACATATATCGACTCAAGAACATCGCCTGTAGGTCCTATATAGCCGTGAATTGCAGCTGGCTGTTATCACAGCTACCCCCATGCTGTATATACGTGGCCCAGCTGTGCTCAGATCGACATATATCGACTCAAGAACATCGCCTGTAGGTCCTATATAGCCGTGGGTTGCAGCTGGCTGGTATCACAGCTACCCCCATGCTGTATATACGTGGCCCAGCTGTGCTCAAATCGACATATATCGACTCAAGGACATCGCCTGTAGGTCCTATATGGCCGTGGGTTGCATCTGTCTGGTATCAGAGCTACCCCCATGCTGTATATACAGCGCCCAGCTGTGCTCAGATCGACATATATCCACTCAAGAACATCGCCTGTAGGTCCTATATGGCCGTGGGTTGCATCTGGCTGGTATCAGAGCTACCCCCATGCTGTATATACGGGGCCCAGCTGTGCTCAGATCGACATATATCGACTCAAGAACATCGCCTGTAGGTCCTATATAGCCGTAAGTTGCAGCTGGCTGGTATCACAGCTACCCCCATGCTGTATATACGTGGCCCAGCTGTGCTCAGATCGACATATATCGACTCAAGAACATCGCCTGTAGGTCCGTATATACGTTGCCCAGCTGTGGTCAGATCGACATATATCCACTCAAGAACATCGCCTGTAGGTCCTATATGGCCGTGGGTTGTATCTGGCTGGTATCAGAGCTACCCCCATACTGTATATACGGGGCCCAGCTGTGCTCAGATCGACATATATCGACTCTAGAATATCGCCTGTAGGTCCTATATAGCCGTGGGTTGCAGCTGGCTGGTATTACAGCTAGCCCCATGCTGTATATACGTGGCCCAGCTGTGCTCAGATCGACATATATCGACTCAAGTACATCGCCTGTAGGTTTTATATGGCAGTGGGTTGCATCTGGCTGGTATCAGAGCTACCCCCATGCTATATATACGGCGCCCAGCTGTGCTCAGATCGACAAATATCCACTCAAGAACATCGCCTGTAGGTCCTATATGGCCGTGGGTTGCATCTGGCTGGTATCAGAGCTACCCCCATGCTGTATATATGGGGCCCAGCTGTGCTCAGATCGACATATATCGACTTAAGAACATCGCCTGTAGGTCCTATATAGCCGTGGGTTGCAGCTGGCTGGTATCACAGCTACTCCCATGCTGTATATATGTGGCCCAGCTGTGCTCAGATCGATATATATATCCACTCAAGAACATCGCCTGTAGGTCCTATATTGCCGTGGGTTGCATCTGGCTGGTATCAGAGCTACCCCCATGCTGTATATACGGCGCCTAGCTGTGCTCAGATCGACATATATCCACTCAAGAACATCGCCTGTAGGTCCTATATAACCGTGGGTTGCAGATGGCTGGTATCACAGCTACCCCCATGCTGCATATACGTGGCCCAGCTGTGCTCAGATGAACATATATCGACTCAAGAACATCGCCTGTAGGTCCTATATGGCCGTGGGTTGCATCTGGCTGGTATTAGAGCTACCCCCATGCGTATATACGGCGCCCAGCTGTGCTCAGATCGACATATATCCACTCAAGAACATCGCCTGTAGGTCCTATATGGCCGTGGGTTCCATCTGGCTGGTATCAGAGCTAACCCCATGCTGTATATACGGGGCCCAGCTGTGCTCAGATCGACATATATCGACTCAAGAATATCGCCTGTAGGTCATATATAGCCGTAAGTTGCAGCTGGCTGGTATCACAGCTACCCCCATGCTGTATATACGTGGCCCAGCTGTGCTCAGATCGACATATATCGACTCATTAACATCGCCTGTAGGTCCGTATATACGGTGCCCAGCTGTACTCAGATCGACATATATCCACTCAAGAACATCGCCTGTAGGTCCTATATGGCCGTGGGTTGCATCTGGATGGTATCAGAGCTACCCCCATACTGTATAAACGGGGCCCAGCTGTGCTCAGATCGACATATATCGACTCAAGAACATCGCCTGTAGGTCCTATATAGCCGTGGGTTGCAGCTGGTATCACAGCTACCCCCATGCTGTATATACGTGGCCCAGCTGTGCTCAGATCGACATATATCGACTCAAGAACATCGCCTGTAGGTCCTATATGGCCGTGGGTTGCATCTGACTGGTGTCAGAGCTACCCCCATGCTGTATATACGGCGCCCAGCTATGCTCAGATCGACATATATCCACTCAAGAACATCGCCTGTAGGTCCTATATAGCCGTGGGTTGCAGCTGGGTGGTATCACAGCTACCCCCATGCTGTATATACGTGGCCCACCTGTGCTCAGATCGACATATATCGACTCAAGAACATTGCCTGTAGGTCCTGTATAGCAGTGGTTTGCAGCTGGCTGGTATCACAGCTACCCCCATGCTGTATATACGTGGCCCACCTGTGCTCAGATCGACATATATCGACTCAAGAACATCGCCTGTAGGTCCTATATAGCCGTAGGTTGCAGCTGGCTGGTATCACAGCTACCCCCATGCTGTATATACGTGGCCCAGCTGTGCTCAGATCGACATATATCGACTCAAGAACATCGCCTGTAGGTCCTATGTGGCCGTGGGTTGCATCTGGCTGGTATCAGAGCTACCCCCATGCTGTATATACGGCGCCCAGCTGTGCTCAAATCGACATATATCCACTCAAGAACATCGCCTGTAGGTCCTATATGGCCGTGGGTTGCATCTGGCTGGTATCAGAGCTACCCCCATGCTGTATATACGGGGCCCAGCTGTGCTCAGATCGACATATATCGACTCAAGAACATCGCCTGTAGGTCCTATATGGCCGTGGGTTGCATCTGGCTGGTATCAGAGCTACCCCCATGCTGTATATACTGCGCCTAGCTGTGCTCAGATCGACATATATCCACATCGCCTGTAGGTCCTATATGGCCGTGGGTTGCATCTGGCTGGTATCAGAGCTACCCCCATGCTGTATATACGGCGCCCAGCTGTGCTCAGATCGACAAATATCCACTCAAGCACATCGCCTGTAGGTCCTATATGGCCGTGGGTTGCATCTGGCTGGTATCAGAGCTACTCCCATGCTGTATATACGAGGCCCAGCTGTGCTCAGATCGTCATATATCGACACAAGAACATCGCCTGTAGGTCCTATATAGCCGTAGGTTGCAGCTGGCTGGTATCACAGCTACTCCCATGCTGTATATACGTGGCCCAGCTGTGCTTAGATCGACATATATCGACTCAAGAAGATCGCCTGTATGTCCTATATGGCCGTGGGTTGCATCTGGCTGCTATCAGAGCTACCCCCATGCTGTCTATACGGCGCCCAGCTGTGCTCAGATCGACATATATCCACTCAAGAACATCGCCTGTAGGTCCTATATGGCCGTGGGTTGCATCTGGCTGGTATCAGAGCTACCACCATGCTGTATATACGGGGCCCAGCTGTGCTCAGATCGACATATATCGACTCAAGAACATCGCCTGTAGGTCCTATATAGCCGTAAGTTGCAGCTGGCTGGTATCACAGCTACCCCCCTGCTGTATATACGTGGCCCAGCTGTGCTCAGATCGACATATATCGACTCAAGAACATTGCATGTAGGTCCGTATATACGTTGCCCAGCTGTGGTCAGATCGACAAATATCCACTCAAGAACATCGCCTGTAGGTCCTATATGGCCGTGGGTTGTATCTGGCTGGTATCAGAGCTACCCCCATACTGTATATACGGGGCCCAGCTGTGCTCAGATCGACATATATCGACTATAGAACATCGCCTGTAGGTCCTATATAGCCGTGGGTTGCAGCTGACTGGTATTACAGCTATCCCCATGCTGTATATACGTGGCCCAGCTGTGCTCAGATCGACATATATCGACTCAAGTACATCGCCTGTAGGTTTTATATGGCAGTGGGTTGAATCTGGCTGGTATCATAGCTACCCCCATGCTATATATACGGCGCCCAGCTGTGCTCAGATCGACAAATATCCACTCAAGAACATCGCCTGTAGGTCCTATATGGCCGTGGATTGCAACTGGCTGGTATCAGAGCTACCCCCATGCTGTATATACGGGGCCCAGCTGTGCTCAGATCGACATATATCGACTTAAGAACGTCGCCTGTAGGTCCTATATAGCCGTGGGTTGCAGCTGGCTGGTATCACAGCTACTCCCATGCTGTATATATGTGGCCCAGCTGTGCTCAGATCGACATATATCGACTCAAGAACATCGCCTGTATGTCCTATATGGCCGTGGGTTGCATCTGGCTGGTATCAGAGCTACGCCCATGCTGTCTATACGGCGCCCAGCTGTGCTCAGATCGACATATATCCACTCAAGAACATCGCCTGTAAGTCCTATATTGTCGTGGGTTGCATCTGGCTGGTATCAGAGCAACTCCCATGCTGTATATACGGCGCCTAGCTGTGCTCAGATCGACATATATCCACTCAAGAACATCGCCTGTAGGTCCTATATAACCGTGGGTTACAGCTGGCTGGTATCACAGCTACCCCCATGCTGTATATACGTGGCCCAGCTGTGCTCAGATGAACATATATTGACTCAAGAACATCGCCTGTAGGTCCTATATGGCCGTGGGTTGCATCTGGCTGGTATTAGATCTACCCCCATGCTGTATATACGGCGCCCAGCTGTGCTCAGTTCGACATAAACCCACTCAAGAACATCGCCTGTAGGTCCTATATGGCCGTGGGTTGCATCTGGCTGGTATCAGAGCTAACCCCATGCTGTATATACGGGGCCCAGCTGTGCTCAGATCGACATATATCGACTCAAGAATATCGCCTGTAGGTCATATATAGCCGTAAGTTGCAGCTGGCTGGTATCACAGCTACCTCCATACTGTATATACGTGGCCCAGCTGTGCTCAGATCGACATATATCGACTCATTAACATCGCCTGTAGGTCCGTATATACGGTGCCCAGCTGTGCTCAGATCGACATGTATCCACTCAAGAACATCGCATGTAGGTCCTATATGGCCGTGGGTTGCATCTGGCTGGTATCAGAGCTACCCCCATACTGTATAAACGGGGCCCAGCTGTGCTCAGATCGACATATATCGACTCAAGAACATCGCCTGTAGGTCCTATATAGCCGTGGGTTGCAGCTGGCTGGTATCACAGCTACCCCCATGCTGTATATACGTGGCCCAGCTGTGCTCAGATCGACATATATCCACTCAAGAACATCGCCTGTAGGTCCTATATGGCCGTGAGTTGCATCTGGCTGGTATCAGAGCTACCCCCATACTGTATAAACGGGGCCCAGCTGTGCTCAGATCGACATATATCGACTCAAGAACATCGCCTGTAGGTCCTATATAGCCGTAGGTTGCAGCTGGCTGGTATCACAGCTACCCCCATGCACGTGGCCCAGCTGTGCTCAGATAGGCATATATCGACTCAAGAACATCGCCTGTAGGTCCTATATGGCCGTGGGTTGCATCTGACTGGTGTCAGAGCTACCTCCATGCTGTATATACGGCGCCCAGCTGTGCTCAGATCGACATATATCCACTCAAGAACATCGCCTGTAGGTCGTATATAGCCGTGGGTTGCAGCTGGCTGGTATCACAGCTACCCCCATGCTGTATATACGTGGTCCAGTTGTGCTCAGATCGACATATATCGACTCAAGAACATCGCCTGTAGGTCCTGTATAGCAGTGGGTTGCAGCTGGCTGGTATCACAGCTACCCCCATGCTGTAAATACGTGGCCCAGCTGTGCTCAGATCGACATATATCGACTCAAGAACATCGCCTGTAGGTCCTATATGGCCGTGGGTTACATCTGGCTGGTATCAGAGCTACCCCCATGCTGTATATACGGCGCCCAGCTGTGCTCAGACCGACATATATCCACTCAACAAGATCGCCTGTAGGTCCTATATGGCCGTGGGTTGCATCTGGCTGGTATCAGAGCTACCCCCATGCTGTATGTACAGGGCACAGCTGTGCTCAGATCGACATATATCGACTCAAGAACATCGCCTGTAGGTCCTATATAGCCGTGGGTTGCAGCTGGCTGGTATCACAGCTACCCCCTTGCTGTATATACGTGGCCCGGCTGTGCTCAGATCGACATATATCCACTCAAGAACATCGCCTGTAGGTCCTATATGGCCGTGGGTTGCATCTGGCTGGTATCAGAGCTACCCCCATACTGTATATACGGCGCCCAGCTGTGCTCAGATCGATATATATCCACTCAAGAACATCGCCTGTAGGTCCTATATAGCCGTGAATTGCAGCTGGCTGGTATCACAGCTACCCCCATGCTGTATATACGTGGCACAGCTGTGCTCAGATCGACATATATCGACTCAAGAACATCGCCTGTAGGTCCTATATGGCCGTGGGTTGCATCTTGCTGGTATCAGAGCTACCCCCATGCTGTATATACGGCGCCTAGCTGTGCTCAGATCGACATATATCCACCCAAGAACATCGCCTGTAGGTCCTATATGGCCGTGGGTTGCATCTGGCTGGTATCAGAGCTACCCCCGTGCTGTATATACGGGGCCGAGCTGTGCTCAGATCGACATATGTCGACTCAAGAACATCGCCTGTAGGTCCTATATAGCCGTGAGTTGCAGCTGGCTGGTATCACAGTTACCCCCATGCTGTATATACGTGTCCCAGCTGTGCTCAGATCGACATATATCGACTCAAGAACATCGCCTGTAGGTCCTATATGGCCGTGGGTTGCATCTGGCTGGTATCATAGCTACCCCCATGCTGTATATACGGCGCCCAGCTGTGCTCAGATGGACATTTATCCACTCAAGAACATCGCCTGTAGGTCTTATATGGCCGTGGGTTGCATCTGGCTGGTATCAGAGCTACCCCCATGCTGTATATACGGCGCCCAGCTGTGCTCAGATCGACATATATCCACTCAAGAACATCGCCTGTATGTCCTATATGGCCGTGGGTTGCAGCTGGCTGGTATCACAGCTGCCCCCATGCTGTATATAAGTGGCCCAGCTGTGCTCAGATCGACATATGTCGACTCAAGAACATCGCCTGTAGGTCCTAAATGGCCGTGGGATGCATCTGGTTGGTATCAGAGCTACCCCCATGCTGTATATACGGCGCCCAGCTGTGCTCAGATCGATATATATCCACTCAAGAACATCGCCTGTAGGTCCTACATGGCCGTGGGTTGCATCTGGCTGGTATCAGAGCTACCTCCATGCTGTATATACGTGGCCCAGCTGTGCTCAGATCGACATATGTCGACTCAAGAACATCGCCTGTAGGTTCTATATGGCCGTGGGTTGCATCTGGCTGGTATTAGAGCTACCCCCATGCTGTATATACGGCGCCCAGCTGTGCTCAGATCGACATATATCCACTCAAGAACATCGCCTGTAGGTCCTATATGGCCGTGGGTTGCATCTGGCTGGTATCAGAGCTACCCCCATGCTGTATATAAGTGGCCCAGCTGTGCTCAGATCGACATATGTCGACTCAAGAACATCGCCTGTAGGTTCTATATGGCCGTGGGTTGCATCTGGCTGGTATTAGAGCTACCCCCATGCTGTATATACGGCGCCCAGCTGTGCTCAGATCGACATATATCCACTCAAGAACATCGCCTGTAGGTCCTATATGGCCGTGGGTTGCATCTGGCTGGTATCAGAGCTACCCCCATACTGTATATACGGGGCCCAGCTGTGCTCAGATCGACATATATCGACTCAAGAACATCGCCTGTAGGTCATATATAGCCGTGGGTTGGAGCTGGCTGGTATCACAGCTACCCCCATGTTGTATATACGTGGCCCAGCTGTGCTCAGATCAACATATATCGACTCAAGAACATCGCCTGTAGGTCCTATATGGCCGTGGGTTGCATCTGGCTGGTATGAGAGCTACCCCCATGCTGTATATACGGCGCCCAGCTGTGCTCAGATCGACATATATCCACTCAAAAACATCGCCTGTAGGTCCTATATGGCCGTGGGTTGCATCTGGCTGGTATCAGAGCTACCCCCATGCTGTATATACGGCGCCCAGCTGTGCTCAGGTCTATATATATCCACTAAAGAACATCGCCTGTAGGTCCTATATGGCCGTGGGTTGCATCTGTCTCAAGTACATCGCCTGTAGGTTCTATATGGCCGTGGTTTGCATCTGGCTGGTATCAGAGCTACCTCCATGCTGTATATACGGGGCCCAGCTGTGCTCAGATCGACATATATCGACTCAAGAACATCGCTTGTAGGTCATATATAGCCGTAAGTTGCAGCTGGCTGGTATCACAGCTACCTCCATGCTGTATATACATGGCCCAGCTGTGCTCAGATCGACATATATCGACTCAAGAACATCGCCTGTAGGTCCTATATGGCCGTGGGTTGCATCTGGCTGGTATCAGAGCTACCCCCATGCTGTATATACGGCGCCTAGCTGTGCTCAGATCGACATATATCCACTCAAGAATATCGCCTGTAGATCCTATATGGCCGTGGGTTGCATCTGGCTGGTATCAGAGCTACCGCCATGCTGTATATACGGGGCCCAGCTGTGCTCAGATCGACATATATCCACATCGCCTGTAGGTCCTATATGGCTGTGTGTTGCATCTCACTGGTATCAGAGCTACCTCCATGCTGTATATACGGGGCCCAGCTGTGCTCAGATCGACATATATCGACTCAAGAACATCGCCAGTAGGTCCTATATGGCCGTGGGTTGCATCTGGCTGGATCAGAGCTACCCCCATGTTGTATACACGGCGCCCAGCTGTGCTCTGATCGACATATATCCACATCGCCTGTAGGTCCTATATGGCCGTGTGTTGCATCTGACTGGTATCAGAGCTACCTCCATGCTGTATATACGGGGCCCAGCTGTGCTCAGATCGACATATATCGACTTAAGAACATCGCCTGTAGGTCTTATATAGCCGTGGGTTGCAGCTGGCTGGTATCACAGCTACACCCATGCCGTATATACGTGGCCCAGCTGTGCTCAGATCGACATATAACGACTCAAGAGCATCGCCTGTAGGTCCTAAATGGCCGTGGGTTGCATCTGGCTGGTAACAGAGCTACCCCCATGCTGTATATACGGGGCCCAGCTGTGCTCAGATCGACATATATCGACTCAAGAACATCACTGGTAGGTCCTATATAGCCGTGGGTTGCAGCTGGCTGGTATCACAGCTACCCCCTTGCTGTATATACGTGGCCCAGCTGTGCTTAGATCGACATATATCGACTCAAGAACATCGCCTGTAGGTCCTATATAGCCGTGAATTGCAGCTGGCTGGTATCACAGCTACCCCCATGCTGTATATACGTGGCACAGCTGTGCTCAGATCGACATATATCGACTCAAGAACATCGCCTGTAGGTCCTATATGGCCGTGGGTTGCATCTGGCTGGTATCAGAGCTACCCCCATGCTGTATATAAGGCGCCTAGCTGTGCTCAGATCGACATATATCCACCCAAGAACATCGCCTGTAGGTCCTATATGGCCGTGGGTTGCATCTGGCTGGTATCAGAGCTACCCCCATGCTGTATATACGGCGCCCAGCTGTGCTTAGATCGACATATATCCACTCAAGAACATCGCCTGTATGTCCTATATGGCCGTGGGTTGCATCTGGCTGGTATCATAGCTACCCCCATGCTTTATATACGGCGCCCAGCTGTGCTCAGATCGACATATATCCACTCAAGAACATCGCCTGTAGGTCCTATATGGCCGTGGGTTGCATCTGGCTGGTATCAGAGCTACCCCCATGCTGTATATACGGCGCCCAGCTGTGCTCAGATCGACATATATCCACTCAAGAACATCGCCTGTATGTCCTATATGGCCGTGGGTTGCAGCTGGCTGGTATCACAGCTGCCCCCATGCTGTATATAAGTGGCCCAGCTGTGCTCAGATCGACATATGTCGACTCAAGAACATCGCCTGTAGGTCCTATATGGCCGTGGGATGCATCTGGTTGGTATCAGAGCTACCCCCATGCTGTATATACGGCGCCCAGCTGTGCTCAGATCGATATATATATATATATATATATATATATATATATATATATATATATATATCCACTCAAGAACATCGCCTGTAGGTCCTACATGGCCGTGGGTTGCATCTGGCTGGTATCAGAGCTACCTCCATGCTGTATATACGTGGCCCAGCTGTGCTCAGATCGATATATGTCGACTCAAGAACATCGCCTGTAGGTTCTATATGGCCGTGGGTTGCATCTGGCTGGTATTAGAGCTACCCCCATGCTGTATATACCGCGCCCAGCTGTGCTCAGATCGACATATATCCACTCAAGAACATCGCCTGTAGGTCCTATATGGCCGTGGGTTGCATCTGGCTGGTATCAGAGCTACCCCCACGCTGTATATACGTGGCCCAGCGTGGCTCAGGTCGATATATATCCACTAAAGAACATCGCCTGTAGGTCATATATGGCCGTGGGATGCATCTGGCTGGAATCAGAGCTACCCCCATGCTGTATATACGGCGCCCAGCTGTGCTCAGATCGACATATATCCACTCAAGAACATCGCCTGAAGATCCTATATGGCCGCGGGTTGCATCTGGCTGGTTTCAGAGCTACCCCATGCTGTATATTCGGGGACCAGCTGTGCTCAGATCGACATATATCGACTCAAGAACATCGCCTGTAGGTCCTATGTAGCCGTGAGTTGCAGCTGGCTGGTATCACAGCTACCCCCATGCTGTATATACGTGGCCCAGCTGTGCTCAGATCGACATATATCGACTCAAGAACATCGCCTGTAGGTCCTATATAGCCGTGGGTTGCAGCTGGCTGGTATCACAGCTACCCCCATGCTGTAAATACGTGGCCCAGTTGTGCCCAGATCGACATATATCGACTCAAGAACATCGCCTGTAGGTCCTATATGGCCGTGGGTTACATCTGGCTGGTATCAGAGCTACCCCCATGCTGTATATACGGCGCCCAGCTGTGCTCAGACCGACATATATCCACTCAAGAAGATCGCATGTAGGTCCTATATGGCCGTGGGTTGCATCAGGCTGGTATCAGAGCTACCCCCATGCTGTATGTACAGGGCACAGCTGTGCTCAGATCGACATATATCGACTCAAGAACATCGCCTGTAGGTCCTATATAGCCGTGGGTTGCAGCTGGCTGGTAGCACAGCTACCCCCATGCTGTATATACTTGGCCCAGCTGTGCTCAGATCGACATATATCCACTCAAGAACATCGCCTGTAGGTCCTATATGGCCGTGGGTTGCATCTGGCTGGTATCAGAGCTACCCTCATACTGTATAAACGGGGCCCAGCTGTGCTCAGATCGACATATATCGACTCAAGAACATCGCCTGTTGGTCCTATATAGCCGTAGGTTGCAGCTGGCTGGTATTACAGCTACCCCCTTGCTGTATATACGTGGCCCAGCTGTGCTCAGATCGACATATATCGACTCAAGAACATCGCCTGTAGGTCCTATATGGCCGTGGGTTGCATCTGACTGGTGTCAGAGCTACCCCCATGCTGTATATACGGCGCCCAGCTGTGCTCAGATCGACATATATCCACTCAAGAACATCGCCTGTAGGTCCTATATAGCCGTGGGTTGCAGCTGGCTGGTATCACAGCTACCCCCATGCTGTATATACGTGGCCCAGTTGTGCTCAGATCGACATATATCGACTCAAGAACATCGCCTGTAGGTCCTATATGGCCGTGGGTTACATCTGGCTGGTATCAGATCTACCCCCATGCTGTATATACGGCACCCAGCTGTGCTCAGACCGACATATATCCACTCAAGAAGATCGCCTGTAGGTCCTATATGGCCGTGGGTTGCATCAGGCTAATATCAGAGCTACCCCCATGCTGTATGTACAGGGCACAGCTGTGCTCAGATCGACATATATCGACTCAAGAACATCGCCTGTAGGTCCTATATAGCCGTGGGTTGCAGCTGGCTGGTAGCACAGCTACCCCCATGCTGTATATACTTGGCCCAGCTGTGCTCAGATCGACATATATCCACTCAAGAACATCGCCTGTAGGTCCTATATGGCCGTGGGTTGCATCTGACTAGTGTCAGAGCTACCCCCATGCTGTATATACGGCGCCCAGCTGTGCTCAGTGGACATATATCCACTCAAGAACATCGCCTGTAGGTCCTATATAGCCGTGGGTTGCAGCTGGCTGGTATCACAGCTACCCCCATGCTGTATATACGTGGCCCAGTTGTGCTCAGATCGACATATATCGACTCAAGAACATCGCCTGTAGATTCCTGTATAGCAGTGGGTTGCAGCTGGCTGGTATCACAGCTACCCCCATGCTGTATATACGTGGCCCAGCTGTGCTCAGATCGACATATATCGACTCAAGAACATCGCCTGTAGGTCCTATATAGCCGTGGGTTGCAGCTGGCTGGTATCAGTGCTACACCCATGCTGTATATACGGCGCCCAGCTGTGCTCAGATCGACATATATCCACTCAAGAACATCGCCCGTAGGTCCTATATGGCCGTGGGTTGCATCTGGCTGGTATCAGAGCTACCGCCATGCTATATATACGGGGCCCAGCTGTGCTCAGATCGACATATATCGACTCAAGAACATCGCCTGTAGGTCCTATATAGCTGTGGGTTGCAGCTGGCTGGTATCACAGCTACCCCCATGCTGTAAATACGTGGCCCAGCTGTGCTCAGATCGACATATATCGACTCAAGAACATCGCCTGTAGGTCCTATATGGCCGTGGGTTACATCTGGCTGGTATCAGAGCTACCCTCATGCTGTATATACGGCGCCCAGCTGTGCTCAGACCGACATATATCCACTCAAGAAGATCGCCTGTAGGTCCTATATGGCCGTGGGTTGCATCTGGCTGGTATCAGAGCTACCCCCATGCTGTATGTACAGCGCACAGCTGTGCTCAGATCGACATATATCGACTCAAGAACATCGCCTGTAGGTCCTATTTAGCTGTGGGTTGCAGCTGGCTGGTATCACAGCTACCCCCATGCTGTATATACGTGGCCCAGCTGTGCTCAGATCGACATATATCGACTCAAGAACATCGCCAGTAGGTCCTATATGGCCGTGGGTTGCATCTGGCTGGTATCAGATCTACCCCCATGCTGCATATACGGCGCCCAGCTGTGCTCAGATCGACATATATCCACTCAAGTACATCGCCTGTAGGTTCTATATGGCCGTGGGTTGCATCTGGCTGGTATCAGAGCTACCCCCATGCTGTATATACGGGGCCCAGCTGTGCTCAGATCGACATATATCGACTCAAGAACATCGCCTGTAGGTCCTATATAGCCGTGGGCTGCAGCTGGCTGGTATCAGTGCTACCCCCATGCTGTATATACGGCGCCCAGCTGTGCTCAGATCGACATATATCCAATCAAGAACATTGCCTGTAGGTCCTATATGGCCGTGGGTTGCATCTGGCTGGTATCAGAGCTACCCCCATGCTGTATATACGGGGCCCAGCTGTGCTCAGATCGACATATATCGACTCAAGAACATCGCTTGTAGGTCCTATATAGCCGTAAGTTGCAGCTGGCTGGTATCACATCTACCCCCATGCTGTATATACGTGGCCCAGCTGTGCTCAGATCGACATATATCGACTCAAGAACATCGCCTGTAGGTCCTGTATAGCAGTGGGTTGCAGCTGGCTGGTATCACAGCTACCCCCATGCTGTATATACGTGGCCCAGCTGTGCTCAGATCGACATATATCGACTCAAGAACATCGCCTGTCGGTCCTATATGGCCGTGGGTTGCATCTGGCTGGTATCACAGCTACTCCCATGCTGTATATACGTGGCCCAGCTGTGCTCAGGTCGACATATATCGACTCAAGAACATCGCCAGTAGGTCCTATATGGCCGTGGGTTGCATCTGGCTGGTATCAGAGCTACCCCCATGCTGTATATACGGCGCCCAGCTGTGCTCAGATCTACATATATCCACATCGCCTGTAGGTCCTATATGGCCGTGTGTTGCATCTGACTGGTATCAGAGCTACCTCCATGCTGTATATACGGGGCCCAGCTGTGCTCAGATCGACATATATCGACTTAAGAACATCGCCTGTAGGTCCTATATAGCCGTGGGTTGCAGCTGGCTGGTATCACAGCTACACCCATGCCGTATATACGTGGCCCAGCTGTGCTCAGATCGACATATAACGACTCAAGAGCATCGCCTGTAGGTCCTATATGGCCGTGGGTTGCATCTGGCTGGTAACAGAACTACACCCATGCTGTATATACGGGGCCCTGCTGTGCTCAGATCGACATATATCGACTCAAGAACATCACTGGTAGGTCCTATATAGCCGTGGGTTGCAGCTGGCTGGTATCACAGCTACCCCCTTGCTGTATATACGTGGCCCAGCTGTGCTCAGATCGACATATATCGACTCAAGAACATCGCCTGTAGGTCCTATATAGCCGTGAACTGCAGCTGGCTGGTATCACAGCTACCCCCATGCTGTATATACGTGGCCCAGCTGTGCTCAGATCGACATATATCGACTCAAGAACATCGCCTGTAGGTCCTATATGGCCGTGGGTTGCATCTGGCTGGTATCAGAGCTACCCCCATGCTGTATATACGGCGCCTAGCTGTGCTCAGATCGACATATATCCACCCAAGAACATCGCCTGTAGGTCCTATATGGCCGTGGGTTGCATCTGGCTGGTATCAGAGCTACCCCCATGCTGTATATACGGGGCCGAGCTGTGCTCAGATCGACATATATCGACTCAAGAACATCGCCTGCAGGTCCTATATAGCCGTGAGTTGCAGCTGGCTGGTATCACAGCTACCCCCATGCTGCATATACGTGTCCCAGCTGTGTTCAGATCGACATATATCGACTCAAGAACATCGCCTGTAGGTCCTATATGGCCGTGGGTTGCATCTGGCTGGTATCATAGCTACCCCCATGCTGTATATACGGCGCCCAGCTGTGCTCAGATCGACATATATCCACTCAAGAACATCGCCTGTATGTCCTATATGGCCGTGGGTTGCAACTGGCTGGTTTCACAGCTGCCCCCATGCTGTAAATAAGTGGCCCAGCTGTGCTCAGATCGACATATGTCGACTCAAGAACATCGCCTGTAGATCCTATATGGCCGTGGGTTGCATCTGGTTGGTATCAGAGCTACCCCCATGCTGTATATACGGCGCCCAGCTGTGCTCAGATCGATATAAATATATATCCACTCAAGAACATCGCCTGTAGGTCCTATATGGCCGTGGGTTGCATCTGGCTGGTATCAGAGCTACCCCCATACTGTATATACGTGGCCCAGCTGTGCTCAGATCAACATATATCGACTCAAGAACATCGCCTGTAGGTCCTATATGGCCGTGGGTTGTATCTGGCTGGTATTAGAGCTACCCCCATGCTGTATATACGGCGCCCAGCTGTGCTCAGATCGACATATATCCACTCAAGAACATCGCCTGTAGGTCCTATATGGCCGTGGGTTGCATCTGGCTGGTATCAGAGCTACCCCCATGCTGTATAAACGTGGCCCAGCCGTGCTCAGATCGACATATGTCGACTCAAGAACATCGCCTGTAGGTTCTATATGGCCGTGGGTTGCATCTGGTTGGTATCAGAGCTACCCCCATGCTGAATATACGGCGCCCAGCTGTGCTCAGGTCGATATATATCCACTCAAGAACATCGCCTGTAGGTCCTATATGGCCGTGGGTTGCATCTGGCTGGTATCAGAGCTACCGCCATACTGTATATACGGGGCCCAGCTGTGCTCAGATCGACATATATCGACTCAAGAACATCGCCTGTAGGTCCTATATAGCCGTGGGTTGGAGCTGGCTGGTATCACAGCTACCCCCATGTTGTATATACGTGGCCCAGCTGTGCTCAGATCAACATATATCGACTCAAGAACATCGCCTGTAAGTCCTATATGGCCGTGGGTTGCATCTGGCTGGTATGAGAGCTACCCCCATGCTGTATATACGGCGCCCAGCTGTGCTCAGATCGACATATATCCACTCAAGAACATCGCCTGTAGGTCCTGTATGGCCGTGGGTTGCATCTGGCTGGTATCAGAGCTACCCCCATGCTGTATATACGCTTCCTAGCTGTGCTCAGATCGACATATATCGACTCAAGAACATCGCCTGTAGGTCCTATATAGCCGTGGGTTGCAGCTGGCTGGTAACACAGCTACCCCCATGCTGTATATACGTGGCCCAGCTGTGCTCAGATCGACATATATGGACTCAAGAACATCGCCTGTAGGTCCTATGTGGCCGTGGGTTGAATCTGGCTGGTATCAGAGCTACCCCCATGCTGTATATACGGCGCCCAGCTGTGCTCAAATCGACATATATCCACTTAAGAACATCGCCTGCAGGTACTATATGGCCGTGGGTTGCATCTGGCTGGTATCAGAGCTACCCCCATGCTGTATATACGGGGCCCAGCTGTGCTCAGATCGACATATATCGACTCAAGAACATCGCCTGTAGGTCCTATATAGCCGTGGGTTGCGGCTGGCTGGTATCACAGCTACCCCCATGCTGTATATACGTGGCCCAGCTGTGCTCAGATCGACATATATCGACTCAAGAACATCGCCTGTAGGTTCTATATGGCCGTGGGTTGCATCTGGCTGGTATCAGAGCTACCCCCATGCTAAATATACGGCGCCCAGCTGTGCTCAGATCGACTTATATCCACATCGCCTGTAGCTCCTATATGGCCGTGGGTTGCATCTGGCTGGTATCAGAGCTACCCCCATGCTGTATATACGGCGCCCAGCTGTGCTCAGATCGACAAATATCCACTCAAGCACATCGCCTGTAGGTCCTATATGGCCGTGGGTTGCATCTGGCTGGTATCAGAGCTACTCCCATGCTGTATATACGGGGCCCAGCTGTGCTCAGATCGTCATATGTCGACACCAGAACATCGCCTGTAGGTCCTATATAGCCGTGGGTTGCAGCTGGCTGGTATCACAGCTACTCCCATACTGTATATACGTGGCCCAGCTGTGCTCAGATCGACATATATCGACTCAAGAACATCGCCTGTATGTCCTATATGGCCGTGGGTTGCATCTGGCTGGTATCAGAGCTACCCCCATGCTGTCTATACGGCGCCCAGCTGTGCTCACATCGACATATATCCACTCAAGAACATCGCCTGTAGGTCCTATACGACCGTGGGTTGCATCTGGCTGGTATCAGAGCTACCCCCATGCTGTATATACGGGGCCCAGCTGTGCTCAGATCGACATATATCGACTCAAGAACATCGCCTGTAGGTCCTATATAGCCGTGGGTTGCAGCTGGCTGGTATCACAGCAACCCCCATGCTGTATATACGTGGCCCAGCTGTGCTCAGATCGACATATAACGACTCAAGAGCATCGCCTGTAGGTCCTAAATGGCCGTGGGTTGCATCTGGCTGGTAACAGAGCTACCCCCATGCTGTATATACGGGGCCCAGCTGTGCTCAGATCGACATATATCGACTCAAGAACATCACTGGTAGGTCCTATATAGCCGTGGGTTGCAGCTGGCTGGTATCACAGCTACCCCCTTGCTGAATATACGTGGCCCAGCTGTGCTTAGATCGACATATATCGACTCAAGAACATCGCCTGTAGGTCCTATATAGCCGTGAATTGCAGCTGGCTGGTATCACAGCTACCCCCATGCTGTATATACGTGGCACAGCTGTGCTCAGATCGACATATATCGACTCAAGAACATCGCCTGTAGGTCCTATATGGCCGTGGGTTGCATCTGGCTGGTATCAGAGCTACCCCCATGCTGTATATAAGGCGCCTAGCTGTGCTCAGATCGACATATATCCACCCAAGAACATCGCCTGTAGGTCCTATATGGCCGTGGGTTGCATCTGGCTGGTATCAGAGCTACCCCCATGCTGTATATACGGCGCCCAGCTGTGCTCAGATCGACATATATCCACTCAAGAACATCGCCTGTATGTCCTATATGGCCGTGGGTTGCATCTGGCTGGTATCATAGCTACCCCCATGCTTTATATACGGCGCCCAGCTGTGCTCAGATCGACATATATCCACTCAAGAACATCGCCTGTAGGTCCTATATGGCCGTGGGTTGCATCTGGCTGGTATCAGAGCTACCCCCATGCTGTATATACGGCGCCCAGCTGTGCTCAGATCGACATATATCCACTCAAGAACATCGCCTGTATGTCCTATATGGCCGTGGGTTGCAGCTGGCTGGTATCACAGCTGCCCCCATGCTGTATATAAGTGGCCCAGCTGTGCTCAGATCGACATATGTCGACTCAAGAACATCGCCTGTAGGTCCTATATGGCCGTGGGATGCATCTGGTTGGTATCAGAGCTACCCCCATGCTGTATATACGGCGCCCAGCTGTGCTCAGATCGATATATATATATATATATATATATATATATATATATATATCCACTCAAGAACATCGCCTGTAGGTCCTACATGGCCGTGGGTTGCATCTGGCTGGTATCAGAGCTACCTCCATGCTGTATATACGTGGCCCAGCTGTGCTCAGATCGATATATGTCGACTCAAGAACATCGCCTGTAGGTTCTATATGGCCGTGGGTTGCATCTGGCTGGTATTAGAGCTACCCCCATGCTGTATATACCGCGCCCAGCTGTGCTCAGATCGACATATATCCACTCAAGAACATCGCCTGTAGGTCCTATATGGCCGTGGGTTGCATCTGGCTGGTATCAGAGCTACCCCCACGCTGTATATACGTGGCCCAGCGTGGCTCAGGTCGATATATATCCACTAAAGAACATCGCCTGTAGGTCATATATGGCCGTGGGATGCATCTGGCTGGAATCAGAGCTACCCCCATGCTGTATATACGGCGCCCAGCTGTGCTCAGATCGACATATATCCACTCAAGAACATCGCCTGAAGATCCTATATGGCCGCGGGTTGCATCTGGCTGGTTTCAGAGCTACCCCATGCTGTATATTCGGGGACCAGCTGTGCTCAGATCGACATATATCGACTCAAGAACATCGCCTGTAGGTCCTATGTAGCCGTGAGTTGCAGCTGGCTGGTATCACAGCTACCCCCATGCTGTATATACGTGGCCCAGCTGTGCTCAGATCGACATATATCGACTCAAGAACATCGCCTGTAGGTCCTATATAGCCGTGGGTTGCAGCTGGCTGGTATCACAGCTACCCCCATGCTGTAAATACGTGGCCCAGTTGTGCCCAGATCGACATATATCGACTCAAGAACATCGCCTGTAGGTCCTATATGGCCGTGGGTTACATCTGGCTGGTATCAGAGCTACCCCCATGCTGTATATACGGCGCCCAGCTGTGCTCAGACCGACATATATCCACTCAAGAAGATCGCATGTAGGTCCTATATGGCCGTGGGTTGCATCAGGCTGGTATCAGAGCTACCCCCATGCTGTATGTACAGGGCACAGCTGTGCTCAGATCGACATATATCGACTCAAGAACATCGCCTGTAGGTCCTATATAGCCGTGGGTTGCAGCTGGCTGGTAGCACAGCTACCCCCATGCTGTATATACTTGGCCCAGCTGTGCTCAGATCGACATATATCCACTCAAGAACATCGCCTGTAGGTCCTATATGGCCGTGGGTTGCATCTGGCTGGTATCAGAGCTACCCTCATACTGTATAAACGGGGCCCAGCTGTGCTCAGATCGACATATATCGACTCAAGAACATCGCCTGTTGGTCCTATATAGCCGTAGGTTGCAGCTGGCTGGTATTACAGCTACCCCCTTGCTGTATATACGTGGCCCAGCTGTGCTCAGATCGACATATATCGACTCAAGAACATCGCCTGTAGGTCCTATATGGCCGTGGGTTGCATCTGACTGGTGTCAGAGCTACCCCCATGCTGTATATACGGCGCCCAGCTGTGCTCAGATCGACATATATCCACTCAAGAACATCGCCTGTAGGTCCTATATAGCCGTGGGTTGCAGCTGGCTGGTATCACAGCTACCCCCATGCTGTATATACGTGGCCCAGTTGTGCTCAGATCGACATATATCGACTCAAGAACATCGCCTGTAGGTCCTATATGGCCGTGGGTTACATCTGGCTGGTATCAGATCTACCCCCATGCTGTATATACGGCACCCAGCTGTGCTCAGACCGACATATATCCACTCAAGAAGATCGCCTGTAGGTCCTATATGGCCGTGGGTTGCATCAGGCTAATATCAGAGCTACCCCCATGCTGTATGTACAGGGCACAGCTGTGCTCAGATCGACATATATCGACTCAAGAACATCGCCTGTAGGTCCTATATAGCCGTGGGTTGCAGCTGGCTGGTAGCACAGCTACCCCCATGCTGTATATACTTGGCCCAGCTGTGCTCAGATCGACATATATCCACTCAAGAACATCGCCTGTAGGTCCTATATGGCCGTGGGTTGCATCTGACTAGTGTCAGAGCTACCCCCATGCTGTATATACGGCGCCCAGCTGTGCTCAGTGGACATATATCCACTCAAGAACATCGCCTGTAGGTCCTATATAGCCGTGGGTTGCAGCTGGCTGGTATCACAGCTACCCCCATGCTGTATATACGTGGCCCAGTTGTGCTCAGATCGACATATATCGACTCAAGAACATCGCCTGTAGATTCCTGTATAGCAGTGGGTTGCAGCTGGCTGGTATCACAGCTACCCCCATGCTGTATATACGTGGCCCAGCTGTGCTCAGATCGACATATATCGACTCAAGAACATCGCCTGTAGGTCCTATATAGCCGTGGGTTGCAGCTGGCTGGTATCAGTGCTACACCCATGCTGTATATACGGCGCCCAGCTGTGCTCAGATCGACATATATCCACTCAAGAACATCGCCCGTAGGTCCTATATGGCCGTGGGTTGCATCTGGCTGGTATCAGAGCTACCGCCATGCTATATATACGGGGCCCAGCTGTGCTCAGATCGACATATATCGACTCAAGAACATCGCCTGTAGGTCCTATATAGCTGTGGGTTGCAGCTGGCTGGTATCACAGCTACCCCCATGCTGTAAATACGTGGCCCAGCTGTGCTCAGATCGACATATATCGACTCAAGAACATCGCCTGTAGGTCCTATATGGCCGTGGGTTACATCTGGCTGGTATCAGAGCTACCCTCATGCTGTATATACGGCGCCCAGCTGTGCTCAGACCGACATATATCCACTCAAGAAGATCGCCTGTAGGTCCTATATGGCCGTGGGTTGCATCTGGCTGGTATCAGAGCTACCCCCATGCTGTATGTACAGCGCACAGCTGTGCTCAGATCGACATATATCGACTCAAGAACATCGCCTGTAGGTCCTATTTAGCTGTGGGTTGCAGCTGGCTGGTATCACAGCTACCCCCATGCTGTATATACGTGGCCCAGCTGTGCTCAGATCGACATATATCGACTCAAGAACATCGCCAGTAGGTCCTATATGGCCGTGGGTTGCATCTGGCTGGTATCAGATCTACCCCCATGCTGCATATACGGCGCCCAGCTGTGCTCAGATCGACATATATCCACTCAAGTACATCGCCTGTAGGTTCTATATGGCCGTGGGTTGCATCTGGCTGGTATCAGAGCTACCCCCATGCTGTATATACGGGGCCCAGCTGTGCTCAGATCGACATATATCGACTCAAGAACATCGCCTGTAGGTCCTATATAGCCGTGGGCTGCAGCTGGCTGGTATCAGTGCTACCCCCATGCTGTATATACGGCGCCCAGCTGTGCTCAGATCGACATATATCCAATCAAGAACATTGCCTGTAGGTCCTATATGGCCGTGGGTTGCATCTGGCTGGTATCAGAGCTACCCCCATGCTGTATATACGGGGCCCAGCTGTGCTCAGATCGACATATATCGACTCAAGAACATCGCTTGTAGGTCCTATATAGCCGTAAGTTGCAGCTGGCTGGTATCACATCTACCCCCATGCTGTATATACGTGGCCCAGCTGTGCTCAGATCGACATATATCGACTCAAGAACATCGCCTGTAGGTCCTGTATAGCAGTGGGTTGCAGCTGGCTGGTATCACAGCTACCCCCATGCTGTATATACGTGGCCCAGCTGTGCTCAGATCGACATATATCGACTCAAGAACATCGCCTGTCGGTCCTATATGGCCGTGGGTTGCATCTGGCTGGTATCAGAGCTACCCCCATGCTGTATGTACAGGGCACAGCTGTGCTCAGATCGACATATATCGACTCAAGAAAATCGCCTGTAGGTCCTATATAGCCGTGGGTTGCAGCTGGCTGGTATCACAGCTACTCCCATGCTGTATATACGTGGCCCAGCTGTGCTCAGGTCGACATATATCGACTCAAGAACATCGCCAGTAGGTCCTATATGGCCGTGGGTTGCATCTGGCTGGTATCAGAGCTACCCCCATGCTGTATATACGGCGCCCAGCTGTGCTCAGATCTACATATATCCACATCGCCTGTAGGTCCTATATGGCCGTGTGTTGCATCTGACTGGTATCAGAGCTACCTCCATGCTGTATATACGGGGCCCAGCTGTGCTCAGATCGACATATATCGACTTAAGAACATCGCCTGTAGGTCCTATATAGCCGTGGGTTGCAGCTGGCTGGTATCACAGCTACACCCATGCCGTATATACGTGGCCCAGCTGTGCTCAGATCGACATATAACGACTCAAGAGCATCGCCTGTAGGTCCTATATGGCCGTGGGTTGCATCTGGCTGGTAACAGAACTACACCCATGCTGTATATACGGGGCCCTGCTGTGCTCAGATCGACATATATCGACTCAAGAACATCACTGGTAGGTCCTATATAGCCGTGGGTTGCAGCTGGCTGGTATCACAGCTACCCCCTTGCTGTATATACGTGGCCCAGCTGTGCTCAGATCGACATATATCGACTCAAGAACATCGCCTGTAGGTCCTATATAGCCGTGAACTGCAGCTGGCTGGTATCACAGCTACCCCCATGCTGTATATACGTGGCCCAGCTGTGCTCAGATCGACATATATCGACTCAAGAACATCGCCTGTAGGTCCTATATGGCCGTGGGTTGCATCTGGCTGGTATCAGAGCTACCCCCATGCTGTATATACGGCGCCTAGCTGTGCTCAGATCGACATATATCCACCCAAGAACATCGCCTGTAGGTCCTATATGGCCGTGGGTTGCATCTGGCTGGTATCAGAGCTACCCCCATGCTGTATATACGGGGCCGAGCTGTGCTCAGATCGACATATATCGACTCAAGAACATCGCCTGCAGGTCCTATATAGCCGTGAGTTGCAGCTGGCTGGTATCACAGCTACCCCCATGCTGCATATACGTGTCCCAGCTGTGTTCAGATCGACATATATCGACTCAAGAACATCGCCTGTAGGTCCTATATGGCCGTGGGTTGCATCTGGCTGGTATCATAGCTACCCCCATGCTGTATATACGGCGCCCAGCTGTGCTCAGATCGACATATATCCACTCAAGAACATCGCCTGTATGTCCTATATGGCCGTGGGTTGCAACTGGCTGGTTTCACAGCTGCCCCCATGCTGTAAATAAGTGGCCCAGCTGTGCTCAGATCGACATATGTCGACTCAAGAACATCGCCTGTAGATCCTATATGGCCGTGGGTTGCATCTGGTTGGTATCAGAGCTACCCCCATGCTGTATATACGGCGCCCAGCTGTGCTCAGATCGATATAAATATATATCCACTCAAGAACATCGCCTGTAGGTCCTATATGGCCGTGGGTTGCATCTGGCTGGTATCAGAGCTACCCCCATACTGTATATACGTGGCCCAGCTGTGCTCAGATCAACATATATCGACTCAAGAACATCGCCTGTAGGTCCTATATGGCCGTGGGTTGTATCTGGCTGGTATTAGAGCTACCCCCATGCTGTATATACGGCGCCCAGCTGTGCTCAGATCGACATATATCCACTCAAGAACATCGCCTGTAGGTCCTATATGGCCGTGGGTTGCATCTGGCTGGTATCAGAGCTACCCCCATGCTGTATAAACGTGGCCCAGCCGTGCTCAGATCGACATATGTCGACTCAAGAACATCGCCTGTAGGTTCTATATGGCCGTGGGTTGCATCTGGTTGGTATCAGAGCTACCCCCATGCTGAATATACGGCGCCCAGCTGTGCTCAGGTCGATATATATCCACTCAAGAACATCGCCTGTAGGTCCTATATGGCCGTGGGTTGCATCTGGCTGGTATCAGAGCTACCGCCATACTGTATATACGGGGCCCAGCTGTGCTCAGATCGACATATATCGACTCAAGAACATCGCCTGTAGGTCCTATATAGCCGTGGGTTGGAGCTGGCTGGTATCACAGCTACCCCCATGTTGTATATACGTGGCCCAGCTGTGCTCAGATCAACATATATCGACTCAAGAACATCGCCTGTAAGTCCTATATGGCCGTGGGTTGCATCTGGCTGGTATGAGAGCTACCCCCATGCTGTATATACGGCGCCCAGCTGTGCTCAGATCGACATATATCCACTCAAGAACATCGCCTGTAGGTCCTGTATGGCCGTGGGTTGCATCTGGCTGGTATCAGAGCTACCCCCATGCTGTATATACGCTTCCTAGCTGTGCTCAGATCGACATATATCGACTCAAGAACATCGCCTGTAGGTCCTATATAGCCGTGGGTTGCAGCTGGCTGGTAACACAGCTACCCCCATGCTGTATATACGTGGCCCAGCTGTGCTCAGATCGACATATATGGACTCAAGAACATCGCCTGTAGGTCCTATGTGGCCGTGGGTTGAATCTGGCTGGTATCAGAGCTACCCCCATGCTGTATATACGGCGCCCAGCTGTGCTCAAATCGACATATATCCACTTAAGAACATCGCCTGCAGGTACTATATGGCCGTGGGTTGCATCTGGCTGGTATCAGAGCTACCCCCATGCTGTATATACGGGGCCCAGCTGTGCTCAGATCGACATATATCGACTCAAGAACATCGCCTGTAGGTCCTATATAGCCGTGGGTTGCGGCTGGCTGGTATCACAGCTACCCCCATGCTGTATATACGTGGCCCAGCTGTGCTCAGATCGACATATATCGACTCAAGAACATCGCCTGTAGGTCCTATGTGGCCGTGGGTTGCATCTGGCTGGTATCAGAGCTACCCCCATGCTGTATATACGGGGCCCAGCTGTGCTCAGATCGACATATATCGACTCAAGAACATCGCCTGTAGGTCCTATATAGCCGTGGGTTGCAGCTGGCTGGTATCACAGCAACCCCCATGCTGTATATACGTGGCCCAGCTGTGCTCAGATCGACATATATCCACCCAAGAACATCGCCTGTAGGTCCTATATGGCCGTGGGTTGCATCTGGCTGGTATCAGAGCTACCCCCGTGCTGTATATACGGGGCCGAGCTGTGCTCAGATCGACATATATCGACTCAAGAACATCGCCTGTAGGTCCTATATAGCCGTGAGTTGCAGCTGGCTGGTATCACAGTTACCCCCATGCTGTATATACGTGTCCCAGCTGTGCTCAGATCGACATATATCGACTCAAGAACATCGCCTGTAGGTCCTATATGGCCGTGGGTTGTATCTGGCTGGTATCATAGCTACCCCCATGCTGTATATACGGCGCCCAGCTGTGCTCAGATGGACATTTATCCACTCAAGAACATCGCCTGTAGGTCCTATATGGCCGTGGGTTGCATCTGGCTGGTATCAGAGCTACCCCCATGCTGTATATACGGGGCCCAGCTGTGCTCAGATCGACATATATCGACTCAAGAACATCGCCTGTAGGTCCTATATAGCCGTGGGTTGCGGCTGGCTGGTATCACAGCTACCCCCATGCTGAATATACGGCGCCCAGCTGTGCTCAGATCGACTTATATCCACATCGCCTGTAGGTCCTATATGGCCGTGGGTTGCATCTGGCTGGTATCAGAGCTACCCCCATGCTGTATATACCGCGCCCAGCTGTGCTCAGATCGACAAATATCCACTCAAGCACATCGCCTGTAGGTCCTATATGGCCGTGGGTTGCATCTGGCTGGTATCAGAGCTACTCCCATGCTGTATATACGGGGCCCTGCTGTGCTCAGATCGTCATATGTCGACACAAGAACATCGCCTGTAGGTCCTATATAGCCGTGGGTTGCAGCTGGCTGGTATCACAGCTACTCCCTTGCTGTATATACGTGGCCCAGCTGTGCTCAGGTCGACATATATCGACTCAAGAACATCGCCAGTAGGTCCTATATGGCCGTGGGTTGCATCTGGCTGGTATCAGAGCTACCCCCATGCTGTATATACGGCGCCCAGCTGTGCTCAGATCTACATATATCCACATCGCCTGTAGGTCCTATATGGCCGTGTGTTGCATCTGACTGGTATCAGAGCTACCTCCATGCTGTATATACGGGGCCCAGCTGTGCTCAGATCGACATATATCGACTTAAGAACATCGCCTGTAGGTCCTATATAGCCGTGGGTTGCAGCTGGCTGGTATCACAGCTACACCCATGCCGTATATACGTGGCCCAGCTGTGCTCAGATCGACATATAACGACTCAAGAGCATCGCCTGTAGGTCCTATATGGATCAAGATAAGTGCACCACTTGGAAGACTCACGACAGTCTTCCAAGCGGAATTAACAGGAATACTAAAATGTGTTCAAATTTTAGCTGAACGGAATATTAAGGATAAACATATCCAAATACTCACCGACAGCAAAGCAGCTCTAAATGCACTAAATGCCAACACATTTGTGTCGAAAGAGTTATATTCATGTCTACACAGCCTGGAGGAGCTAGCTAAATATAACAAACTAGAACTCTGCTGGATAAAAGGACATAGTGGCATCAAGGGGAACGAAATAGCAGACGAACTTGCCAGGAAGGGATCCTCACATCCTCTAATAACCCAAGAGGATGAAATACTTTCCGCAGGTACTCTGAAAAAAATAATAGAGCATAGGACACATGCTCTACATAAGGTAAGATGGCGAGAAACGCCGGGCTGCAAACAATCAAAGGTTGCAATCAGGCAGCCTTGTAAAATTGCAGCCACGGCCCGCCTTAACTTATCTAGAACCAGTCTGAAATTATTGACTAACATCCTAACCGGCCACTGCCGGCTAAACAAACACCTACACACGATGGGCCTGGTGAACAGCCCGTTATGTAGAGGGTGTAATGAAGAACTAGAAACAGCAGAGCATGTAATATGCCTCTGCCCAGCTCTAGTAAACACCAGGCATCAAATACTAGGGGAGTGCTGGCCTAGTATGGTCAGCATTGGCAGCTCCTCACCCGCCAGGGTTTTGCGGCTTGCACGCAAAATTGACTGGTGGGACGAGTGAGCAGCCTTTAAAGGGAGGTTTCACAATGGGCCTATCTTGAGGCCTAAGTGTCTGTAGCTATGCTACCCTCCAGCCAACTATCCAGAACTATCCAGAGGTCCTATATGGCCGTGGGTTGCATCTGGCTGGTAACAGAACTACCCCCATGCTGTATATACGGGGCCCTGCTGTGCTCAGATCGACATATATCGACTCAAGAACATCACTGGTAGGTCCTATATAGCCGTGGGTTGCAGCTGGCTGGTATCACAGCTACCCCCTTGCTGTATATACGTGGCCCAGCTGTGCTCAGATCGACATATATCGACTCAAGAACATCGCCTGTAGGTCCTATATAGCCGTGAACTGCAGCTGGCTGGTATCACAGCTACCCCCATGCTGTATATACGTGGCCCAGCTGTGCTCAGATCGACATATATCGACTCAAGAACATCGCCTGTAGGTCCTATATGGCCGTGGGTTGCATCTGGCTGGTATCAGAGCTACCCCCATGCTGTATATACGGCGCCTAGCTGTGCTCAGATCGACATATATCCACCCAAGAACATCGCCTGTAGGTCCTATATGGCCGTGGGTTGCATCTGGCTGGTATCAGAGCTACCCCCATGCTGTATATACGGGGCCGAGCTGTGCTCAGATCGACATATATCGACTCAAGAACATCGCCTGCAGGTCCTATATAGCCGTGAGTTGCAGCTGGCTGGTATCACAGCTACCCCCATGCTGCATATACGTGTCCCAGCTGTGTTCAGATCGACATATATCGACTCATGAACATCGCCTGTAGGTCCTATATGGCCGTGGGTTGCATCTGGCTGGTATCATAGCTACCCCCATGCTGTATATACGGCGCCCAGCTGTGCTCAGATCGACATATATCCACTCAAGAAGATCGCCTGTATGTCCTATATGGCCGTGGGTTGCAACTGGCTGGTTTCACAGCTGCCCCCATGCTGTAAATAAGTGGCCCAGCTGTGCTCAGATCGACATATGTCGACTCAAGAACATCTCCTGTAGATCCTATATGGCCGTGGGTTGCATCTGGTTGGTATCAGAGCTACCCCCATGCTGTATATACGGCGCCCAGCTGTGCTCAGATCGATATAAATATATATCCACTCAAGAACATCGCCTGTAGGTCCTATATGGCCGTGGGTTGCATCTGGCTGGTATCAGAGCTACCCCCATACTGTATATACGTGGCCCAGCTGTGCTCAGATCAACATATATCGACTCAAGAACATCGCCTGTAGGTCCTATATGGCCGTGGGTTGTATCTGGCTGGTATTAGAGCTACCCCCATGCTGTATATACGGCGCCCAGCTGTGCTCAGATCGACATATATCCACTCAAGAACATCGCCTGTAGGTCCTATATGGCCGTGGGTTGCATCTGGCTGGTATCAGAGCTACCCCCATGCTGTATAAACGTGGCCCAGCCGTGCTCAGATCGACATATGTCGACTCAAGAACATCGCCTGTAGGTTCTATATGGCCGTGGGTTGCATCTGGTTGGTATCAGAGCTACCCCCATGCTGAATATACGGCGCCCAGCTGTGCTCAGGTCGATATATATCCACTCAAGAACATCGCCTGTAGGTCCTATATGGCCGTGGGTTGCATCTGGCTTGTATCAGAGCTACCGCCATACTGTATATACGGGGCCCAGCTGTGCTCAGATCGACATATATCGACTCAAGAACATCGCCTGTAGGTCCTATATAGCCGTGGGTTGGAGCTGGCTGGTATCACAGCTACCCCCATGTTGTATATACGTGGCCCAGCTGTGCTCAGATCAACATATATCGACTCAAGAACATCGCCTGTAAGTCCTATATGGCCGTGGGTTGCATCTGGCTGGTATGAGAGGTACCCCCATGCTGTATATACGGCGCCCAGCTGTGCTCAGATCGACATATATCCACTCAAGAACATCGCCTGTAGGTCCTGTATGGCCGTGGGTTGCATCTGGCTGGTATCAGAGCTACCCCCATGCTGTATATACGCTTCCTAGCTGTGCTCAGATCGACATATATCGACTCAAGAACATCGCCTGTAGGTCCTATATAGCTGTGGGTTGCAGCTGGCTGGTAACACAGCTACCCCCATGCTGTATATACGTGGCCCAGCTGTGCTCAGATCGACATATATGGACTCAAGAACATCGCCTGTAGGTCCTATGTGGCCGTGGGTTGAATCTGGCTGGTATCAGAGCTACCCCCATGCTGTATATACGGCGCCCAGCTGTGCTCAAATCGACATATATCCACTTAAGAACATCGCCTGCAGGTACTATATGGCCGTGGGTTGCATCTGGCTGGTATCAGAGCTACCCCCATGCTGTATATACGGGGCCCAGCTGTGCTCAGATCGACATATATCGACTCAAGAACATCGCCTGTAGGTCCTATATAGCCGTGGGTTGCGGCTGGCTGGTATCACAGCTACCCCCATGCTGTATATACGTGGCCCAGCTGTGCTCAGATCGACATATATCGACTCAAGAACATCGCCTGTAGGTTCTATATGGCCGTGGGTTGCATCTGGCTGGTATCAGAGCTACCCCCATGCTAAATATACGGCGCCCAGCTGTGCTCAGATCGACTTATATCCACATCGCCTGTAGCTCCTATATGGCCGTGGGTTGCATCTGGCTGGTATCAGAGCTACCCCCATGCTGTATATACGGCGCCCAGCTGTGCTCAGATCGACAAATATCCACTCAAGCACATCGCCTGTAGGTCCTATATGGCCGTGGGTTGCATCTGGCTGGTATCAGAGCTACTCCCATGCTGTATATACGGGGCCCAGCTGTGCTCAGATCGTCATATGTCGACACAAGAACATCGCCTGTAGGTCCTATATAGCCGTGGGTTGCAGCTGGCTGGTATCACAGCTACTCCCATGCTGTATATACGTGGCCCAGCTGTGCTCAGATCGACATATATCGACTCAAGAACATCGCCTGTATGTCCTATATGGCCGTGGGTTGCATCTGGCTGGTATCAGAGCTACCCCCATGCTGTCTATACGGCGCCCAGCTGTGCTCAGATCGACATATATCCACTCAAGAGCATCGCCTGTAGGTCCTATACGGCCGTGGGTTGCATCTGGCTGGTATCAGAGCTACCCCCATGCTGTATATACGGGGCCCAGCTGTGCTCAGATCGACATATATCGACTCAAGAACATCGCCTGTAGGTCCTATATAGCCGTGGGTTGCAGCTGGCTGGTATCACAGCAACCCCCATGCTGTATATACGTGGCCCAGCTGTGCTTAGATCGACATATATCGACTCAAGAACATCGCCTGTATGTCCTATATGGCCGTGGGTTGCATCTGGCTGGTATCAGAGCTACCCCCATGCTGTCTATACGGCGCCCAGCTGTGCTCAGATCGACATATATCCACTCAAGAGCATCGCCTGTAGGTCCTATATGGCTGTGGGTTGCATCTGGCTGGTATCAGAGCTACCCCCATGCTGTATATACGTGGCCCAGCTGTGCTCAGATCGACATATATCGACTCAAGAACATCGCCTGTAGGTCCTATATGGCCGTGGGTTGCATCAGGCTGGTATCAGAGCTACCCCAATGCTATATATACGGCGCCCAGCTGTGCTCAGATCGACATATATCCACTCAAGAACATCGCCTGTAGGTCCTATATGGCCGTGGGTTACATCTGGCTGGTATCAGAGCTACCCCCATGCTGTATATACGGGGCCCAGCTGTGCTCAGATCGACATATATCGACTCAAGAACATCGCCTGTAGGTCCTATATAGCCTAGTTTGCAGCTGGCTGGTATCACAGCTACCCCCATGCTTGTATATACGTGGCCCAGCTGTGCTCAGATCGACATATATCGACTCAAGAACATCGCCTGTAGGTCCTATGTGGCCGTGGGTTGCATCTGGCTGGTATCAGAGCTACCCCATGCTGTATATACGGCGCCCAGCTGTGCTCAAATCGACATATATCCACTCAAGAACATCGCCTGTAGGTCCTATATGGCCGTGGGTTGCATCTGGCTGGTATCAGAGCTACCCCCATGCTGTATATACGGGGCCCAGCTGTGCTCAGATCGACATATATCGACTCAAGAACATCGCCTGTAGGTCCTATATGGCCGTGGGTTGCATCTGGCTGGTATCAGAGCTACCCCCATGCTGTATATACGGCGCCCAGCTGTGCTCAGATCGACATATATCCACATCGCCTGTAGGTCCTATATGGCCGTGGGTTGCATCTGGCTGGTATCAGAGCTACCCCCATGCTGTATATACGGCGCCCAGCTGTGCTCAGATCGACATATATCCACATCGCCTGTAGGTCCTATATGGCCGTGGGTTGCATCTGGCTGGTATCAGAGCTACCCCCATGCTGTATATAAGGCGCCCAGCTGTGCTCAGATCGACAAATATGCACTCAAGCACATCGCCTGTAGGTCCTATATGGCCGTGGGTTGCATCTGGCTGGTATCAGAGCTACTCCCATGCTGTATATACGGGGCCCAGCTGTGCTCAGATCGTCATATATCGACACAAGAACATCGCCTGTAGGTCCTATATAGCCGTAGGTTGCAGCTGGCTGGTATCACAGCTACTCCCATGCTGTATATACGTGGCCCAGCTGTGCTTAGATCGACATATATCGACTCAAGAACATCGCCTGTATGTCCTATATGGCCGTGGGCTGCATCTGGCTGCTATCAGAGCTACCCCCATGCTGTCTATACGGCGCCCAGCTGTGCTCAGATCGACATATATCCACTCAAGAACATCGCCTGTAGGTCCTATACGGCCGTGGGTTGCATCTGGCTGGTATCAGAGCTACCCCCATGCTGTATATACGGGGCCCAGCTGTGCTCAGATCGACATATATCGACTCAAGAACATCGCCTGTAGGTCCTATATAGCCGTGGGTTGCAGCTGGCTGGTATCACAGCAACCCCCATGCTGTATATACGTGGCCCAGCTGTGCTCAGATCGACATATATCGACTCAAGAACATCGCCTGTATGTCCTATATGGCCGTGGGTTGCATCTGGCTGGTATCAGAGCTACCCCCATGCTGTCTATACGGCGCCCAGCTGTGCTCAGATCGACATATATCCACTCAAGAACATCGCCTGTAGGTCCTATATGGCCGTGGGTTGCATCTGGCTGGTATCAGAGCTACCACCATGCTGTATATACGGGGCCCAGCTGTGCTCAGATCGACATATATCGACTCAAGAACATCGCCTGTAGGTCCTATATAGCCGTAAGTTGCAGCTGGCTGGTATCACAGCTACCCCCCTGCTGTATATACGTGGCCCAGCTGTGCTCAGATCGACATATATCGACTCAAGAACATCGCCTGTAGGTCCGTATATACGTTGCCCAGCTGTGGTCAGATCGACATATATCCACTCAAGAACATCGCCTGTAGGTCCTATATGGCCGTGGGTTGTATCTGGCTGGTATCAAAGCTACCCCCATACTGTATATACGGGGCCCAGCTGTGCTCAGATCGACATATATCGACTATAGAACATCGCCTGTAGGTCCTATATAGCCGTGGGTTGCAACTGACTGGTATTACAGCTACCCCCATGCTGTATATACGTGGCCCACCTGTGCTCAGATCGACATATATCGACTCAAGAACATCGCCTGTAGGTCCTATATGGCCGTGGGTTGCATCTGGCTGGTATGAGAGCTACCCCCATGCTGTATATACGGCGCCCAGCTGTGCTCAGATCGACATATATCCACTCAAGAACATCGCCTGCATGTCCTATATGGCCGTGGGTTGCAACTGGCTGGTTTCACAGCTGCCCCCATGCTGTATATAAGTGGCCCAGCTGTGCTCAGATCGACATATGTCGACTCAAGAACATCGCCTGTAGATCCTATATGGCCGTGGGTTGCATCTGGTTGGTATCAGAGCTACCCCCATGCTGTATATACGGCGCCCAGCTGTGCTCAGATCGATATATATCCACTCAAGAACATCGCCTGTAGGTCCTATATGGCCGTGGGTTGCATCTGGCTGGTATCAGAGCTACCCCCATACTGTATATACGTGGCCCAGCTGTGCTCAGATCAACATATATCGACTCAAGAACATCGCCTGTAGGTCCTATATGGCCGTGGGTTGTATCTGGCTGGTATTAGAGCTACCCCCATGCTGTATATAAGGCGCCCAGCTGTGCTCAGATCGACATATATTCACTCAAGAACATCGCCTGTAGGTCCTATATGGCCGTGGGTTGCATCTGGCTGGTATCAGAGCTACCCCCATGCTGTATAAACGTGGCCCAGCCGTGCTCAGATCGACATATGTCGACTCAAGAACATCGCCTGTAGGTTCTATATGGCCGTGGGTTGCATCTGGTTGGTATCAGAGCTACCCCCATGCTGAATATACGGCGCCCAGCTGTGCTCAGGTCGATATATATCCACTCAAGAACATCGCCTGTAGGTCCTATATGGCCGTGGGTTGCATCTGGCTGGTATCAGAGCTACCGCCATACTGTATATACGGGGCCCAGCTGTGCTCAGATCGACATATATCGACTCAAGAACATCGCCTGTAGGTCCTATATAGCCGTGGGTTGGAGCTGGCTGGTATCACAGCTACCCCCATGTTGTATATACGTGGCCCAGCTGTGCTCAGATCAACATATATCGACTCAAGAACATCGCCTGTAGGTCCTATATGGCCGTGGGTTGCATCTGGCTGGTATGAGAGCTACCCCCATGCTGTATATACGGCGCCCAGCTGTGCTCAGATCGACATATATCCACTCAAGAACATCGCCTGTAGGTCCTGTATGGCCGTGGGTTGCATCTGGCTGGTATCAGAGCTACCCCCATGCTGTATATACGGTTCCTGGCTGTGCTCAGATCGACATATATCGACTCAAGAACATCGCCTGTAGGTCCTATATAGCCGTGGGTTGCAGCTGGCTGGTATCACAGCTACCCCCATGCTGTATATACGTGGCCCAGCTGTGCTCAGATCGACATATATGGACTCAAGAACATCGCCTGTAGGTCCTATGTGGCCGTGGGTTGAATCTGGCTGGTATCAGAGCTACCCCCATGCTGTATATACGGCGCCCAGCTGTGCTCAAATCGACATATATCCACTTAAGAACATCGCCTGCAGGTACTATATGGCAGTGGGTTGCATCTGGCTGGTATCAGAGCTACCCCCATGCTGTATATACGGGGCCCAGCTGTGCTCAGATCGACATATATCGACTCAAGAACATCGCCTGTAGGTCCTATATAGCCGTGGGTTGCGGCTGGCTGGTATCACAGCTACCCCCATGCTGAATATACGGCGCCCAGCCGTGCTCAGATCGACTTATATCCACATCGCCTGTAGGTCCTATATGGCCGTGGGTTGCATCTGGCTGGTATCAGAGCTACCCCCATGCTGTATATACGGCGCCCAGCTGTGCTCAGATCGACAAATATCCACTCAAGCACATCGCCTGTAGGTCCTATATGGCCGTGGGTTGCATCTGGCTGGTATCAGAGCTACTCCCATGCTGTATATACGGGGCCCAGCTGTGCTCAGATCGTCATATGTCGACACAAGAACATCGCCTGTAGGTCCTATATAGCCGTGGGTTGCAGCTGGCTGGTATCACAGCTACTCCCATGCTGTATATACGTGGCCCAGCTGTGCTCAGATCGATATATATCGACTCAAGAACATCGCCTGTATGTACTATATGGCCGTGGGTTGCATCTGGCTGGTATCAGAGCTACCCCCATGCTGTCTATACGGCGCCCAGCTGTGCTCACATCGACATATATCCACTCAAGAACATCGCCTGTAGGTCCTATACGGCCGTGGGTTGCATCTGGCTGGTATCAGAGCTACCCCCATGCTGTATATACGGGGCCCAGCTGTGCTCAGATCGACATATATCGACTCAAGAACATCGCCTGTAGGTCCTATATAGCCGTGGGTTGCAGCTGGCTGGTATCACAGCAACCCCCATGCTGTATATACGGGGCCCTGCTGTGCTCAGATCGACATATATCGACTCAAGAACATCACTGGTAGGTCCTATATAGCCGTGGGTTGCAGCTGGCTGGTATCACAGCTACCCCCTTGCTGTATATACGTGGCCCAGCTGTGCTCAGATCGACATATATCGACTCAAGAACATCGCCTGTAGGTCCTATATAGCCGTGAATTGCAGCTGGCTGGTATCACAGCTACCCCCATGCTGTATATACGTGGCCCAGCTGTGCTCAGATCGACATATATCGACTCAAGAACATCGCCTGTAGGTCCTATATGGCCGTGGGTTGCATCTGGCTGGTATCAGAGCTACCCCCATGCTGTATATACGGCGCCTAGCTGTGCTCAGATCGACATATATCCACCCAAGAACATCGCCTGTAGGTCCTATATGGCCGTGGGTTGCATTTGGCTGGTATCAGAGCTACCCCCATGCTGTATATACGGGGCCGAGCTGTGCTCAGATCTAAATATATCGACTCAAGAACATCGCCTGCAGGTCCTATATAGCCGTGAGTTGCAGCTGGCTGGTATCACAGCTACCCCCATGCTGCATATACGTGTCCCAGCTGTGTTCAGATCGACATATATCGACTCAAGAACATCGCCTGTAGGCCCTATATGGCCGTGGGTTGCATCTGGCTGGTATCATAGCTACCCCCATGCTGTATATACGGCGCCCAGCTGTGCTCAGATCGACATATATCCACTCAAGAACATCGCCTGTATGTCCTATATGGCCGTGGGTTGCAACTGGCTGGTTTCACAGCTGCCCCCATGCTGTATATAAGTGGCCCAGCTGCGCTCAGATCGACATATGTCGACTCAAGAACATCGCCTGTAGATCCTATATGGCCGTGGGTTGCATCTGGTTGGTATCAGAGCTACCCCCATGCTGTATATACGGCGCCCAGCTGTGCTCAGATCGATATATATCCACTCAAGAACATCGCCTGTAGGTCCTATATGGCCGTGGGTTGCATCTGGATGGTATCAGAGCTACCCCCATACTGTATATACGTGGCCCAGCTGTGCTCAGATCAACATATATCGACTCAAGAACATCGCCTGTAGGTCCTATATGGCCGTGGGTTGTATCTGGCTGGTATTAGAGCTACCCCCATGCTGTATATACGGCGCCCAGCTGTGCTCAGATCGACATATATCCACTCAAGAACATCGCCTGTAGGTCCTATATGGCCGTGGGTTGCATCTGGCTGGTATCAGAGCTACCCCCATGCTGTATAAACGTGGCCCAGCCGTGTTCAGATCGACATATGTCGACTCAAGAACATCGCCAGTAGGTTCTATATGGCCGTGGGTTGCATCTGGTTGGTATCAGAGCTACCCCCATGCTGAATATACGGCGCCCAGCTGTGCTCAGATCGACATATATCGACTCAAGAACATCGCCTGTAGGTCCTATATGGCCGTGGGTTGCATCTGGCTGGTATCATAGCTACCCCCATGCTGTATATACGGCGCCCAGCTGTGCTCAGATCGACATATATCCACTCAAGAACATCGCCTGCACGTCCTATATGGCCGTGGGTTGCAACTGGCTGGTTTCACAGCTGCCCCCATGCTGTATATAAGTGGCCCAGCTGTGCTCAGATCGACATATGTCGACTCAAGAACATCGCCTGTAGATCCTATATGGCCGTGGGTTGCATCTGGTTGGTATCAGAGCTACCCCCATGCTGTATATACGGCGCCCAGCTGTGCTCAGATATCCACCCAAGAACATCGCCTGTAGGTCCTATATGGCCGTGGGTTGCATCTGGCTGGTATCAGAGCTACCCCCATACTGTATATACGTGGCCCAGCTGTGCTCAGATCAACATATATCGACTCAAGAACATCGCCTGTAGGTCCTATATGGCCGTGGGTTGTATCTGGCTGGTATTAGAGCTACCCCCATGCTGTATATACGGCGCCCAGCTGTGCTCAGATCGACATATATCCACTCAAGAACATCGCCTGTAGGTCCTATATGGCCGTGGGTTGCATCTGGCTGGTATCAGAGCTACCCCCATGCTGTATAAACGTGGCCCAGCCGTGCTCAGATCGACATATGTCGACTCAAGAACATCGCCTGTAGGTTCTATATGGCCGTGGGTTGCATCTGGTTGGTATCAGAGCTACCCCCATGCTGAATATACGGCGCCCAGCTGTGCTCAGGTCGATATATATCCACTCAAGAACATCGCCTGTAGGTCCTATATGGCCGTGGGTTGCATCTGGCTGGTATCAGAGCTACCGCCATACTGTATATACGGGGCCCAGCTGTGCTCAGATCGACATATATCGACTCAAGAACATCGCCTGTAGGTCCTATATAGCCGTGGGTTGGAGCTGGCTGGTATCACAGCTACCCCCATGTTGTATATACGTGGCCCAGCTGTGCTCAGATCAACATATATCGACTCAAGAACATCGCCTGTAGGTCCTATATGGCCGTGGGTTGCATCTGGCTGGTATGAGAGCTACCCCCATGCTGTATATACGGCGCCCAGCTGTGCTCAGATCGACATATATCCACTCAAGAACATCGCCTGTAGGTCCTGTATGGCCGTGGGTTGCATCTGGCTGGTATCAGAGCTACCCCCATGCTGTATATACGGTTCCTGGCTGTGCTCAGATCGACATATATCGACTCAAGAACATCGCCTGTAGGTCCTATATAGCCGTGGGTTGCAGCTGGCTGGTATCACAGCTACCCCCATGCTGTATATACGTGGCCCAGCTGTGCTCAGATCGACATATATGGACTCAAGAACATCGCCTGTAGGTCCTATGTGGCCGTGGGTTGAATCTGGCTGGTATCAGAGCTACCCCCATGCTGTATATACGGCGCCCAGCTGTGCTCAAATCGACATATATCCACTTAAGAACATCGCCTGCAGGTACTATATGGCAGTGGGTTGCATCTGGCTGGTATCAGAGCTACCCCCATGCTGTATATACGGGGCCCAGCTGTGCTCAGATCGACATATATCGACTCAAGAACATCGCCTGTAGGTCCTATATAGCCGTGGGTTGCGGCTGGCTGGTATCACAGCTACCCCCATGCTGAATATACGGCGCCCAGCCGTGCTCAGATCGACTTATATCCACATCGCCTGTAGGTCCTATATGGCCGTGGGTTGCATCTGGCTGGTATCAGAGCTACCCCCATGCTGTATATACGGCGCCCAGCTGTGCTCAGATCGACAAATATCCACTCAAGCACATCGCCTGTAGGTCCTATATGGCCGTGGGTTGCATCTGGCTGGTATCAGAGCTACTCCCATGCTGTATATACGTGGCCCAGCTGTGCTCAGATCGATATATATCGACTCAAGAACATCGCCTGTATGTACTATATGGCCGTGGGTTGCATCTGGCTGGTATCAGAGCTACCCCCATGCTGTCTATATGGCGCCCAGCTGTGCTCACATCGACATATATCCACTCAAGAACATCGCCTGTAGGTCCTATACGGCCGTGGGTTGCATCTGGCTGGTATCAGAGCTACCCCCATGCTGTATATACGGGGCCCAGCTGTGCTCAGATCGACATATATCGACTCAAGAACATCGCCTGTAGGTCCTATATAGCCGTGGGTTGCAGCTGGCTGGTATCACAGCAACCCCCATGCTGTATATACGGGGCCCTGCTGTGCTCAGATCGACATATATCGACTCAAGAACATCACTGGTAGGTCCTATATAGCCGTGGGTTGCAGCTGGCTGGTATCACAGCTACCCCCTTGCTGTATATACGTGGCCCAGCTGTGCTCAGATCGACATATATCGACTCAAGAACATCGCCTGTAGGTCCTATATAGCCGTGAATTGCAACTGGCTGGTATCACAGCTACCCCCATGCTGTATATACGTGGCCCAGCTGTGCTCAGATCGACATATATCGACTCAAGAACATCGCCTGTAGGTCCTATATGGCCGTGGGTTGCATCTGGCTGGTATCAGAGCTACCCCCATGCTGTATATACGGCGCCTAGCTGTGCTCAGATCGACATATATCCACCCAAGAACATCGCCTGTAGGTCCTATATGGCCGTGGGTTGCATTTGGCTGGTATCAGAGCTACCCCCATGCTGTATATACGGGGCCGAGCTGTGCTCAGATCTAAATATATCGACTCAAGAACATCGCCTGCAGGTCCTATATAGCCGTGAGTTGCAGCTGGCTGGTATCACAGCTACCCCCATGCTGCATATACGTGTCCCAGCTGTGTTCAGATCGACATATATCGACTCAAGAACATCGCCTGTAGGCCCTATATGGCCGTGGGTTGCATCTGGCTGGTATCATAGCTACCCCCATGCTGTATATACGGCGCCCAGCTGTGCTCAGATCGACATATATCCACTCAAGAACATCGCCTGTATGTCCTATATGGCCGTGGGTTGCAACTGGCTGGTTTCACAGCTGCCCCCATGCTGTATATAAGTGGCCCAGCTGTGCTCAGATCGACATATGTCGACTCAAGAACATCGCCTGTAGATCCTATATGGCCGTGGGTTGCATCTGGTTGGTATCAGAGCTACCCCCATGCTGTATATACGGCGCCCAGCTGTGCTCAGATCGATATATATCCACTCAAGAACATCGCCTGTAGGTCCTATATGGCCGTGGGTTGCATCTGGCTGGTATCAGAGCTACCCCCATACTGTATATACGTGGCCCAGCTGTGCTCAGATCAACATATATCGACTCAAGAACATCGCCTGTAGGTCCTATATGGCCGTGGGTTGTATCTGGCTGGTATTAGAGCTACCCCCATGCTGTATATACGGCGCCCAGCTGTGCTCAGATCGACATATATCCACTCAAGAACATCGCCTGTAGGTCCTATATGGCCGTGGGTTGCATCTGGCTGGTATCAGAGCTACCCCCATGCTGTATAAACGTGGCCCAGCCGTGCTCAGATCGACATATGTCGACTCAAGAACATCGCCAGTAGGTTCTATATGGCCGTGGGTTGCATCTGGTTGGTATCAGAGCTACCCCCATGCTGAATATACGGCGCCCAGCTGTGCTCAGGTCGATATATATCCACTCAAGAACATCGCCTGTAGGTCCTATATGGCCGTGGGTTGCATCTGGCTGGTATCAGAGCTACCGCCATACTGTATATACGGGGCCCAGCTGTGTTCAGATCGACATATATCGACTCAAGAACATCGCCTGTAGGTCCTATATAGCCGTGGGTTGGAGCTGGCTGGTATCACAGCTACCCCCATGTTGTATATACGTGGCCCAGCTGTGCTCAGATCAACATATATCGACTCAAGAACATCGCCTGTAGGTCCTATATGGCCGTGGGTTGCATCTGGCTGGTATGAGAGCTACCCCCATGCTGTATATACGGCGCCCAGCTGTGCTCAGATCGACATATATCCACTCAAGAACATCGCCTGTAGGTCCTGTATGGCCGTGGGTTGCATCTGGCTGGTATCAGAGCTACCCCCATGCTGTATATACTGTTCCTAGCTGTGCTCAGATCGACATATATCGACTCAAGAACATCGCCTGTAGGTCCTATATAGCCGTGGGTTGCAGCTGGCTGGTTTCACAGCTACCCCCATGCTGTATATACGTGGCCCAGCTGTGCTCAGATCGACATATATGGACTCAAGAACATCGCCTGTAGGTCCTATGTGGCCGTGGGTTGAATCTGGCTGGTATCAGAGCTACCCCCATGCTGTATATACGGCGCCCAGCTGTGCTCAAATCGACATATATCCACTTAAGAACATCGCCTGCAGGTACTATATGGCCGTGGGTTGCATCTGGCTGGTATCAGAGCTACCCCCATGCTGTATATACGGGGCCCAGCTGATCTCAGATCGACATATATCGACTCAAGAACATCGCCTGTAGGTCCTATATAGCCGTGGGTTGCGGCTGGCTGGTATCACAGCTACCCCCATGCTGTATATACGTGGCCCAGCTGTGCTCAGATCGACATATATCGACTCAAGAACATCGCCTGTAGGTTCTATATAGCCGTGGGTTGCATCTGGCTGGTATCAGAGCTACCCCCATGCTAAATATACGGCGCCCAGCTGTGCTCAGATCGACTTATATCCACATCGCCTGTAGGTCCTATATGGCCGTGGGTTGCATCTGGCTGGTATCAGAGCTACCCCCATGCTGTATATACGGCGCCCAGCTGTGCTCAGATCGACAAATATCCACTCAAGCACATCGCCTGTAGGTCCTATATGGCCGTGGGTTGCATCTGGCTGGTATCAGAGCTACTCCCATGTTGTATATACGGGGCCCAGCTGTGCTCAGATCGTCATATGTCGACACAAGAACATCGCCTGTAGGTCCTATATAGCCGTGGGTTGCAGCTGGCTGGTACCACAGCTACTCCCATGCTGTATATACGTGGCCCAGCTGTGCTCAGATCGACATATATCGACTCAAGAACATCGCCTGTATGTCCTATATGGCCGTGGGTTGCATCTGGCTGGTATCAGAGCTACCCCCATGCTGTCTATACGGCGCCCAGCTGTGCTCATATCGACATATATCCACTCAAGAACATCGCCTGTAGGTCCTATACGGCCGTGGGTTGCATCTGGCTGGTATCAGAGCTACCCCCATGCTGTATATACGGGGCCCAGCTGTGCTCAGATCGACATATATCGACTCAAGAACATCGCCTGTAGGTCCTATATAGCCGTGGGTTGCAGCTGGCTGGTATCACAGCAACCCCCATGCTGTATATACGTGGCCCAGCTGTGCTTAGATCGACATATATCGACTCAAGAACATCGCCTGTATGTCCTATATGGCCGTGGGTTGCATCTGGCTGGTATCAGAGCTACCCCCATGCTGTCTATACGGCGCCCAGCTGTGCTCAGATCGACATATATCCACTCAAGAGCATCGCCTGTAGGTCCTATATGGCCGTGGGTTGCATCTGGCTGGTATCAGAGCTACCCCCATGCTGTATATACGTGGCCCAGCTGTGCTCAGATCGACATATATCGACTCAAGAACATCGCCTGTAGGTCCTATATGGCCGTGGGTTGCATCTGGCTGGTATCAGAGCTACCCCCATGCTGTCTATACGGCGCCCAGCTGTGCTCAGATCGACATATATCCACTCAAGAACATCGCCTGTAGGTCCTATATGGCCGTGGGTTACATCTGGCTGGTATCAGAGCTACCCCCATGCTGTATATACGGGGCCCAGCTGTGCTCAGATCGACATATATCGACTCAAGAACATCGCCTGTAGGTCCTATATAGCCGTGGATTGCAGCTGACTGGTATCACAGCTACCCCCATGCTGTATATACGTGGTCCAGCTGTGCTCAGATCGACATATATCGACTCAAGAACATCGCCTGTAGGTCCTATATGGCCGTGGGTTGCATCTGGCTGGTATCAGAGCTACCCCCACGCTGTATATGCGGCGCCCAGCTGTGCTCAGATCGACATATATCCACTCATGAACATCGCCTGTAGGTCCTATATGGCCGTGGGTTCCATGTGGCTGGTATCAGAGCTACCCCCATGCTGTATATACGGGGCCCAGCTGTGCTCAGATCGACATATATTGACTCAAGAACATCGCCTGTAGGTCCTATATAGCCGTGAATTGCAGCTGGCTGGTATCACAGCTACCCCCATGCTGTATATACGTGGCCCAGCTGTGCTCAGATCGACATATATCGACTCAAGAACATCGCCTGTAGGTCCTATATAGCCGTGGGTTGCAGCTGGCTGGTATCACAGCTACCCCCATGCTGTATATACGTGGCCCAGCTGTGCTCAGATCGACATATATCGACTCAAGGACATCGCCTGTAGGTCCTATATGGCCGTGGGTTGCATCTGTCTGGTATCAGAGCTACCCCCATGCTGTATATACAGCGCCCAGCTGTGCTCAGATCGACATATATCCACTCAAGAACATCGCCTCTAGGTCCTATATGGCCGTGGGTTGCATCTGGCTGGTATCAGAGCTACCCCCATGCTGTATATACGGGGCCCAGCTGTGCTCAGATCGACATATATCGACTCAAGAACATCGCCTGTAGGTCCTATATAGCCGTAAGTTGCAGCTGGCTGGTATCACAGCTACCCCCATGCTGTATATACGTGGCCCAGCTGTGCTCAGATCGACATATATCGACTCAAGAACATCGCCTGTAGGTCCGTATATACGTTGCCCAGCTGTGGTCAGATCGACATATATCCACTCAAGAACATCGCCTGTAGGTCCTATATGACCGTGGGTTGTATCTGGCTGGTATCAGAGCTACCCCCATACTGTATATACGGGGCCCAGCTGTGCTCAGATTGACATATATCGACTCTAGAATATCGCCTGTAGGTCCTATATAGCCGTGGGTTGCAGCTGGCTGGTATTACAGCTACCCCCATGCTGTATATACGTGGCCCAGCTGTGCTCAGATCGACATATATCGACTCAAGTACATCGCCTGTAGGTTTTATATGGCAGTGGGTTGCATCTGGCTGGTATCAGAGCTACCCCCATGCTATATATACGGCGCCCAGCTGTGCTCAGATCGACAAATATCCACTCAAGAATATCGCCTGTAGGTCATATATAGCCGTAAGTTGCAGCTGGCTGGTATCACAGCTACCCCCATGCTGTATATACGTGGCCCAGCTGTGCTCAGATCGACATATATCGACTCATTAACATCGCCTGTAGGTCCGTATATACGGTGCCCAGCTGTACTCAGATCGATATATATCCACTCAAGAACATCGCCTGTAGGTCCTATATGGCCGTGGGTTGCATCTGGATGGTATCAGAGCTACCCCCATACTGTATAAACGGGGCCCAGCTGTGCTCAGATCGACATATATCGACTCAAGAACATCGCCTGTAGGTCCTATATAGCCGTGGGTTGCAGCTGGTATCACAGCTACCCCCATGCTGTATATACGTGGCCCAGCTGTGCTCAGATCGACATATATCGACTCAAGAACATCGCCTGTAGGTCCTATATGGCCGTGGGTTGCATCTGACTGGTGTCAGAGCTACCCCCATGCTGTATATACGGCGCCCAGCTATGCTCAGATCGACATATATCCACTCAAGAACATCGCCTGTAGGTCCTATATAGCCGTGGGTTGCAGCTGGGTGGTATCACAGCTACCCCCATGCTGTATATACGTGGCCCACCTGTGCTCAGATCGACATATATCGACTCAAGAACATTGCCTGTAGGTCCTGTATAGCAGTGGTTTGCAGCTGGCTGGTATCACAGCTACCCCCATGCTGTATATACGGTGCCCAGCTGTGCTCAGACCGACATATATCCACTCAAGAAGATCGCCTGTAGGTCCTATATGGCCGTGGGTTGCATCTGGCTGGTATCAGAGCTACCCCCACGCTGTATGTACAGGGCACAACTGTGCTCAGATCGACATATATCGACTCAAGAACATCGCCTGTAGGTCCTATATAGCCGTGGGTTGCAGCTGGCTGGTATCACAGCTACCCCCATGCTGTATATACGTGGCCCAGCTGTGCTCAGATCGACATATATCCACTCAAGAACATCGCCTGTAGGTCCTATATGGCCGTGGGTTGCATCTGGCTGGTATCAGAGCTACCCCCATACTGTATAAACGGGGCCCAGCTGTGCTCAGATCGACATATATCGACTCAAGAACATCGCCTGTAGGTCCTATATAGCCGTAGGTTGCAGCTGGCTGGTATCACAGCTACCCCCATGCTGTATATACGTGGCCCAGCTGTGCTCAGATCGACATATATCGACTCAAGAACATCGCCTGTAGGTCCTATGTGGCCGTGGGTTGCATCTGGCTGGTATCAGAGCTACCCCCATGCTGTATATACGGCGCCCAGCTGTGCTCAAATCGACATATATCCACTCAAGAACATCGCCTGTAGGTCCTATATGGCCGTGGGTTGCATCTGGCTGGTATCAGAGCTACCCCCATGCTGTATATACGGGGCCCAGCTGTGCTCAGATCGACATATATCGAATCAAGAACATCGCCTGTAGGTCCTATATGGCCGTGGGTTGCATCTGGCTGGTATCAGAGCTACCCCCATGCTGTATATACGGCGCCCAGCTGTGCTCAGATCGACATATATCCACATCGCCTGTAGGTCCTATATGGCCGTGGGTTGCATCTGGCTGGTATCAGAGCTACCCCCATGCTGTATATACGGCGCCCAGCTGTGCTCAGATCGACATATATCCACATCGCCTGTAGGTCCTATATGGCCGTGGGTTGCATCTGGCTGGTATCAGAGCTACCCCCATGCTGTATATAAGGCGCCCAGCTGTGCTCAGATCGACAAATATGCACTCAAGCACATCGCCTGTAGGTCCTATATGGCCGTGGGTTGCATCTGGCTGGTATCAGAGCTACTCCCATGCTGTATATACGGGGCCCAGCTGTGCTCAGATCGTCATATATCGACACAAGAACATCGCCTGTAGGTCCTATATAGCCGTAGGTTGCAGCTGGCTGGTATCACAGCTACTCCCATGCTGTATATACGTGGCCCAGCTGTGCTTAGATCGACATATATCGACTCAAGAACATCGCCTGTATGTCCTATATGGCCGTCGGTTGCATCTGGCTGCTATCAGAGCTACCCCCATGCTGTCTATACGGCGCCCAGCTGTGCTCAGATCGACATATATCCACTCAAGAACATCGCCTGTAGGTCCTATACGGCCGTGGGTTGCATCTGGCTGGTATCAGAGCTACCCCCATGCTGTATATACGGGGCCCAGCTGTGCTCAGATCGACATATATCGACTCAAGAACATCGCCTGTAGGTCCTATATAGCCGTGGGTTGCAGCTGGCTGGTATCACAGCAACCCCCATGCTGTATATACGTGGCCCAGCTGTGCTCAGATCGACATATATCGACTCAAGAACATCGCCTGTATGTCCTATATGGCCGTGGGTTGCATCTGGCTGGTATCAGAGCTACCCCCATGCTGTCTATACGGCGCCCAGCTGTGCTCAGATCGACATATATCCACTCAAGAACATCGCCTGTAGGTCCTATATGGCCGTGGGTTGCATCTGGCTGGTATCAGAGCTACCACCATGCTGTATATACGGGGCCCAGCTGTGCTCAGATCGACATATATCGACTCAAGAACATCGCCTGTAGGTCCTATATAGCCGTAAGTTGCAGCTGGCTGGTATCACAGCTACCCCCCTGCTGTATATACGTGGCCCAGCTGTGCTCAGATCGACATATATCGACTCAAGAACATCGCCTGTAGGTCCGTATATACGTTGCCCAGCTGTGGTCAGATCGACATATATCCACTCAAGAACATCGCCTGTAGGTCCTATATGGCCGTGGGTTGTATCTGGCTGGTATCAAAGCTACCTCCATACTGTATATACGGGGCCCAGCTGTGCTCAGATCGACATATATCGACTATAGAACATCGCCTGTAGGTCCTATATAGCCGTGGGTTGCAACTGACTGGTATTACAGCTACCCCCATGCTGTATATACGTGGCCCAGCTGTGCTCAGATCGACATATATCGAATCAAGTACATCGCCTGTAGGTTTTATATGGCAGTGGGTTGCATCTGGCTGGTATCATAGCTACCCCCATGCTATATATACGGCGCCCAGCTGTGCTCAGATCGACAAATATCCACTCAAGAACATCGCCTGTAGGTCCTATATGGCCGTGGATTGCAACTGGCTGGTATCAGAGCTACCCCCATGCTGTATATACGGGGCCCAGCTGTGCTCAGATCGACATATATCGACTTAAGAACATCGCCTGTAGGTCCTATATAGCCGTGGGTTGCAGCTGGCTGGTATCACAGCTACTCCCATGCTGTATATATGTGGCCCAGCTGTGCTCAGATCGACATATATCGACTCAAGTACATCGCCTGTATGTCCTATATGGCCGTGGGTTGCATCTGGCTGGTATCAGAGCTACCCCCATGCTGTCTATACGGCGCCCAGCTGTGCTCAGATCGACATATATCCACTCAAGAACATCGCCTGTAAGTCCTATATTGCCGTGGGTTGCATCTGGCTGGTATCAGAGCTACTCCCATGCTGTATATACGGCGCCTAGCTGTGCTCAGATCGACATATATCCACTCAAGAACATCGCCTGTAGGTCCTATATAACCGTGGGTTGCAGCTGGCTGGTATCACAGCTACCCCCATGCTGTATATACGTGGCCCAGCTGTGCTCAGATGAACATATATCGACTCAAGAACATCGCCTGTAGGTCCTATATGGCCGTGGGTTGCATCTGGCGGGTATTAGAGCTACCCCCATGCTGTATATACGGCGCCCAGCTGTGCTCAGTGCGACATAAACCCACTCAAGAACATCGCCTGTAGGTCCTATATGGCCGTGGGTTGCATCTGGCTGGTATCAGAGCTAACCCCATGCTGTATATACGGGGCCCAGCTGTGCTCAGATCGACATATATCGACTCAAGAATATCGCCTGTAGGTCATATATAGCCGTAAGTTGCAGCTGGCTGGTATCACAGCTACCTCCATACTGTATATACATGGCCCAGCTGTGCTCAGATCGACATATATCGACTCATTAACATCGCCTGTAGGTCCGTATATACGGTGCCCAGCTGTGCTCAGATCGACATATATCCACTCAAGAACATCGCATGTAGGTCCTATATGGCCGTGGGTTGCATCTGGCTGGTATCAGAGCTACCCCCATACTGTATAAACGGGGCCCAGCTGTGCTCAGATCGACATATATCGACTCAAGAACATCGCCTGTAGGTCCTATATAGCCGTGGGTTGCAGCTGGCTGGTATCACAGCTACCCCCATGCTGTATATACGTGGCCCAGCTGTGCTCAGATCGACATATATCCACTCAAGAACATCGCCTGTAGGTCCTATATGGCCGTGGGTTGCATCTGGCTGGTATCAGAGCTACCCCCATACTGTATAAACGGGGCCCAGCTGTGCTCAGATCGACATATATCGACTCAAGAACATCGCCTGTAGGTCCTATATAGCCGTAGGTTGCAGCTGGCTGGTATCACAGCTACCCCCATGCAGTATATACGTGGCCCAGCTGTGCTCAGATGGACATATATCGACTCAAGAACATCGCCTGTAGGTCCTATATGGCCGTGGGTTGCATCTGACTGGTGTCAGAGCTACCCCCATGCTGTATATACGGCGCCCAGCTGTGCTCAGATCGACATATATCCACTCAAGAACATCGCCTGTAGGTCGTATATAGCCGTGGGTTGCAGCTGGCTGGTATCACAGCTACCCCCATGCTGTATATACGTGGTCCAGTTGTGCTCAGATCGACATATATCGACTCAAGAACATCGCCTGTAGGTCCTGTATAGCAGTGGGTTGCAGCTGGCTGGTATCACAGCTACCCCCATGCTGTAAATACGTGGCCCAGCTGTGCTCAGATCGACATATATCGACTCAAGAACATCGCCTGTAGGTCCTATATGGCCGTGGGTTACATCTGGCTGGTATCAGAGCTACCCCCATGCTGTATATACGGCGCCCAGCTGTGCTCAGACCGACATATATCCACTCAACAAGATCGCCTGTAGGTCCTATATGGCCGTGGGTTGCATCTGGCTGGTATCAGAGCTACCCCCATGCTGTATGTACAGGGCACAGCTGTGCTCAGATCGACATATATCGACTCAAGAACATCGCCTGTAGGTCCTATATAGCCGTGGGTTGCAGCTGGCTGGTATCACAGCTACCCCCTTGCTGTATATACGTGGCCCAGCTGTGCTCAGATCGACATATATCCACTCAAGAACATCGCCTGTAGGTCCTATATGGCCGTGGGTTGCATCTGGCTGGTATCAGAGCTACCCCCATACTGTATATACGGCGCCCAGCTGTGCTCAGATCGATATATATATATCCACTCAAGAACATCGCCTGTAGGTCCTATATAGCCGTGAATTGCAGCTGGCTGGTATCACAGCTACCCCCATGCTGTATATACGTGGCACAGCTGTGCTCAGATCGACATATATCGACTGTAGAACATCGCCTGTAGGTCCTATATGGCCGTGGGTTGCATCTTGCTGGTATCAGAGCTACCCCCATGCTGTATATACGGCGCCTAGCTGTGCTCAGATCGACATATATCCACCCAAGAACATCGCCTGTAGGTCCTATATGGCCGTGGGTTGCATCTGGCTGGTATCAGAGCTACCCCCATGCTGTATGTACAGGGCACAGCTGTGCTCAGATCGACATATATCGACTCAAGAACATCGCCTGTAGGTCCTATATAGCCGTGGGTTGCAGCTGGCTGGTATCACAGCTACCCCCTTGCTGTATATACGTGGCCCAGCTGTGCTCAGATCGACATATATCCACTCAAGAACATCGCCTGTAGGTCCTATATGGCCGTGGGTTGCATCTGGCTGGTATCAGAGCTACCCCCATACTGTATATACGGCGCCCAGCTGTGCTCAGATCGATATATATCCACTCAAGAACATCGGCTGTAGGTCCTATATAGCCGTGAATTGCAGCTGGCTGGTATCACAGCTACCCCCATGCTGTATATACGTGGCACAGCTGTGCTCAGATCGACATATATCGACTCAAGAACATCGCCTGTAGGTCCTATATGGCCGTGGGTTGCATCTTGCTGGTATCAGAGCTACCCCCATGCTGTATATACGGCGCCTAGCTGTGCTCAGATCGACATATATCCACCCAAGAACATCGCCTGTAGGTCCTATATGGCCGTGGGTTGCATCTGGCTGGTATCAGAGCTACCCCCGTGCTGTATATACGGGGCCGAGCTGTGCTCAGATCGACATATATCGACTCAAGAACATCGCCTGTAGGTCCTATATAGCCGTGAGTTGCAGCTGGCTGGTATCACAGTTACCCCCATGCTGTATATACGTGTCCCAGCTGTGCTCAGATCGACATATATCGACTCAAGAACATCGCCTGTAGGTCCTATATGGCCGTGGGTTGCATCTGGCTGGTATCATAGCTACCCCCATGCTGTATATACGGCGCCCAGCTGTGCTCAGATGGACATTTATCCACTCAAGAACATCGCCTGTAGGTCCTATATGGCCGTGGGTTGCATCTGGCTGGTATCAGAGCTACCCCCATGCTGTATATACGGCGCCCAGCTGTGCTCAGATCGACATATATCCACTCAAGAACATCGCCTGTATGTCCTATATGGCCGTGGGTTGCAGCTGGCTGGTATCACAGCTGCCCCCATGCTGTATATAAGTGGCCCAGCTGTGCTCAGATCGACATATGTCGACTCAAGAACATCGCCTGTAGGTCCTATATGGCCGTGGGATGCATCTGGTTGGTATCAGAGCTACCCCCATGCTGTATATACGGCGCCCAGCTGTGCTCAGATCGATATATATCCACTCAAGAACATCGCCTGTAGGTCCTACATGGCCGTGGGTTGCATCTGGCTGGTATCAGAGCTACCTCCATGCTGTATATACGTGGCCCAGCTGTGCTCAGATCGACATATGTCGACTCAAGAACATCGCCTGTAGGATCTATATGGCCGTGGGTTGCATCTGGCTGGTATTAGAGCTACCCCCATGCTGTATATACGGCGCCCAGCTGTGCTCAGATCGACATATATCCACTCAAGAACATCGCCTGTAGGTCCTATATGGCCGTGGGTTGCATCTGGCTGGTATCAGAGCTACCCCCATGCTGTATATACGTGGCCCAGCTGTGCTCAGATCGACATATGTCGACTCAAGAACATCGCCTGTAGGTTATATATGGCCGTGGGTTGCATCTGGTTGGTATCAGAGCTACCCCCATGCTGTATATACGGCGCCCAGCTGTGCTCAGGTCGATATATATCCACTCAAGAACATCGCCTGTAGGTCCTATATGGCCGTGGGTTGCATCTGGCTGGTAACAGAGCTACCCCCATACTGTATATACGGGGCCCAGCTGTGCTCAGATCGACATATATCGACTCAAGAACATCGCCTGTAGGTCATATATAGCCGTGGGTTGGAGCTGGCTGGTATCACAGCTACCCCCATGTCGTATATACGTGGCCCAGCTGTGCTCAGATCAACATATATCGACTCAAGAACATCGCCTGTAGGTCCTATATGGCCGTGGGTTGCATCTGGCTGGTATGAGAGCTACCCCCATGCTGTATATACGGCGCCCAGCTGTGCTCAGATCGAAATATATCCACTCAAAAACATCGCCTGTAGGTCCTATATGGCCGTGGGTTGCATCTGGCTGGTATCAGAGCTACCCCCATGCTGTATATACGGCGCCCAGCTGTGCTCAGGTCTATATATATCCACTAAAGAACATCGCCTGTAGGTCCTATATGGCCGTGGGTTGCATCTGGCTCAAGTACATCGCCTGTAGGTTCTATATGGCCGTGGTTTGCATCTGGCTGGTATCAGAGCTACCTCCATGCTGTATATACGGGGCCCAGTTGTGCTCAGATCGACATATATCGACTCAAGAACATCGCCTGTAGGTCTTATATAGCCGTGGGTTGCAGCTGGCTGGTATCAGTGCTACCCCCATGCTGTATATACGGCGCCCAGCTGTGCTCAGATCGACATATATCCACTCAAGAACATCGCCTGTAGGTCCAATATGGCCGTGGGTTGCATCTGGCTGGTATCAGAGCTACCCCCATGCTGTATATACGGGGCCCAGCTGTGCTCAGATCGACATATATCGACTCAAGAACATCGCCTGTAGATTCCTGTATAGCAGTGGGTTGCAGCTGGCTGGTATCACAGCTACCCCCATGCTGTATATACGTGGCCCAGCTGTGCTCAGATCGACATATATCGACTCAAGAACATCGCCTGTAGGTCCTATATAGCCGTGGGTTGCAGCTGGCTGGTATCAGTGCTACACCCATGCTGTATATACGGCGCCCAGCTGTGCTCAGATCGACATATATCCACTCAAGAACATCGCCCGTAGGTCCTATATGGCCGTGGGTTGCATCTGGCTGGTATCAGAGCTACCGCCATGCTATATATACGGGGCCCAGCTGTGCTCAGATCGACATATATCGACTCAAGAACATCGCCTGTAGGTCCTATATGGCCGTGGGTTACATCTGGCTGGTATCAGAGCTACCCCCATGCTGTATATACGTGGCCCAGCGTGGCTCAGGTCGATATATATCCACTAAAGAACATCGCCTGTAGGTCATATATGGCCGTGGGATGCATCTGGCTGGAATCAGAGCTACCCCCATGCTGTATATACGGCGCCCAGCTGTGCTCAGATCGACATATATCCACTCAAGAACATCGCCTGAAGATCCTATATGGCCGCGGGTTGCATCTGGCTGGTTTCAGAGCTACCCCATGCTGTATATTCGGGGACCAGCTGTGCTCAGATCGACATATATCGACTCAAGAACATCGCCTGTAGGTCCTATGTAGCCGTGAGTTGCAGCTGGCTGGTATCACAGCTACCCCTATGCTGTATATACGTGGCCCAGCTGTGCTCAGATCGACATATATCGACTCAAGAACATCGCCTGTAGGTCCTATATAGCCGTGGGTTGCAGCTGGCTGGTATCACAGCTACCCCCATGCTGTAAATACGTGGCCCAGTTGTGCCCAGATCGACATATATCGACTCAAGAACATCGCCTGTAGGTCCTATATGGCCGTGGGTAACATCTGGCTGGTATCAGAGCTACCCCCATGCTGTATATACGGCGCCCAGCTGTGCTCAGACCGACATATATCCACTCAAGAAGATCGCATGTAGGTCCTATATGGCCGTGGGTTGCATCAGGCTGGTATCAGAGCTACCCCCATGCTGTATGTACAGGGCACAGCTGTGCTCAGATCGACATATATCGACTCAAGAACATCGCCTGTAGGTCCTATATAGCCGTGGGTTGCAGCTGGCTGGTAGCACAGCTACCCCCATGCTGTATATACTTGGCCCAGCTGTGCTCAGATCGACATATATCCACTCAAGAACATCGCCTGTAGGTCCTATATGGCCGTGGGTTGCATCTGGCTGGTATCAGAGCTACCCTCATACTGTATAAACGGGGCCCAGCTGTGCTCAGATCGACATATATCGACTCAAGAACATCGCCTGTAGGTCCTATATAGCCGTAGGTTGCAGCTGGCTGGTATCACAGCTACCCCCTTGCTGTATATACGTGGCCCAGCTGTGCTCAGATCGACATATATCGACTCAAGAACATCGCCTGTAGGTCCTATATGGCCGTGGGTTGCATCTGACTGGTGTCAGAGCTACCCCCATGCTGTATATACGGCGCCCAGCTGTGCTCAGATCGACATATATCCACTCAAGAACATCGCCTGTAGGTCCTATATAGCCGTGGGTTGCAGCTGGCTGGTATCACAGCTACCCCCATGCTGTATATACGTGGCCCAGTTGTGCTCAGATCGACATATATCGACTCAAGAACATCGCCTGTAGGTCCTATATGGCCGTGGGTTACATCCGGCTGGTATCAGAGCTACCCCCATGCTGTATATACGGCGCCCAGCTGTGCTCAGACCGACATATATCCACTCAAGAAGATCGCCTGTAGGTCCTATATGGCCGTGGGTTGCATCAGGCTAATATCAGAGCTACCCCCATGCTGTATGTACAGGGCACAGCTGTGCTCAGATCGACATATATCGACTCAAGAACATCGCCTGTAGGTCCTATATAGCCGTGGGTTGCAGCTGGCTGGTAGCACAGCTACCCCCATGCTGTATATACTTGGCCCATCTGTGCTCAGATCGACATATATCCACTCAAGAACATCGCCTGTAGGTCCTATATGGCCGTGGGTTGCATCTGACTAGTGTCAGAGCTACCCCCATGCTGTATATACGGCGCCCAGCTGTGCTCAGATCGACATATATCCACTCAAGAACATCGCCTGTAGGTCCTATATAGCCGTGGGTTGCAGCTGGCTGGTATCACAGCTACCCCCATGCTGTATATACGTGGCCCAGTTGTGCTCAGATCGACATATATCGACTCAAGAACATCGCCTGTAGATTCCTGTATAGCAGTGGGTTGCAGCTGGCTGGTATCACAGCTACCCCCATGCTGTATATACGTGGCCCAGCTGTGCTCAGATCGACATATATCGACTCAAGAACATCGCCTGTAGGTCCTATATAGCCGTGGGTTGCAGCTGGCTGGTATCAGTGCTACACCCATGCTGTATATACGGCGCCCAGCTGTGCTCAGATCGACATATATCCACTCAAGAACATCGCCCGTAGGTCCTATATGGCCGTGGGTTGCATCTGGCTGGTATCAGAGCTACCGCCATGCTATATATACGGGGCCCAGCTGTGCTCAGATCGACATATATCGACTCAAGAACATCGCCTGTAGGTCCTATATAGCTGTGGGTTGCAGCTGGCTGGTATCACAGCTACCCCCATGCTGTAAATACGTGGCCCAGCTGTGCTCAGATCGACATATATCGACTCAAGAACATCGCCTGTAGGTCCTATATGGCCGTGGGTTACATCTGGCTGGTATCAGAGCTACCCTCATGCTGTATATGCGGCGCCCAGCTGTGCTCAGACCGACATATATCCACTCAAGAAGATCGCCTGTAGGTCTTATATGGCCGTGGGTTGCATCTGGCTGGTATCAGAGCTACTCCCATGCTGTATGTACAGCGCACAGCTGTGCTCAGATCGACATATATCGACTCAAGAACATCGCCTGTAGGTCCTATTTAGCTGTGGGTTGCAGCTGGCTGGTATCACAGCTACCCCCATGCTGTATATACGTGGCCCAGCTGTGCTCAGATCGACATATATCGACTCAAGAACATCGCCAGTAGGTCCTATATGGCCGTGGGTTGCATCTGGCTGGTATCAGATCTACCCCCATGCTGCATATACGGCGCCCAGCTGTGCTCAGATCGACATATATCCACTCAAGTACATCGCCTGTAGGTTCTATATGGCCGTGGGTTGCATCTGGCTGGTATCAGAGCTACCCCCATGCTGTATATACGGGGCCCAGCTGTGCTCAGATCGACATATATCGACTCAAGAACATCGCCTGTAGGTCCTATATAGCCGTGGGCTGCAGCTGGCTGGTATCAGTGCTACCCCCATGCTGTATATACGGCGCCCAGCTGTACTCAGATCGACATATATCCAATCAAGAACATCGCCTGTAGGTCCTATATGGCCGTGGGTTGCATCTGGCTGGTATCAGAGCTACCCCCATGCTGTATATACGGGGCCCAGCTGTGCTCAGATCGACATATATCGACTCAAGAACATCGCTTGTAGGTCCTATATAGCCGTGGGTTGCAGCTGGCTGGTATCACAGCTACACCCATGCCGTATATACGTGGCCCAGCTGTGCTCAGATCGACATATAACGACTCAAGAGCATCGCCTGTAGGTCCTATATGGCCGTGGGTTGCATCTGGCTGGTAACAGAACTACCCCCATGCTGTATATACGGGGCCCTGCTGTGCTCAAATCGACATATATCGACTCAAGAACATCACTGGTAGGTCCTATATAGCCGTGGGTTGCAGCTGGCTGGTATCACAGCTACCCCCTTGCTGTATATACGTGGCCCAGCTGTGCTCAGATCGACATATATCGACTCAAGAACATCGCCTGTAGGTCCTATATAGCCGTGAACTGCAGCTGGCTGGTATCACAGCTACCCCCATGCTGTATATACGTGGCCCAGCTGTGCTCAGATCGACATATATCGACTCAAGAACATCGCCTGTAGGTCCTATATGGCCGTGGGTTGCATCTGGCTGGTATCAGAGCTACCCCCATGCTGTATATACGGCGCCTAGCTGTGCTCAGATCGACATATATCCACCCAAGAACATCGCCTGTAGGTCCTATATGGCCGTGGGTTGCATCTGGCTGGTATCAGAGCTACCCCCATGCTGTATATACGGGGCCGAGCTGTGCTCAGATAGACATATATCGACTCAAGAACATCGCCTGCAGGTCCTATATAGCCGTGAGTTGCAGCTGGCTGGTATCACAGCTACCCCCATGCTGCATATACGTGTCCCAGCTGTGTTCAGATCGACATATATCGCTCAAGAACATCGCCTGTAGGTCCTATATGGCCGTGGGTTGCATCTGGCTGGTATCATAGCTACCCCCATGCTGTATATACGGCGCCTAGCTGTGCTCAGATCGACATATATCCACTCAAGAACATCGCCTGTATGTCCTATATGGCCGTGGGTTGCAACTGGCTGGTTTCACAGCTGCCCCCATGCTGTATATAAGTGGCCCAGCTGTGCTCAGATCGACATATGTCGACTCAAGAACATCGCCTGTAGATCCTATATGGCCGTGGGTTGCATCTGGTTGGTATCAGAGCTACCCCCATGCTGTATATACGGCGCCCAGCTGTGCTCAGATCGATATAAATATATATCCACTCAAGAACATCGCCTGTAGGTCCTATATGGCCATGGGTTGCATCTGGCTGGTATCAGAGCTACCCCCATACTGTATATACGTGGCCCAGCTGTGCTCAGATCAACATATATCGACTCAAGAACATCGCCTGTAGGTCCTATATGGCCGTGGGTTGTATCTGGCTGGTATTAGAGCTACCCCCATGCTGTATATACGGCGCCCAGCTGTGCTCAGATCGACATATATCCACTCAAGAACATCGCCTGTAGGTCCTATATGGCCGTGGGTTGCATCTGGCTGGTATCAGAGCTACCCCCATGCTGTATAAACGTGGCCCAGCCGTGCTCAGATCGACATATGTCGACTCAAGAACATCGCCTGTAGGTTCTATATGGCCGTGGGTTGCATCTGGTTGGTATCAGAGCTACCCCATGCTGTATATACGGGACCCAGCTGTGCTCAGATCGACATATATCGACTTAAGAACATCGCCTGTAGGTCCTATATGGCCGTGGGTTGCATCTGGCTGGTATCAGAGCTACCCCCATGCTGTATATACGGGGCCCAGCTGTGCTCAGATCGACATATATCGACTAAAGAACATCGCCTGTAGGTCCTATATAGCCGTGCATTGCAGCTAGCTGGTATCACAGCTACCCCCATGCTGTATATACGTGGCCCAGCTGTGCTCAGATCGACATATATAGACTCAAGAACATCGCCTGTAGGTCCTATATAGCCGTGGGTTGCGGCTGGCTGGTATCACAGCTACCCCCATGCTGTATATACGTGGCCCAGCTGTGCTCAGATCGACATATATCGACTCAAGAACATCGCCTGTAGGTCCTATATGGCCGTGGGTTGCATCTGGCTGGTATCAGAGCTACCCCCATGCTGTATATACGGCGCCCAGCTGTGCTCAGATCGACATATATCCACTCAAGAACATCGCCTGTAGGTCCTATATGACCGTGGGTTGCATCTGGCTGGTATCAGAGCTACCCCCATGCTGTATATACGGGGCCCAGCTGTGCTCAGATCGACATATATCGACTCAAGAACATCGCCTGTAGGTCCTATATAGCCGTGGGTTGCAGCTGGCTGGTATCACAGCTACCCCCATGCTGTAAATACGTGTCCCAGCTGTGCTGAGATCGACATATATCGACTCAAGAACATCGCCTGTAGGTCCTATATGGCCGTGGGTTACATCTGGCTGGTATCAGAGCTACCCCCATGCTGTATATACGGCGCCCAGCTGTGCTTAGACCGACATATATCCACTCAATAAGATCGCCTGTAGGTCCTATATGGCCGCGGGTTGCATCTGGCTGGTATCAGAGCTACCCCCATGCTGTATGTACAGGGCACAGCTGTGCTCAGATCGACATATATCGACTCAAGAACATCGCCTGTAGGTCCTATATAGCCGTGGGTTGCAGCTGGCTGGTATCACAGCTACCCCCATGCTGTATATACGTGGCCCAGCTGTGCTCAGATCGACATATATCCACTCAAGAACATCGCCTGTAGGTCCTATATGGCCGTGGGTTGCATCTGGCTGGTATCAGAGCTACCCCCATACTGTATAAACGGGGCCTAGCTGTGCTCAGATCTACATATATCGACTCAAGAACATCGCCTGTAAGTCCTATATAGCCGTAGGTTGCAGCTGGCTGGTATCACAGCTACCCCCATGCTGTATATACGTGGCCCAACTGTGCTCAGATCGACATATATCGACTCAAGAACATCGTCTGTAGGTCCTATATTGCCGTGGGTTGCATCTGACTGGTGTCAGAGCTACCCCCATGCTGTATATACGGCGCCCAGTTGTGCTCAGATCGAAATATATCCACTCAAGAACATCGCCTGTAGGTCCTATATAGCCGTGCGTTGCAGCTGGCTGGTATCACAGCTACCCCCATGCTGTATATACGTGGCCCAGTTGTGCTCAGATCGACATATATCGACTCAAGAACATCGCCTGTAGGTCCTGTATAGCAGTGGGTTGCAGCTGGCTGGAATCACAGCTACCCCCATGCTGTATATACGTGGCCCAGCTGTGCTCAGGTCGACATATATCGACTCAAGAACATCGCCTGTAGGTCCTATATAGCCGTGGGTTGCAGCTGGCTGGTATCAGTGCTACCACCATGCTGTATATAGGGCGCCCAGCTGTGCTCAGATCGACATATATCCACTCAAGAACATCGCCCGTACTTCCTATATGGCCGTGGGTTGCATCTGGCTGGTATCTGAGCTACCGCCATGCTGTATATACGGGGCCCAGCTGTCCTCAGATCGACATATATCGACTCAAGAACATCGCCTGTAGGTCCTATATAGCCGTGGGTTGCAGCTGGCTGGTATCACAGCTACCCCCATGCTGTAAATTCGTGGCCCAGCTGTGCTCAGATCGACATATATCGACTCAAGAACATCGCCTGTAGGTCCTATATGGCCGTGGGTTACATCTGGCTGGTATCAGAGCTACCCTCATGCTGTATATACGGCGCCCAGCTGTGCTCAGATCGACATATATAGACTCAAGAACATCGCCTGTAGGTCCTATGTAGCCGTGGGTTGCAGCTGGCTGGTATCACAGCTACCGCCATGCTGTATATACGTGGCCCAGCTGTGCTCAGATCGACATATATCGACTCAAGAACATCGCCTGTAGGTCCTATATGGCCGTGGGTTGCATCTGGCTGGTATCAGAGCTCCCCCATGCTGTATATACGGCGCCCAGCTGTGCTCAGATCGACATATATCCACTCAAGAACATCGCCTGTAGGTCCTATATGACCGTGGCTTGCATCTGGCTGGTATCAGAGCTACCCCCATGCTGTATATACGGGGCCCAGCTGTGCTCAGATCAACATATATCGACTCAAGAACATCGCCTGTAGGTCCTATATAGCCGTGGGTTGCAGCTGGCTAGTATCACAGCTACCCCCATGCTGTAAATACGTGGCCCAGCTGTGCTCAGATCGACATATATCGACCCAAGAACATCGCCTGTAGGTCCTATATGGCCGTGGGTTACATCTGGCTGGTATCAGAGCTACCCTCATGCTGTATATACGTCACCCAGCTGTGCTCAGACCGACATATATCCACTCAAGAAGATCGCCTGTAGGTCCAATATGGCCGTGGGTTGCATCTGGATGGTATCAGAGCTACCCCCATGATGTATGTACAGGGCACAGCTGTGCTCAGATCGACATATATCGACTCAAGAACATCGCCTGTAGGGCCTATATAGCCGTGGGTTGCAGCTGGCTGGTATCATAGCTACCCCTATGCTGTATATACGTGGCCCAGCTGTGCTCAGATCGACATATATCCACTCAAGAACATCGCCTGTAGGTCCTATATGGCCGTGGGTTGCATCTGACTGGTGTCAGAGCTACCCCCCATGCTGTATATACGGCGCCCAGCTGTGCTCAGATCGACATATATCCACTCAAGAACATCGCCTGTAGGTCCTATATAGCCGTGGGTTGCAGCTGGCTGGTATCACAGCTACCCCCATGCTGTATATACGTGGCCCAGTTGTGCTCAGATCGACATATATCGACTCAAGAACATCGCCTGTAGGTCCTGTATAGCAGTGGGTTGCAGCTGGCTGGTATCACAGCTACCCCCATGCTTTATATACGTGGCCCAGCTGTGCTCAGATCGACATATGTCGACTCAAGAACATCGCCTGTAGGTCCTATATAGCCGTGGGTTGCAGCTGGCTGGTATCAGTGCTACCCCCATGCTGTATATACGGCGCCCAGCTGTGCTCAAATCGACATATATCCACTCAAGAACATCGCCCGTACTTCCTATATGGCCGTGGGTTGCATCTGGCTGGTATCAGAGCTACCGCCATGCTGTATATACGGGGCCCAGCTGTGCTCAGATCGACATATATCGACTCAAGAACATCGCCTGTAGGTCCTATATGGCCGTGGGTTACATCTGGCTGGTATCAGAGCTACCCTCATGCTGTATATACGGCAACCAGCTGTGCTCAGACCGACATATATCCACTCAAGAAGATCGCCTGTAGGTCCTATATGGCCGTGGGTTGCATCTGGCTGGTATCAGAGCTACCCCCATGCTGTATGTACAGGGCACTGCTGTGCTCAGATCGACATATATCGACTCAAGAACATCGCCTGTAGGTCCTAAATAGCCGTGGGTTGCAGCTGGCTGGTATCACAGCTACCCCCATGCTGTATATACGTGGCCCAGCTGTGCTCAGATCGACATATATCCACTCAAGAACATCGCCTGTAGGTCCTATATGGCCGTGGGTTGCACCTGGCTGGTATCAGAGCTACCCCCGTACTGTATAAACGGGGCCCAGCTGTGCTCAGATCGACATATATCGACTCAAGAACATCGCCTGTAAGTCCTATATAGCCGTAGGTTGCAGCTGGCTGGTATCACAGCTACCCCCATGCTGTATATACGTGGCCCAACTGTGCTCAGATCGACATATATCGACTCAAGAACATCGTCTGTAGGTCCTATATGGCCGTGGGTTGCATCTGACTGGTGTCAGAGCTACCCCCATGCTGTATATACGGCGCCCAGCTGTGCGCAGATCGACATATATCCACTCAAGAACATCGCCTGTAGGTCCTATATAGCCGTGGGTTGCAGCTGGCTGGTATCACAGCTACCCCCATGCTGTATATACGTGGCCCAGTTGTGCTCAGATCGACATATATCGACTCAAGAACATCGCCTGTAGGTCCTGTATAGCAGTGGGTTGCAGCTGGCTGGTATCACAGCTACCCCCATGCTGTATATACGTGGCCCAGCTGTGCTCAGATCGACATATATCGACTCAAGAACATCGCCTGTAGGTCCTATATAGCCGTGGGTTGCAGCTGGCTGGTATCAGTGCTACCCCCATGCTGTATATACGGCGCCCAGCTGTGCTCAAATCGACATATATCCACTCAAGAACATCGCCCGTACTTCCTATATGGCCGTGGGTTGCATCTGGCTGGTATCAGAGCTACCGCCATGCTGTATATACGGGGCCCAGCTGTGCTCAGATCGACATAAATCGACTCAATAACATCGCCTGTAGGTCCTATATAGCCGTGGGTTGCAGCTGGCTGGTATCACAGCTACCCCCATGCTGTAAATTCGTGGCCCAGCTGTGCTCAGATCGACATATATCGACTCAAGAACATCGCCTGTAGGTCCTATATGGCCGTGGGTTACATCTGGCTGGTATCAGAGCTACCCTCATGCTGTATATACGGCGCCCAGCTGTGCTCAGACCGACATATATCTACTCAAGAAGATCGCCTGTAGGTCCTATATGGCCGTGGGTTGCATCTGGCTGGTATCAGAGCTACCCCCATGCTGTATGTACAGGGCACAGCTGTGCTCAGATCGAAATATATCGACTCAAGAACATCGCCTGTAGGTCCTATTTAGCCGTGGGTTGCAGCTGGCTGGTATCACAGCTACCCCCATGCTGTATATACGTGGCCCAGCTGTGCTCAGATCGACATATATCGACTCAAGAACATCGCCAGTAGGTCCTATATGGCCGTGAGTTGCATCTGCCTGGTATCAGAGCTACCCCCATGCTGTATATACGGCGCCCAGCTGTGCTCAGATCGACATATATCCACTCAAGTACATCGCCTGTAGGTTCTATATGGCCGTGGGTTGCATCTGGCTGGTATCAGAGCTACCTCCATGCTGTATATACGGGGCCCAGCTGTGCTCAGATCGACATATATCGACTCAAGAACATCGCCTGTAGGTCATATATAGCCGTAAGTTGCAGCTGGCTGGTATCACAGCTACCCCCATGCTGTATATACGTGGCCCAGCTGTGCTCAGATCGACATATATCGACTCAAGAACATCGCCTGTGGGTCCTATATGGCCGTGGGTTGCATCTGGCTGGTATCAGAGCTACCCCCATGCTGTATATACGGCGCCTAGCTGTGCTCAGATCGACATATATCCACTCAAGAATATCGCCTGTAGGTCCTATATGGCCGTGGGTTGCATCCGGCTGGTATCAGAGCTACCGCCATGCTGTATATACGGGGCCCAGCTGTGCTCAGATCGACATATATCCACATCGCCTGTAGGTCCTATATGGCCGTGTGTTGCATCTGACTGGTATCAGAGCTACCTCCATGCTGTATATACGGGGCCCAGCTGTGCTCAGATCGACATATATCGACTCAAGAACATCGCCAGTAGGTCCTATATGGCCGTGGGTTGCATCTGGCTGGTATCAGAGCTACCCCCATGCTGTATATACGGCGCCCAGTTGTGCTCTGAACGACATATATCCACATCGCCTGTAGGTCCTATATGGCCGTGTGTTGCATCTGACTGGTATCAGAGCTACCTCCATGCTGTATATACGGGGCCCAGCTGTGCTCAGATCGACATATATCGACTTAAGAACATCGCCTGTAGGTCCTATATAGCCGTGGGTTGCAGCTGGCTGGTATCACAGCTACACCCATGCCGTATATACGTGGCCCAGCTGTGCTCAGATCGACATATAACGACTCAAGAGCATCGCCTGTAGGTCCTATATGGCCGTGGGTTGCATCTGGCTGGTATCAGAGCTACCCCCATGCTGTATGTACAGGGCACAGCTGTGCTCAGATCGACATATATCGACTCAAGAACATCGCCTGTAAGTCCTATATAGCCGTAGGTTGCAGCTGGCTGGTATCACAGCTACCCCCATGCTGTATATACGTGGCCCAGATGTGCTCAGATCGACATATATCGACTAAAGAACATCGTCTGTAGGCCCTATATGGCCGTGGGTTGCATCTGACTGGAGTCAGAGCTATCCCCATGCTGTATATACGGCGCCCAGCTGTGCTCAGATCGACATATATCCACTCAAGAACATCGCCTGTAGGTCCTATATAGCCGTGGGTTGCAGCTGGCTGGTATCACAGCTACCCCCATGCTGTATATACGTGGCCCAGTTGTGCTCAGATCGACATATATCGACTCAAGAACATCGCCTGTAGGTCCTGTATAGCAGTGGGTTGCAGCTGGCTGGTATCACAGCTACCCCCATGCTGTATATACGTGGCCCAGCTGTGCTCAGATCGACATATATCGACTCAAGAACATCGCCTGTAGGTCCTATATAGCCGTGGGTTGCAGCTGGCTGGTATCAGTGCTACCCCCATGCTGTATATACGGCGCCCAGCTGTGCTCAGATCGACATATATCCACTCAAGAACATCGCCCGTAGGTCCTATATGGCCGTGGGTTGCATCTGGCTGGTATCAGAGCTACCGCCATGCTGTATATACGGGGCCCAGCTGTGCTCAGATCGACATATATCGACTCAAGAACATCGCCTGTAGGTCCTATATAGCCGTGGGTTGCAGCTGGCTGGTATCACAGCTACCCCCATGCTGTAAATTCGTGGCCCAGCTGTGCTCAGATCGACATATATCGACTCAAGAACAGCGCCTGTAGGTCCTATATGGCCGTGGGTTACATCTGGTTGGTATCAGAGCTACCCTCATGCTGTATATACGGTGCCCAGCTGTGCTCAGACCGACATATATCTACTCAAGAAGATCGCCTGTAGGTCCTATATGGCCGTGGGTTGCATCTGGCTGGTATCAGAGCTACCCCTATGCTGTATGTACAGGGCACAACTGTGCTCAGATCGACATATATCGACTCAAGAACATCGCCTGTAGGTCCTATTTAGCCGTGGGTTGCAGCTGGCTGGTATCACAGCTACCCCCATGCTGTATATACGTGGCCCAGCTGTGCTCAGATCGACAAATATCGACTCAAGAACATCGCCTGTAGGTCCTATAAGGCCGTGGGTTGCATCTGGCTGGTATCAGAGCTACCCCCATGCTGTATATACGGCGCCCAGCTGTGCTCAGATCGACATATATCCACTCAAGAACATCGCCTGTAGGTCCTATATGGCCGTGGCTTGCATCTGGCTGGTATCAGAGCTACCCCCATGGTGTATATACAGGGCCCAGCTGTGCTCAGATCGACATATATCGACTCAAGAACATCGCCTGTAGGTCCTATATAGCCGTGGGTTGCAGCTGGCTGGTATCACAGCTACCCCCATGCTGTATATACGGGGCCCAGCTGTGCTCAGATCGACATATATCGACTCAAGAACATCGCCTGTAGGTCATATATAGCCGTGAGTTGCAGCTGGCTGGTATCACAGCTACCCCCATGCTGTATATACGTGGCCCAGCTGTGCTCAGATCGACATATATCGACTCGCCTGTAGGTCCTATATGGCTGTGGGTTGCATCTGGCTGGTATCAGAGCTACCCCCATGCTGTATATACGGCGCCCAGCTGTGCTCAGATCGACATATATCCACTCAAGAACATCGCATGTAGGTCCTATATGGCCGTGGGTTGCATCTGGCTGGTTTCAGAGCCACCCCCATGCTGTATATGCGGGGCCCAGCTATGCTCAGATCGACATATATCGACTCAAGAACATCGCCTGTAGGTCTTATATGGCCGTGTGTTGCATCTGGCTGGTATCAGAGCTACCCCCATGCTGTATATACGGCGCCCAGCTGTGCTCAGATCGACATATATCCACTCAAGAACATCGCCTGTAGGTCCTATATGGCAGTGGGTTGCAGCTGGCTGGTATCACAGCTACCCCCATGCTGTATATACGTGGCCCAGCTCTGCTCAGATCGACATATATCGACTCAAGAACATCGCCTGTAGGTCCTATTTGGCCGTGGGTTGCATCTGGCTGGTATCAGAGCTACCCCCATGCTGTATATACGTGGCCCAGCTGTGCTCAGATCGACATATATCCACTCAGGAACATCGCCTGTAGGTCCTATATGGCCGTGGGTTGCATCTGGCTGATATCAGAGCTACCACCATGCTGTATATACGGGGCCCAGCTATGCTCAGATCGACATATATCCACTCAAGAACATCGCCTGTAGGTCCTATATGGCCGTGGGTTGCATCTGGCTGGTATCAGAGCTACCCCCATCCTGTATATACGGCGCCCAGCTGTGCTCAGATCGACATATGTCCACTTAAGAACATCGCCTGTAGGTCCTATATAGCCGTGGGTTGCAGCTGGCTGGTATCACAGCTACCATCATGCTGTATATACGTGGCCCAGCTATGCTCAGATCGAAATATATTGACTCAAGAACATCGCCTGTAGGTCCTATATAGCCGTGGGTTGCAACTGGCTGGTATCACAGCTACCCCCATGCTGTATATACGTGGCCCAGCTGTGCTCAGATCGACATATATCGACTCAAGAACATCGCCTGTAGGTCCTATATGGCCGTGGGTTGAATCTGGCTGGTATCATAGCTACCCCCATGCTGTATATACGGCGCCCAGCTGTGCTCAGATCGACATATATCGACTCAAGAACATCGCCTGTAGGTCCTATATGGCCGTGGGTTGCATCTGGCTGGTATCAGAGCTACCCCCATCCTGTATATACGACGCCCAGCTGTGCTCAGATCGACATATGTCCACTCAAGAACATCGCCTGTAGGTCCTATATGGCCGTGGGTTGCATCTGGCTGGTATCAGAGCTACCCCCATGCTGTATATACGGGGCCCAGCTGTGCTCAGATCGACATATATCGACTCAAGAACATCGCCTGTAGGTCCTATATGGCCGTGGGTTGAATCTGGCTGGTATCATAGCTACCCCCATGCTGTATATACGGCGCCCAGCTGTGCTCAGATCGACATATATCCACTCAAGAACATCGCCTGTAGGTCCTATATGGCCGTGGGTTGCATCTGGCTGGTATCAGAGCTACCTCCATGCTGTATATACGTGGCCCAGCTGTGCTCAGATCGACATATATCGACTCAAGAACATCGCCTGTAGGTCCTATATAGCCGTGGGTTGCAGCTGGCTGGTATCACAGCTACCCCCATGCTGTATATACGTGGCCCAGCTGTGCTCAGATCGACAGATATCGAATCAAGAACATCGCCTGTAGGTCCTACATGGCCGTGGGTTGCATCTGGCTGGTATCAGAGCTACCCCCATGCTGTATATACGGAGCCCAGCTGTGCTCAGATCGACATATATCGTCTCAAGAACATCGCCTGTAGGTCATATATGGCCGTGGGTTGCATTTGGCTGGTATCAGAGCTACCCCCATCCTGTATATACGGCGCCCAGCTGTGCTCAGATCGACATATGTCCACTCAAGAACATCGCCTGTAGGTCCTATATAGCCGTGGGTTGCAGCTGGCTGGTATCACAGCTACCATCATGCTGTATATACGTGGCCCAGCTGTGCTCAGATCGAAATATATTGACTCAAGAACATCGCCTGTAGGTCCTATATAGCCGTGGGTTGCAACTGGCTGGTATCACAGCTACCCCCATGCTGTATATACGTGGCCCAGCCGTGCTCAGATCGACATATATCGACTCAAGAACATCGCCTGTAGGTCCTATATGGCCGTGGGTTGAATCTGGCTGGTATCATAGCTACCCCCATGCTGTATATACGGCGCCCAGCTGTGCTCAGATCGACATATATCGACTCAAGAACATCGCCTGTAGGTCCTATATGGCCGTGGGTTGCATCTGGCTGGTATCAGAGCTACCCCCATCCTGTATATACGGCGCCCAGCTGTGCTCAGATCGACATATGTCCACTCAAGAACATCGCCTGTAGGTCCTATATGGCCGTGGGTTACATCTGGCTGGTATCAGAGCTACCCCCATGCTGTATATACGGCGCCCAGCTGTGCTCTGACCGACATATATCCACTCAAGAAGATCGCCTGTAGGTCCTATATGACCGTGGGTTGCATCTGGCTGGTATCAGAGCTACCCCCATGCTGTATATACGGGGCCCAGCTGTGCTCAGATCGACATATATCGACTCAAGAACATCGCCTGTAGGTCCTATATAGCCGTGGGTTGCAGCTGGCTGGTATCACAGCTACCCCCATGCTGTAAATACGTGGCCCAGCTGTGCTGAGATCGACATATATCGACTCAAGAACATCGCCTGTAGGTCCTATATGGCCGTGGGTTGAATCTGGCTGGTATCACAGCTACCCCCATGCTGTATATACGTGGCCCAGCTGTGCTCAGATCGACATATATAGACTCAAGAACATCGCCTGTAGGTCCTATGTAGCCGTGGGTTGCAGCTGGCTGGTATCACAGCTACCCCCATGCTGTATATACGTGGCCCAGCTGTGCTCAGATCGACATATATCGACTCAAGAACATCGCCTGTAGGTCCTATATGGCCGTGGGTTGCATCTGGCTGGTATCAGAGCTACCCCCATGCTGTATATACGGCGCCCAGCTGTGCTCAGATCGACATATATCCACTCAAGAACATCGCCTGTAGGTCCTATATGACCGTGGGTTGCATCTGGCTGGAATCAGAGCTACCCCCATGCTGTATATACGGGGCCCAGCTGTGCTCAGATCGACATATATCGACTCAAGAACATCGCCTGTAGGTCCTATATAGCCGTGGGTTGCAGCTGGCTGGTATCACAGCTACCCCCATGCTGTAAATACGTGGCCCAGCTGTGCTGAGATCGACATATATCGACTCAAGAACATCGCCTGTAGGTCCTATATGGCCGTGGGTTACATCTGGCTGGTATCAGAGCTACCCCCATGCTGTATATACGGCGCCCAGCTGTGCTCTGTCCGACATATATCCACTCAAGAAGATCGCCTGTAGGTCCTATATGGCCGTGGGTTGCATCTGGCTGGTATCAGAGCTACCCCCATGCTGTATGTACAGGGCACAGCTGTGCTCAGATCGACATATATCGACTCAAGAACATCGCCTGTAGGTCCTATATAGCCGTGGGTTGCAGCTGGCTGGTATCACAGCTACCCCCATGCTGTATATACGTGGCCCAGCTGTGCTCAGATCGACATATATCCACTCAAGAACATCGCCTGTAGGTCCTATATGGCCGTGGGTTGCATCTGGCTGGTATCAGAGCTACCCCCATACTGTATAAACGGGGCCCAGCTGTGCTCAGATCTACATATATCGACTCAAGAACATCGCCTGTAAGTCCTATATAGCCGTAGGTTGCAGCTGGCTGGTATCACAGCTACCCCATGCTGTATATACGTGGCCCAACTGTGCTCAGATCGACATATATCGACTCAAGAACATCGTCTGTAGGTCCTATATGGCCGTGGGTTGCATCTGACAGGTGACAGAGCTACCCCCATGCTGTATATACGGCGCCCAGCTGTGCTCAGATCGACATATATCCACTCAAGAACATCGCCTGTAGGTCCTATATAGCCGTGGGTTGCAGCTGGCTGGTATCACAGCTACCCCCATGCTGTATATACGTGGCCCAGTTGTGCTCAGATCGACATATATCGACTCAAGAACATCGCCTGTAGGTCCTATATGGCCGTGGGTTGCATCTGGCTGGTATCAGAGCTACCCCCATGCTGTATATACGGCGCCCAGCTGTGCTCAGATCGACATATATCTACCCAAGAACATCGCCTGTAGCTCCTATATGGCCGTGGGTTGCATCTGGCTGGTATCAGAGCTACCCCCATGCTGTATATACGGGGCCCAGCTGTGCTCAGATCGACATATATCGACTCAAGAACATCGCATGTAGGTCCTATATGGCCGTGGGTTACATCTGGCTGGTATCAGAGCTACCCCCATGCTGTATATACGGCGCCCAGCTGTGCTCAGACCGACATATATCCACTCAACAAGATCGCCTGTAGGTCCTATATGGCCGTGGGTTGCATCTGGCTGGTATCAGAGCTACCCCCATGCTGTATGTACAGGGCACAGCTGTGCTCAGATCGACATATATCGACTCAAGAACATCGCCTGTAGGTCCTATATAGCCGTGGGTTGCAGCTGGCTGGTATCACAGCTACCCCCATGCTGTATATACGTGGCCCAGCTGTGCTCAGATCGACATATATCCACTCAAGAACATCGCCTGTAGGTCCTATATGGCCGTGGGTTGCATCTGGCTGGTATCAGAGCTACCCCCATACTGTATAAACGGGGCCCAGCTGTGCTCAGATCGACATATATCGACTCAAGAAGATCGCCTGTAAGTCCTATATAGCCGTAGGTTGCAGCTGGCTGGTATCACAGCTACCTCCATGCTGTATATACGTGGCCCAACTGTGCTCAGATCGACATATATCGACTCAAGAACATCGTCTGTAGGTCCTATATGGCCGTGGGTTGCATCTGACTGGTGTCAGAGCTACCCCCATGCTGTATATACCGCGCCCAGCTGTGCTCAGATCGACATATATCCACTCAAGAACATCGCCTGTAGGTCCTATATGGCCGCGGGTTGCATGTGGCTGGTATCAGAGCTACCCACATACTGTATATACGGGGCCCAGCTGTGCTCAGATCGACATATATCGACTCACGAACATCGCTTGTAGGTCCTATATAGCCGTGGGTTGCAGCTGGCTGGTGTCACAGCTACCCCCATGCTGTATATACGTGGCCAAGCTGTGCTCAGATCGACATGTATCGACTAAAGAACATCGCCTGTAGGTCCTTTATGGCCGTGGGTTGCATCTGGCTGTTATCAGAGCTACCCCCATGCTGTATATACGGCGCCCAGCTGTGCTCAGATCGACATATATCCACTCAAGAACATCGCCTGCAGGTGCTATATGGCCGTGGGTTGCATCTGGCTGGTATCAGAGCTACCCCCATGCTGAATATACGGGGCCCAGCTGTGCTCAGATCGACATATATCGACTCAAAAACATCGCCTGTAGGTCCTATGTAGCCGTGGGTTGCAGCTGGCTGGTATCACAGCTACCCCCATGCTGTATATATGTGGCCCAGCTGTGCTCAGGTCGACATATATCGACTCAAGTACATCGCCTGTAGGTCCTATATGGCCGTGGGTTGCATCTGGCTGGTATCAGAGCTACCCCCATGCTGTATATACGGCGCCCAGCTGTGCTCAGATCGACATATATCCACTCAAGAACATCGCCTGTAGGTCCTATATGGCCGTGGGTTGCATCTGGCTGGTATCAGAGCTACCCCCATGCTGTATATACGGGGCCCAGCTGTACTCAGATCGACATATATCGACTCAAGAACATCGCCTGTAGGTCCAATATAGCCGTGGGTTGCAGCTGGCTGGTATCACAGCTACCCCCATGCTGTATATACGTGGCCCATCTGTGCTCAGATCGACATATATCGACTCAAGAACATCACCTGTAGGTCATATATGGCCGTGGGTTGCATCTGGCTGGTATCAGAGCTACCCCCATGCTGTATATACGGCGCCCAGCTGTGATCAGATCGACATATATCCAATCAAGAACATCGCCTGTAGGTCCTATATGGCCGTGGGTTGCATCTGGCTGGTATCAGAGCTACCCCCATGCTGTATATACGGGGCCCAGCTGTGCTCAGATCGACATATATCGACTCAAGAACATCGCCTGTAGGTCCTATATAGCCATGGGTTGCAGCTGGCTGGTATCACAGCTACCCCCATGATGTATATACGTGGCCCAGCTGTGCTCAGATCGACATATATCGACTCAAGAACATCGCCTGTAGGTCCTATATGGCCGTGGGTTGCATCTGGCTGGTATCAGAGCTACCTCCATGCTGTATATACGGCGCCCAGCTGTGCTCAGATCGACATATATTCACTCAAGAACATCGCCTGTAGGTCCTATATGGTCGTGGGTTGCATCTGGCTGGTATCAGAGCTACCCCCATGCTATACATACGGGGCCCAGCTGTGCTCAGATCGACATATATAGACTCAAGAACATCGCCTGTAGGTCCTGTATAGCCGTGGGTTGCAGCTGGCTGGTATCACAGCTACCCCCATGCTGTATATACGTGGCGCAGCTGTGCTCAGATCGACATATATCGACTCAAGAACATCGCCTGTAGGTCCTATATGGCCGTGGGTTGCATCTGGCTGGTATCAGAGCAACCCCCATGCTGTATATACGGCGCCCAGCTGTGCTCAGATCGACATATATCCACATCGCCTGTAGGTCCTATATGGCCGTGTGTTGCATCTGACTGGTATCAGAGCTACCTCCATGCTGTATATACGGGGCCCAGCTGTGCTCAGATCGACAATATCGACTTAAGAACATCGCCTGTAGGTCATATATAGCCGTGGGTTGCAGCTGGCAGGTATCACAGCTACCCCCATGCCGTATATACGTGGCCCAGCTGTGCTCAGATCGACATATATCGACTCAAGAACATCGCCTGTAGGTCCTATATGGCCGTGGGTTGCATCTGGCTGGTATCAGAGCTACCCCCATGCTGTATATACGGGGCCCATCTGTGTTCAGATCGACATATATCGACTCAAGAACATTACTTGTAGGTCCTATATAGCCGTGGGTTGCAGCTGGCTGTTATCACAGCTACCCCCTTGCTGTATATACGTGGCCCAGCTGTCCTCAGATCGACATATATCGACTCAAGAACATCACCTGTAGGTCCTATATGGCCGTGGGTTGCATCTGGCTGGTATCAGAGCTACCCCCATGCTGTATATACGGCGCCCAGCTGTGCTCAGATCGACATATATCTACCCAAGAACATCGCCTGTGGCTCCTATATGGCCGTGGGTTGCATCTGGCTGGTATCAGAGCTACCCCCATGCTGTATATACGGGGCCCAGCTGTGCTCAGATCGACATATATCGACTCAAGAACATCACTGGTAGGTCCTATATAGCGGTGGGTTGCAGCTGGCTTGTATCACAGCTACCCCCTTGCTGTATATACGTGGCCCAGCTGTGCTCAGATCGACATATATCGACTCAAGAACATCGCCTGTAGGTCCTATATAGCCGTGAATTGCAGCTGGCTGGTATCACAGCTACCCCCATGCTGTATATACGTGGCCCAGCTGTGCTCAGATCGACATATATCGACTCAAGAACATCGCCTGTAGGTCCTATATGGCCGTGGGTTGCATCTGGCTGGTATCAGAGCTACCCCCATGCTGTATATACGGCGCCTAGCTGTGCTCAGATCGACATATATCCACCCAAGAACATCGCCTGTAGGTCCTATATGGCCGTGGATTGCATCTGGCTGGTATCAGAGCTACCCCCATGCTGTATATACGGGGCCGAGCTGTGCTCAGATCGACATATATCGACTCAAGAACATCGCCTGTAGGTCATATATAGCCGTGAGTTGCAGCTGGCTGGTATTACAGCTACCCCCATGCTGTATATACGTGTCCCAGCTGTGCTCAGATCGACATATATCGACTCAAGAACATCGCCTGTAGGTCCTATATGGCCGTGGGTTGCATCTGGCTGGTATCATAGCTACCCCCATGCTGTATATACGGCGCCCAGCTGTGCTCAGATCGACATATATCCACTCAAGAACATCGCCTGTAGATCCTATATGGCCGTGGGTTGCATCTGGCTGGTATCAGAGCTACCCCCATGCTGTATATACGGCGCCCAGCTGTGCTCAGATCGACATATATCCACTCAAGAACATCGCCTGTATGTCCTATATGGCCGTGGGTTGCAGCTGGCTGGTATCACAGCTGCCCCCATGCTGTATATAAGTGGCCCAGCTGTGCTCAGATCGACATATGTCGACTCAAGAACATCGCCTGTACGTCCTATATGGCCGTGGGTTGCATCTGGTTGGTATCAGAGCTACCCCCATGCTGTATATACGGCGCCCAGCTGTACTCAGATCGATATATATCCACTCAAGAACATCGCCTGTAGGTCCTATATGGCCGTGGGTTGCATCTGGCTGGTATCAGAGCTACCCCCATACTGTATATACGGGGCCCAGCTGTGCTCAGATCGACATATATCGACTCAAGAACATCGCCTGTAGGTCCTATATAGCCGTGGGTTGCAGCTGGCTGGTATCACAGCTACCCCCATGCTGTATATACGTGGCCCAGCTGTGCTCAGATCAACATATATCGACTCAAGAACATCGCCTGTAGGTCCTATATGGCCGTGGGTTGCATCTGGCTGGTATTAGAGCTAACCCCATGCTGTATATACGGCGCCCAGCTGTGCTCAGATCGACATATATCCACTCAAGAACATCGCCTGTAGGTCCTATATGGCCGTGGGTTGCATCTGGCTGGTATCAGAGCTACCCCCATGCTGTATATACGTGGCCCAGCTGTGCTCAGATCGACATATGTCGACTCAAGAACATCGCCTGTAGGTTCTATATGGCCGTGGGTTGCATCTGGTTGGTATCAGAGCTTCCCCCATGCTGTATATACGGCGCCCAGCTGTGCTCAGGTCGATATATATCCACTCAAGAACATCGCCTGTAGGTCCTATATGGCCGTGGGTTGCATCTGGCTGGTATCAGAGCTACCCCCATACTGTATATACGGGGTCCAGCTGTGCTCAGATCGACATATATCGACTCAAGAACATCGCCTGTATGTCCTATATAGCCGTGGGTTGGAGCTGGCTGGTATCACAGCTACCCCCATGTTGTATATACGTGGCCCAGCTGTGCTCAGATCAACATATATCGACTCAAGAACATCGCCTGTAGGTCCTATATGGCCGTGGGTTGCATCTGGCTGGTAAGAGAGCTACCCCCATGCTGTATATACGGCGCTCAGCTGTGCTCACATCGACATATATCCACTCAAGAACCTCGCCTGTAGGTCCTATATGGCCGTGGGTTGCATCTGGCTGGTATCAGAGCTACCCCCATGCTGTATATACGGGGCCCAGCTGTGCTCAGATCGACATATATCGACTCAAGAACATCGCCTGTAGGTCCTATATAGCCTTGGGTTGCGGCTGGCTGGTATCACAGCTACCCCCATGCTGTATATACGTGGCCCAGCTGTGCTCAGATCGACATATATCGAGTCAAGAATATCGCCTGTATGTCCTATATGGCCGTGGGTTGCATCTGGCTGGTATCAGAGCTACCCCCATGCTGTATATACGGCGCCCAGCTGTGCTCAGATCGACATATATCCACTCAAGAACATCGTCTGAAGATCCTATATGGCCGCGGGTTGCATCTGGCTGGTATCAGAGCTACCCCATGCTGTATAAACGGGGCCCAGCTGTGCTCTGATCGACATATATCGACTCAAGAACATCGCCTGTAGGTCCTATATGGCCGTGGGTTGCATCTGGCTGGTATCAGAGCTACCCCCATGCTGTATATACGGGGCCCAGCTGTGCTCAGATCGACATATATCGACTAAAGAACATCGCCTGTAGGTCCTATATAGCCGTGAATTGCAGCTGGCTGGTATCACAGCTACCCCCATGCTGTATATACGTGGCCCAGCTGTGCTCAGATCGACATATATAGACTCAAGAACATCGCCTGTAGGTCCTATGTAGCGGTGGGTTGCAGCTGGCTAGTATCACAGCTACCCCCATGTGTATATACGTGGCCCAGCTGTGCTCAGATCGACATATATCGACTCAAGAACATCGCCTGTAGGTCCTATATGGCCGTGGGTTGCATCTGGCTGGTATCAGAGCTACCCCCATGCTGTATATACGGGGCCCAGCTGTGCTCAGATCGACATATATCGACTCAAGAACATCGCCTGTAGGTCCTATATAGCCGTGGGTTGCGGCTGGCTGGTATTACAGCTACCCCCATGCTGTATATACGTGGCCCAGCTGTGCTCAGATCGACATATATCGACTCAAGTACATCGCCTGTAGGTCCTATATGGCCGTGGGTTGCATCTGGCTGGTATCAGAGCTACCCCCATGCTGTATATACGGCGCCCAGCTGTGCTCAGATCGACATATATCCACTCAAGAACATCGCCTGAAGATCCTATATGGCCGCGGGTTGCATCTGGCTGGTATCAGAGCTACCCCATGCTGTATATACGGGACCCAGCTGTGCTCAGATCGACATATATCGACTCAAGAACATCGCCTGTAGGTCCTATATGGCCGTGGGTTGCATCTGGCTGGCATCAGAGCTACCCCCATGCTGTATATACGGGGCCCAGCTGTGCTCAGATCGACATATATCGACTAAAGAACATCGCCTGTAGGTCCTATATAGCCGTGAATTGCAGCTGGCTGGTATCACAGCTACCCCCATGCTGTATATACGTGGCCCAGCTGTGCTCAGATCGACATATATAGACTCAAGAACATCGCCTGTAGGTCCTATGTAGCCGTGGGTTGCAGCTGGCTGGTATCACAGCTACCCCCATGCTGTATATACGTGGCCCAGCTGTGCTCAGATCGACATATATCGACTCAAGAACATCGCCTGTAGGTCCTATATGGCCGTGGGTTGCATCTGGCTGGTATCAGAGCTACCCCCATGCTGTATATACGGCGCCCAGCTGTGCTCAGATCGACATATATCCACTCAAGAACATCGCCTGTATGTCCTATATGACCGTGGGTTGCATCTGGCTGGTATCAGAGCTACCCCCATGCTGTATATACGGGGCCCAGCTGTGCTCAGATCGACATATATCGACTCAAGAACATCGCCTGTAGGTCCTATATAGCCGTGGGTTGCAGCTGGCTGGTATCACAGCTACCCCCATGCTGTAAATATGTGGCCCAGCTGTGCTCAGATCGACATATATCCACTCAAGAACATCGCCTGTAGGTCCTATATGGCCGTGGGTTGCATCTGGCTGGTATCAGAGCTACCCCCATACTGTATAAACGGGGCCCAGCTGTGCTCAGATCTACATATTTCGACTCAAGAACATCGCCTGTAAGTCCTATATAGCCGTAGGTTGCAGCTGGCTGGTATCACAGCTACCCCATGCTGTATATACGTGGCCCAACTGTGCTCAGATCGACATATATCGACTCAAGAACATCGTCTGTAGGTCCTATATGGCCGTGGGTTGCATCTGACAGGTGTCAGAGCTACCCCCATGCTGTATATACGGCGCCCAGCTGTGCTCAGATCGACATATATCCACTCAAGAACATCGCCTGTAGGTCCTATATAGCCGTGGGTTGCAGCTGGCTGGTATCACAGCTACCCCCATGCTGTATATACGTGGCCCAGTTGTGCTCAGATCGACATATATCGACTCAAGAACATCGCCTGTAGGTCCTGTATAGCAGTGGGTTGCAGCTGGCTGGAATCACAGCTACCCCCATGCTGTATATACGTGGCCCAGCTGTGCTCAGATCGACATATATCCACTCAAGAACATCGCCCGTACTTCCTATATGGCCGTGGGTTGCATCTGGCTGGTATCAGAGCTACCCCCATGCTGTATATACGGCGCCCAGCTGTGTTCAGATCGACATATATCCACTCAAGAACATCGCCTGTAGGTCCTATATGACCTTGGCTTGCATCTGGCTGGTATCAGAGCTACCCCCATGCTGTATATACGGGGCCCAGCTGTGCTCAGATCAACATATATCGACTCAAGAACATCGCCTGTAGGTCCTATATAGCCGTGGGTTGGAGCTGGCTGGTATCACAGCTACCCCCATGTTGTATATACGTGGCCCAGCTGTGCTCAGATCAACATATATCGACTCAAGAACATCGCCTGTAGGTCCTATATGGCCGTGGGTTGCATCTTGCTGGTATGAGAGCTACCCCCATGCTGTATATACGGCGCTCAGCTGTGCTCACATCGACATATATCCACTCAAGAACCTCGCCTGTAGGTCCTACATGGCCGTGGGTTGCATCTGGCTTGTATCAGAGCTACCCCCATGCTGTATATACGGGGCCCAGCTGTGCTCAGATCGACATATATCGACTCAAGAACATCCATCGCCTGTAGGTCCTATATAGCCTTGGGTTGCGGCTGGCTGGTATCACAGCTACCCCCATGCTGTATATACGTGGCCCAGCTGTGCTCAGATCGACATATATCGACTCAAGAACATCGCCTGTAGGTCCTATATGGCCGTGGGTTGCATCTGGCTGGTATCAGAGCTACCCCCATGCTGTATATACGGCGCCCAGCTGTGCTCAGATCGACATATATCCACTCAAGAACATCGTCTGAAGATCCTATATGGCCGCGGGTTGCATCTGGCTGGTATCAGAGCTACCCCATGCTGTATAAACGGGGCCCAGCTGTGCTCTGATCGACATATATCGACTCAAGAACATCGCCTGTAGGTCCTGTATGGCCGTGGGTTGCATCTGGCTGGTATCAGAGCTACCCCCATGCTGTATATACGGGGCCCAGCTGTGCTCAGATCGACATATATCGACTAAAGAACATCGCCTGTAGGTCCTATATAGCCGTGAATTGCAGCTGGCTGGTATCACAGCTACCCCCATGCTGTATATACGTGGCCCAGCTGTGCTCATCGACATATATAGACTCAAGAACATCGCCTGTAGGTCCTATGTAGCGGTGGGTTGCAGCTGGCTAGTATCACAGCTACCCCCATGCTGTATATACGTGGCCCAGCTGTGCTCAGATCGACATATATCGACTCAAGAACATCGCCTGTAGGTCCTATATGGCCGTGGGTTGCATCTGGCTGGTATCAGAGCTACCCCCATGCTGTATATACGGGGCCCAGCTGTGCTCAGATCGACATATATCGACTCAAGAACATCGCCTGTAGGTCCTATATAGCCGTGGGTTGCGGCTGGCTGGTATCACAGCTACCCCCATGCTGTATATACGTGGCCCAGCTGTGCTCAGATCGACATATATCGACTCAAGAACATCGCCTGTAATTCCTATATGGCCGTGGGTTGCATCTGGCTGGTATCAAAGCTACCCCCATGCTGTATATACGGCGCCCAGCTGTGCTCAGATCGACATATATCCACTCAAGAACATCGTCTGAAGATCCTATATGGCCGCGGGTTGCATCTGGCTGGTATCAGAGCTACCCCATGCTGTATATACGGGACCCAGCTGTGCTCAGATCGACATATATCGACTTAAGAACATCGCCTGTAGGTCCTATATGGCCGTGGGTTGCATCTGGCTGGTATCAGAGCTACCCCCATGCTGTATATACGGGGCCCAGCTGTGCTCAGATCGACATATATCGACTAAAGAACATCGCCTGTAGGTCCTATATAGCCGTGAATTGCAGCTAGCTGGTATCACAGCTACCCCCATGCTGTATATACGTGGCCCAGCTGTGCTCAGATCGACATATATAGACTCAAGAACATCGCCTGTAGGTCCTATGTAGCCGTGGGTTGCAGCTGGCTGGTATCACAGCTACCCCCATGCTGTATATACGTGGCCCAGCTGTGCTCAGATCGACATATATCGACTCAAGAACATCGCCTGTAGGTCCTATATGGCCGTGGGTTGCATCTGGCTGGTATCAGAACTACCCCCATGCTGTATATACGGCGCCCAGCTGTGCTCAGATCGACATATATCCACTCAAGAACATCGCCTGTAGGTCCTATATGACCGTGGGTTGCATCTGGCTGGTATCAGAGCTACCCCCATGCTGTATATACGGGGCCCAGCTGTGCTCAGATCGACATATATCGACTCAAGAACATCGCCTGTAGGTCCTATATAGCCGTGGGTTGCAGCTGGCTGGTATCACAGCTACCCCCATGCTGTAAATACGTGTCCCAGCTGTGCTGAGATCGACATATATCGACTCAAGAACATCGCCTGTAGGTCCTATATGGCCGTGGGTTACATCTGGCTGGTATCAGAGCTACCCCCATGCTGTATATACGGCGCCCACCTGTGCTTAGACCGACATATATCCACTCAATAAGATCGCCTGTAGGTCCTATATGGCCGTGGGTTGCATCTGGCTGGTATCAGAGCTACCCCCATGCTGTATGTACAGGGCACAGCTGTGCTCAGATCGACATATATCGACTCAAGAACATCGCCTGTAGGTCCTATATAGCCGTGGGTTGCAGCTGGCTGGTATCACAGCTACCCCCATGCTGTATATACGTGGCCCAGCTGTGCTCAGATCGACATATATCCACTCAAGAACATCGCCTGTAGGTCCTATATGGCCGTGGGTTGCATCTGGCTGGTATCAGAGCCACCCCCATACTGTATAAACGGGGCCTAGCTGTGCTCAGATCTACATATATCGACTCAAGAACATCGCCTGTAAGTCCTATATAGCCGTAGGATGCAGCTGGCTGGTATCACAGCTACCCCCATGCTGTATATACGTGGCCCAACTGTGCTCAGATCGACATATATCGACTCAAGAACATCGTCTGTAGGTCCTATATGGCCGTGGGTTGCATCTGACTGGTGTCAGAGCTACCCCCATGCTGTATATACGGCGCCCAGCTGTGCTCAGATCGACATATATCCACTCAAGAACATCGCCTGTAGGTCCTATATAGCCGTGGGTTGCAGCTGGCTGGTATCACAGCTACCCCCATGCTGTATATACGTGGCCCAGTTGTGCTCAGATCGACATATATCGACTCAAGAACATCGCCTGTAGGTCCTGTATAGCAGTGGGTTGCAGCTGGCTGGAATCACAGCTACCCCCATGCTGTATATACGTGGCCCAGCTGTGCTCAGATCGACATATATCGACTCAAGAACATCGCCTGTAGGTCCTATATAGCCGTGGGTTGCAGCTGGCTGGTATCAGTGCTACCACCATGCTGTATATAGGGCGCCCAGCTGTGCTCAGATCGACATATATCCACTCAAGAACATCGCCCGTACTTCCTATATGGCCGTGGGTTGCATCTGGCTGGTATCTGAGCTACCGCCATGCTGTATATACGGGGCCCAGCTGTCCTCAGATCGACATATATCGACTCAAGAACATCGCCTGTAGGTCCTATATAGCCGTGGGTTGCAGCTGGCTGGTATCACAGCTACCCCCATGCTGTAAATTCGTGGCCCAGCTGTGCTCAAATCGACATATATCGACTCAAGAACATCGCCTGTAGGTCCTATATGGCCGTGGGTTACATCTGGCTGGTATCAGAGCTACCCTCATGCTGTATATACGGCGCCCAGCTGTGCTCAGATCGACATATATAGACTCAAGAACATCGCCTGTAGGTCCTATGTAGCCGTGGGTTGCAGCTGGCTGGTATCACAGCTACCCCCATGCTGTATATACGTGGCCCAGCTGTGCTCAGATCGACATATATCGACTCAAGAACATCGCCTGTAGGTCCTATATGGCCGTGGGTTGCATCTGGCTGGTATCAGAGCTACCCCCATGCTGTATATACGGCGCCCAGCTGTGCTCAGATCGACATATATCCACTCAAGAACATCGCCTGTAGGTCCTATATGACCGTGGCTTGCATCTGGCTGGTATCAGAGCTACCCCCATGCTGTATATACGGGGCCCAGCTGTGCTCAGATCAACATATATCGACTCAAGAACATCGCCTGTAGGTCCTATATAGCCGTGGGTTGCAGCTGGCTGGTATCACAGCTACCCCCATGCTGTAAATACGTGGCCCAGCTGTGCTCAGATCGACATATATCGACCCAAGAACATCGCCTGTAGGTCCTATATGGCCGTGGGTTACATCTGGCTGGTATCAGAGCTACCCTCATGCTGTATATACGTCACCCAGCTGTGCTCAGACCGACATATATCCACTCAAGAAGATCGCCTGTAGGTCCTATATGGCCGTGGGTTGCATCTGGATGGTATCAGAGCTACCCCCATGATGTATGTACAGGGCACAGCTGTGCTCAGATCGACATATATCGACTCAAGAACATCGCCTGTAGGGCCTATATAGCCGTGGGTTGCAGCTGGCTGGTATCATAGCTACCCCCATGCTGTATATACGTGGCCCAGCTGTGCTCAGATCGACATATATCCACTCAAGAACATCGCCTGTAGGTCCTATATGGCCGTGGGTTGCACCTGGCTGGTATCAGAGCTACCCCCGTACTGTATAAACGGGGCCCAGCTGTGCTCAGATCGACATATATCGACTCAAGAACATCGCCTGTAAGTCCTATATAGCCGTAGGTTGCAGCTGGCTGGTATCACAGCTACCCCCATGCTGTATATACGTGGCCCAACTGTGCTCAGATCGACATATATCGACTCAAGAACATCGTCTGTAGGTCCTATATGGCCGTGGGTTGCATCTGACTGGTGTCAGAGCTACCCCCCATGCTGTATATACGGCGCCCAGCTGTGCTCAGATCGACATATATCCACTCAAGAACATCGCCTGTAGGTCCTATATAGCCGTGGGTTGCAGCTGGCTGGTATCACAGCTACCCCCATGCTGTATATACGTGGCCCAGTTGTGCTCAGATCGACATATATCGACTCAAGAACATCGCCTGTAGGTCCTGTATAGCAGTGGGTTGCAGCTGGCTGGTATCACAGCTACCCCCCATGCTTTATATACGTGGCCCAGCTGTGCTCAGATCGACATATATCGACTCAAGAACATCGCCTGTAGGTCCTATATAGCCGTGGGTTGCAGCTGGCTGGTATCAGTGCTACCCCCATGCTGTATATACGGCGCCCAGCTGTGCTCAAATCGACATATATCCACTCAAGAACATCGCCCGTACTTCCTATATGGCCGTGGGTTGCATCTGGCTGGTATCAGAGCTACCGCCATGCTGTATATACGGGGCCCAGCTGTGCTCAGATCGACATATATCGACTCAAGAACATCGCCTGTAGGTCCTATATGGCCGTGGGTTACATCTGGCTGGTATCAGAGCTACACTCATGCTGTATATACGGCAACCAGCTGTGCTCAGACCGACATATATCCACTCAAGAAGATCGCCTGTAGGTCCTATATGGCCGTGGGTTGCATCTGGCTGGTATCAGAGCTACCCCCATGCTGTATGTACAGGGCACTGCTGTGCTCAGATCGACATATATCGACTCAAGAACATCGCCTGTAGGTCCTATATAGCCGTGGGTTGCAGCTGGCTGGTATCACAGCTACCCCCATGCTGTATATACGTGGCCCAGCTGTGCTCAGATCGACATATATCCACTCAAGAACATCGCCTATAGGTCCTATATGGCCGTGGGTTGCACCTGGCTGGTATCAGAGCTACCCCCGTACTGTATAAACGGGGCCCAGCTGTGCTCAGATCGACATATATCGACTCAAGAACATCGCCTGTAAGTCCTATATAGCCGTAGGTTGCAGCTGGCTGGTATCACAGCTACCCCCATGCTGTATATACGTGGCCCAACTGTGCTCAGATCGACATATATCGACTCAAGAACATCGTCTGTAGGTCCTATATGGCCGTGGGTTGCATCTGACTGGTGTCAGAGCTACCCCCATGCTGTATATACGGCGCCCAGCTGTGCGCAGATCGACATATATCCACTCAAGAACATCGCCTGTAGGTCCTATATAGCCGTGGGTTGCAGCTGGCTGGTATCACAGCTACCCCCATGCTGTATATACGTGGCCCAGTTGTGCTCAGATCGACATATATCGACTCAAGAACATCGCCTGTAGGTCCTGTATAGCAGTGGGTTGCAGCTGACTGGTATCACAGCTACCCCCATGCTGTATATACGTGGCCCAGCTGTGCTCAGATCGACATATATCGACTCAAGAACATCGCCTGTAGGTCCTATATAGCCGTGGGTTGCAGCTGGCTGGTATCAGTGCTACCCCCATGCTGTATATACGGCGCCCAGCTGTGCTCAAATCGACATATATCCACTCAAGAACATCGCCCGTACTTCCTATATGGCCGTGGGTTGCATCTGGCTGGTATCAGAGCTACCGCCATGCTGTATATACGGGGCCCAGCTGTGCTCAGATCGACATATATCGACTCAAGAACATCGCCTGTAGGTCCTATATAGCCGTGGGTTGCAGCTGGCTGGTATCACAGCTACCCCCATGCTGTAAATTCGTGGCCCAGCTGTGCTCAGATCGACATATATCGACTCAAGAACATCGCCTGTAGGTCCTATATGGCCGTGGGTTACATCTGGCTGGTATCAGAGCTACCCTCATGCTGTATATACGGCGCCCAGCTGTGCTCAGACCGACATATATCTACTCAAGAAGATCGCCTGTAGGTCCTATATGGCCGTGGGTTGCATCTGGCTGGTATCAGAGCTACCCCCATGCTGTATGTACAGGGCACAGCTGTGCTCAGATCGAAATATATCGACTCAAGAACATCGCCTGTAGGTCCTATTTAGCCGTGGGTTGCAGCTGGCTGGTATCACAGCTACCCCCATGCTGTATATACGTGGCCCAGCTGTGCTCAGATCGACATATATCGACTCAAGAACATCGCCAGTAGGTCCTATATGGCCGTGAGTTGCATCTGCCTGGTATCAGAGCTACCCCCATGCTGTATATACGGCGCCCAGCTGTGCTCAGATCGACATATATCCACTCAAGTACATCGCCTGTAGGTTCTATATGGCCGTGGGTTGCATCTGGCTGGTATCAGAGCTACCTCCATGCTGTATATACGGGGCCCAGCTGTGCTCAGATCGACATATATCGACTCAAGAACATCGCCTGTAGGTCCTATATGGCCGTGGGTTGCATCTGGCTGGTATCAGAGCTACCCCCATGCTGTATATACGGGGCCCAGCTGTGCTCAGATCGACATATATCGACTCAAGAACATCGCCTGTAGGTCCTATATAGCCGTGGGTTGCGGCTGGCTGGTATCACAGCTACCCCCATGCTGTATATACGTGGCCCAGCTGTGCTCAGATCGACATATATCGACTCAAGAACATCGCCTGTAATTCCTATATGGCCGTGGGTTGCATCTGGCTGGTATCAAAGCTACCCCCATGCTGTATATACGGCGCCCAGCTGTGCTCAGATCGACATATATCCACTCAAGAACATCGTCTGAAGATCCTATATGGCCGCGGGTTGCATCTGGCTGGTATCAGAGCTACCCCATGCTGTATATACGGGACCCAGCTGTGCTCAGATCGACATATATCGACTTAAGAACATCGCCTGTAGGTCCTATATGGCCGTGGGTTGCATCTGGCTGGTATCAGAGCTACCCCCATGCTGTATATACGGGGCCCAGCTGTGCTCAGATCGACATATATCGACTAAAGAACATCGCCTGTAGGTCCTATATAGCCGTGAATTGCAGCTAGCTGGTATCACAGCTACCCCCATGCTGTATATACGTGGCCCAGCTGTGCTCAGATCGACATATATAGACTCAAGAACATCGCCTGTAGGTCCTATGTAGCCGTGGGTTGCAGCTGGCTGGTATCACAGCTACCCCCATGCTGTATATACGTGGCCCAGCTGTGCTCAGATCGACATATATCGACTCAAGAACATCGCCTGTAGGTCCTATATGGCCGTGGGTTGCATCTGGCTGGTATCAGAACTACCCCCATGCTGTATATACGGCGCCCAGCTGTGCTCAGATCGACATATATCCACTCAAGAACATCGCCTGTAGGTCCTATATGACCGTGGGTTGCATCTGGCTGGTATCAGAGCTACCCCCATGCTGTATATACGGGGCCCAGCTGTGCTCAGATCGACATATATCGACTCAAGAACATCGCCTGTAGGTCCTATATAGCCGTGGGTTGCAGCTGGCTGGTATCACAGCTACCCCCATGCTGTAAATACGTGTCCCAGCTGTGCTGAGATCGACATATATCGACTCAAGAACATCGCCTGTAGGTCCTATATGGCCGTGGGTTACATCTGGCTGGTATCAGAGCTACCCCCATGCTGTATATACGGCGCCCAGCTGTGCTTAGACCGACATATATCCACTCAATAAGATCGCCTGTAGGTCCTATATGGCCGTGGGTTGCATCTGGCTGGTATCAGAGCTACCCCCATGCTGTATGTACAGGGCACAGCTGTGCTCAGATCGACATATATCGACTCAAGAACATCGCCTGTAGGTCCTATATAGCCGTGGGTTGCAGCTGGCTGGTATCACAGCTACCCCCATGCTGTATATACGTGGCCCAGCTGTGCTCAGATCGACATATATCCACTCAAGAACATCGCCTGCAGGTCCTATATGGCCGTGGGTTGCATCTGGCTGGTATCAGAGCTACCCCCATACTGTATAAACGGGGCCTAGCTGTGCTCAGATCTACATATATCGACTCAAGAACATCGCCTGTAAGTCCTATATAGCCGTAGGTTGCAGCTGGCTGGTATCACAGCTACCCCCATGCTGTATATACGTGGCCCAACTGTGCTCAGATCGACATATATCGACTCAAGAACATCGTCTGTAGGTCCTATATGGCCGTGGGTTGCATCTGACTGGTGTCAGAGCTACCCCCATGCTGTATATACGGCGCCCAGCTGTGCTCAGATCGACATATATCCACTCAAGAACATCGCCTGTAGGTCCTATATAGCCGTGGGTTGCAGCTGGCTGGTATCACAGCTACCCCCATGCTGTATATACGTGGCCCAGTTGTGCTCAGATCGACATATATCGACTCAAGAACATCGCCTGTAGGTCCTGTATAGCAGTGGGTTGCAGCTGGCTGGAATCACAGCTACCCCCATGCTGTATATACGTGGCCCAGCTGTGCTCAGATCGACATATATCGACTCAAGAACATCGCCTGTAGGTCCTATATAGCCGTGGGTTGCAGCTGGCTGGTATCAGTGCTACCACCATGCTGTATATAGGGCGCCCAGCTGTGCTCAGATCGACATATATCCACTCAAGAACATCGCCCGTACTTCCTATATGGCCGTGGGTTGCATCTGGCTGGTATCTGAGCTACCGCCATGCTGTATATACGGGGCCCAGCTGTCCTCAGATCGACATATATCGACTCAAGAACATCGCCTGTAGGTCCTATATAGCCGTGGGTTGCAGCTGGCTGGTATCACAGCTACCCCCATGCTGTAAATTCGTGGCCCAGCTGTGCTCAGATCGACATATATCGACTCAAGAACATCGCCTGTAGGTCCTATATGGCCGTGGGTTACATCTGGCTGGTATCAGAGCTACCCTCATGCTGTATATACGGCGCCCAGCTGTGCTCAGATCGACATATATAGACTCAAGAACATCGCCTGTAGGTCCTATGTAGCCGTGGGTTGCAGCTGGCTGGTATCATAGCTACCCCCATGCTGTATATACGTGGCCCAGCTGTGCTCAGATCGACATATATCCACTCAAGAACATCGCCTGTAGGTCCTATATGGCCGTGGGTTGCATCTGGCTGGTATCAGAGCTACCCCCGTACTGTATAAACGGGGCCCAGCTGTGCTCAGATCGACATATATCGACTCAAGAACATCGCCTGTAAGTCCTATATAGCCGTAGGTTGCAGCTGGCTGGTATCACAGCTACCCCCATGCTGTATATACGTGGCCCAACTGTGCTCAGATCGACATATATCGACTCAAGAACATCGTCTGTAGGTCCTATATGGCCGTGGGTTGCATCTGACTGGTGTCAGAGCTACCCCCCATGCTGTATATACGGCGCCCAGCTGTGCTCAGATCGACATATATCCACTCAAGAACATCGCCTGTAGGTCCTATATAGCCGTGGGTTGCAGCTGGCTGGTATCACAGCTACCCCCATGCTGTATATACGTGGCCCAGTTGTGCTCAGATCGACATATATCGACTCAAGAACATCGCCTGTAGGTCCTGTATAGCAGTGGGTTGCAGCTGGCTGGTATCACAGCTACCCCCCATGCTTTATATACGTGGCCCAGCTGTGCTCAGATCGACATATATCGACTCAAGAACATCGCCTGTAGGTCCTATATAGCCGTGGGTTGCAGCTGGCTGGTATCAGTGCTACCCCCATGCTGTATATACGGCGCCCAGCTGTGCTCAAATCGACATATATCCACTCAAGAACATCGCCCGTACTTCCTATATGGCCGTGGGTTGCATCTGGCTGGTATCAGAGCTACCGCCATGCTGTATATACGGGGCCCAGCTGTGCTCAGATCGACATATATCGACTCAAGAACATCGCCTGTAGGTCCTATATGGCCGTGGGTTACATCTGGCTGGTATCAGAGCTACACTCATGCTGTATATACGGCAACCAGCTGTGCTCAGACCGACATATATCCACTCAAGAAGATCGCCTGTAGGTCCTATATGGCCGTGGGTTGCATCTGGCTGGTATCAGAGCTACCCCCATGCTGTATGTACAGGGCACTGCTGTGCTCAGATCGACATATATCGACTCAAGAACATCGCCTGTAGGTCCTATATAGCCGTGGGTTGCAGCTGGCTGGTATCACAGCTACCCCCATGCTGTATATACGTGGCCCAGCTGTGCTCAGATCGACATATATCCACTCAAGAACATCGCCTATAGGTCCTATATGGCCGTGGGTTGCACCTGGCTGGTATCAGAGCTACCCCCGTACTGTATAAACGGGGCCCAACTGTGCTCAGATCGACATATATCGACTCAAGAACATCGCCTGTAAGTCCTATATAGCCGTAGGTTGCAGCTGGCTGGTATCACAGCTACCCCCATGCTGTATATACGTGGCCCAACTGTGCTCAGATCGACATATATCGACTCAAGAACATCGTCTGTAGGTCCTATATGGCCGTGGGTTGCATCTGACTGGTGTCAGAGCTACCCCCATGCTGTATATACGGCGCCCAGCTGTGCGCAGATCGACATATATCCACTCAAGAACATCGCCTGTAGGTCCTATATAGCCGTGGGTTGCAGCTGGCTGGTATCACAGCTACCCCCATGCTGTATATACGTGGCCCAGTTGTGCTCAGATCGACATATATCGACTCAAGAACATCGCCTGTAGGTCCTGTATAGCAGTGGGTTGCAGCTGGCTGGTATCACAGCTACCCCCCATGCTTTATATACGTGGCCCAGCTGTGCTCAGATCGACATATATCGACTCAAGAACATCGCCTGTAGGTCCTATATAGCCGTGGGTTGCAGCTGGCTGGTATCAGTGCTACCCCCATGCTGTATATACGGCGCCCAGCTGTGCTCAAATCGACATATATCCACTCAAGAACATCGCCCGTACTTCCTATATGGCCGTGGGTTGCATCTGGCTGGTATCAGAGCTACCGCCATGCTGTATATACGGGGCCCAGCTGTGCTCAGATCGACATATATCGACTCAAGAACATCGCCTGTAGGTCCTATATGGCCGTGGGTTACATCTGGCTGGTATCAGAGCTACACTCATGCTGTATATACGGCAACCAGCTGTGCTCAGACCGACATATATCCACTCAAGAAGATCGCCTGTAGGTCCTATATGGCCGTGGGTTGCATCTGGCTGGTATCAGAGCTACCCCCATGCTGTATGTACAGGGCACTGCTGTGCTCAGATCGACATATATCGACTCAAGAACATCGCCTGTAGGTCCTATATAGCCGTGGGTTGCAGCTGGCTGGTATCACAGCTACCCCCATGCTGTATATACGTGGCCCAGCTGTGCTCAGATCGACATATATCCACTCAAGAACATCGCCTATAGGTCCTATATGGCCGTGGGTTGCACCTGGCTGGTATCAGAGCTACCCCCGTACTGTATAAACGGGGCCCAACTGTGCTCAGATCGACATATATCGACTCAAGAACATCGCCTGTAAGTCCTATATAGCCGTAGGTTGCAGCTGGCTGGTATCACAGCTACCCCCATGCTGTATATACGTGGCCCAACTGTGCTCAGATCGACATATATCGACTCAAGAACATCGTCTGTAGGTCCTATATGGCCGTGGGTTGCATCTGACTGGTGTCAGAGCTACCCCCATGCTGTATATACGGCGCCCAGCTGTGCGCAGATCGACATATATCCACTCAAGAACATCGCCTGTAGGTCCTATATAGCCGTGGGTTGCAGCTGGCTGGTATCACAGCTACCCCCATGCTGTATATACGTGGCCCAGTTGTGCTCAGATCGACATATATCGACTCAAGAACATCGCCTGTAGGTCCTGTATAGCAGTGGGTTGCAGCTGACTGGTATCACAGCTACCCCCATGCTGTATATACGTGGCCCAGCTGTGCTCAGATCGACATATATCGACTCAAGAACATCGCCTGTAGGTCCTATATAGCCGTGGGTTGCAGCTGGCTGGTATCAGTGCTACCCCCATGCTGTATATACGGCGCCCAGCTGTGCTCAAATCGACATATATCCACTCAAGAACATCGCCCGTACTTCCTATATGGCCGTGGGTTGCATCTGGCTGGTATCAGAGCTACCGCCATGCTGTATATACGGGGCCCAGCTGTGCTCAGATCGACATATATCGACTCAAGAACATCGCCTGTAGGTCCTATATAGCCGTGGGTTGCAGCTGGCTGGTATCACAGCTACCCCCATGCTGTAAATTCGTGGCCCAGCTGTGCTCAGATCGACATATATCGACTCAAGAACATCGCCTGTAGGTCCTATATGGCCGTGGGTTACATCTGGCTGGTATCAGAGCTACCCTCATGCTGTATATACGGCGCCCAGCTGTGCTCAGACCGACATATATCTACTCAAGAAGATCGCCTGTAGGTCCTATATGGCCGTGGGTTGCATCTGGCTGGTATCAGAGCTACCCCCATGCTGTATGTACAGGGCACAGCTGTGCTCAGATCGAAATATATCGACTCAAGAACATCGCCTGTAGGTCCTATTTAGCCGTGGGTTGCAGCTGGCTGGTATCACAGCTACCCCCATGCTGTATATACGTGGCCCAGCTGTGCTCAGATCGACATATATCGACTCAAGAACATCGCCAGTAGGTCCTATATGGCCGTGAGTTGCATCTGCCTGGTATCAGAGCTACCCCCATGCTGTATATACGGCGCCCAGCTGTGCTCAGATCGACATATATCCACTCAAGTACATCGCCTGTAGGTTCTATATGGCCGTGGGTTGCATCTGGCTGGTATCAGAGCTACCTCCATGCTGTATATACGGGGCCCAGCTGTGCTCAGATCGACATATATCGACTCAAGAACATCGCCTGTAGGTCATATATAGCCGTAAGTTGCAGCTGGCTGGTATCACAGCTACCCCCATGCTGTATATACGTGGCCCAGCTGTGCTCAGATCGACATATATCGACTCAAGAACATCGCCTGTGGGTCCTATATGGCCGTGGGTTGCATCTGGCTGGTATCAGAGCTACCCCCATGCTGTATATACGGCGCCTAGCTGTGCTCAGATCGACATATATCCACTCAAGAATATCGCCTGTAGGTCCTATATGGCCGTGGGTTGCATCCGGCTGGTATCAGAGCTACCGCCATGCTGTATATACGGGGCCCAGCTGTTCTCAGATCGACATATATCCACATCGCCTGTAGGTCCTATATGGCCGTGTGTTGCATCTGACTGGTATCAGAGCTACCTCCATGCTGTATATACGGGGCCCAGCTGTGCTCAGATCGACATATATCGACTCAAGAACATCGCCAGAAGGTCCTATATGGCCGTGGGTTGCATCTGGCTGGTATCAGAGCTACCCCCATGCTGTATATACGGCGCCCAGTTGTGCTCTGAACGACATATATCCACATCGCCTGTAGGTCCTATATGGCCGTGTGTTGCATCTGACTGGTATCAGAGCTACCTCCATGCTGTATATACGGGGCCCAGCTGTGCTCAGATCGACATATATCGACTTAAGAACATCGCCTGTAGGTCCTATATAGCCGTGGGTTGCAGCTGGCTGGTATCACAGCTACACCCATGCCGTATATACGTGGCCCAGCTGTGCTCAGATCGACATATAACGACTCAAGAGCATCGCCTGTAGGTCCTATATGGCCGTGGGTTGCATCTGGCTGGTATCAGAGCTACCCCCATGCTGTATGTACAGGGCACAGCTGTGCTCAGATCGACATATATCGACTCAAGAACATCGCCTGTAAGTCCTATATAGCCGTAGGTTGCAGCTGGCTGGTATCACAGCTACCCCCATGCTGTATATACGTGGCCCAGATGTGCTCAGATCGACATATATCGACTCAAGAACATCGTCTGTAGGTCCTATATGGCCGTGGGTTGCATCTGACTGGAGTCAGAGCTATCCCCATGCTGTATATACGGCGCCCAGCTGTGCTCAGATCGACATATATCCACTCAAGAACATCGCCTGTAGGTCCTATATAGCCGTGGGTTGCAGCTGGGTGGTATCACAGCTACCCCCATGCTGTATATACGTGGCCCAGTTGTGCTCAGATCGACATATATCGACTCAAGAACATCGCCTGTAGGTCCTGTATAGCAGTGGGTTGCAGCTGGCTGGTATCACAGCTACCCCCATGCTGTATATACGTGGCCCAGCTGTGCTCAGATCGACATATATCGACTCAAGAACATCGCCTGTAGGTCCTATATAGCCGTGGGTTGCAGCTGGCTGGTATCAGTGCTACCCCCATGCTGTATATACGGCGCCCAGCTGTGCTCAGATCGACATATATCCACTCAAGAACATCGCCCGTAGGTCCTATATGGCCGTGGGTTGCATCTGGCTGGTATCAGAGCTACCGCCATGCTGTATATACGGGGCCCAGCTGTGCTCAGATCGACATATATCGACTCAAGAACATCGCCTGTAGGTCCTATATAGCCGTGGGTTGCAGCTAGCTGGTATCACAGCTACCCCCATGCTGTAAATTCGTGGCCCAGCTGTGCTCAGATCGACATATATCGACTCAAGAACAGCGCCTGTAGGTCCTATATGGCCGTGGGTTACATCTGGCTGGTATCAGAGCTACCCTCATGCTGTATATACGGTGCCCAGCTGTGCTCAGACCGACATATATCTACTCAAGAACATCGCCTGTAGGTCCTGTATAGCCGTGGGTTGCAGCTGGCTGGTATCACAGCTACCCCCATGCTGTATATACGTGGCGCAGCTGTGCTCAGATCGACATATATCGACTCAAGAACATCGCCTGTAGGTCCTATATGGCCGTGGGTTGCATCTGGCTGGTATCAGAGCAACCCCCATGCTGTATATACGGCGCCCAGCTGTGCTCAGATCGACATATATCCACATCGCCTGTAGGTCCTATATGGCCGTGTGTTGCATCTGACTGGTATCAGAGCTACCTCCATGCTGTATATACGGGGCCCAGCTGTGCTCAGATCGACAATATCGACTTAAGAACATCGCCTGTAGGTCATATATAGCCGTGGGTTGCAGCTGGCAGGTATCACAGCTACCCCCATGCCGTATATACGTGGCCCAGCTGTGCTCAGATCGACATATATCGACTCAAGAACATCGCCTGTAGGTCCTATATGGCCGTGGGTTGCATCTGGCTGGTATCAGAGCTACCCCCATGCTGTATATACGGGGCCCATCTGTGCTCAGATCGACATATATCGACTCAAGAACATTACTTGTAGGTCCTATATAGCCGTGGGTTGCAGCTGGCTGGTATCACAGCTACCCCCTTGCTGTATATACGTGGCCCAGCTGTCCTCAGATCGACATATATCGACTCAAGAACATCACCTGTAGGTCCTATATGGCCGTGGGTTGCATCTGGCTGGTATCAGAGCTACCCCCATGCTGTATATACGGCGCCCAGCTGTGCTCAGATCGACATATATCTACCCAAGAACATCGCCTGTAGCTCCTATAAGGCCGTGGGTTGCATCTGGCTGGTATCAGAGCTACCCCCATGCTGTATATACGGGGCCCAGCTGTGCTCAGATCGACATATATCGACTCAAGAACATCACTGGTAGGTCCTATATAGCGGTGGGTTGCAGCTGGCTTGTATCACAGCTACCCCCTTGCTGTATATACGTGGCCCAGCTGTGCTCAGATCGACATATATCGACTCAAGAACATCGCCTGTAGGTCCTATATAGCCGTGAATTGCAGCTGGCTGGTATCACAGCTACCCCCATGCTATATATACGTGGCCCAGCTGTGCTCAGATCGACATATATCGACTCAAGAACATCGCCTGTAGGTCCTATATGGCCGTGGGTTGCATCTGGCTGGTATCAGAGCTACCCCCATGCTGTATATACGGCGCCTAGTTGTGCTCAGATCGACATATATCCACCCAAGAACATCGCCTGTAGGTCCTATATGGCCGTGGATTGCATCTGGCTGGTATCAGAGCTACCCCCATGCTGTATATACGGGGCCGAGCTGTGCTCAGATCGACATATATCGACTCAAGAACATCGCCTGTAGGTCATATATAGCCGTGAGTTGCAGCTGGCTGGTATCACAGCTACCCCCATGCTGTATATACGTGTCCCAGCTGTGCTCAGATCGACATATATCGACTCAAGAACATCGCCTGTAGGTCCTATATGGCCGTGGGTTGCATCTGGCTGGTATCATAGCTACCCCCATGCTGTATATACGGCGCCCAGCTGTGCTCAGATCGACATATATCTACTCAAGAACATCGCCTGTAGATCCTATATGGCCGTGGGTTGCATCTGGCTGGTATCAGAGCTACCCCCATGCTGTATATACGGCGCCCAGCTGTGCTCAGATCGACATATATCCACTCAAGAACATCGCCTGTATGTCCTATATGGCCGTGGGTTGCAGCTGGCTGGTATCACAGCTGCCCCCATGCTGTATATAAGTGGCCCAGCTGTGCTCAGATCGACATATGTCGGCTCAAGAACATCGCCTGTCGGTCCTATATGGCCGTGGGTTGCATCTGGTTGGTATCAGAGCTACCCCCATGCTGTATATACGGCGCCCAGCTGTGCTCAGATCGACATATGTCGACTCAAGAACATCTCCTGTAGGTTCTATATGGCCGTGGGTTGCATCTGGTTGGTATCAGAGCTTCCCCCATGCTGTATATACGGCGCCCAGTTGTGCTCAGGTCGATATATATCCACTCAAGAACATCGCCTGTAGGTCCTATATGGCCGTGGGTTGCATCTGGCTGGTATCAGAGCTACCCCCATACTGTATATACGGGGCCCAGCTGTGCTCAGATCGACATATATCGACTCAAGAACATCGCCTGTAGGTCCTATATAGCCGTGGGTTGCAGCTGGCTGGTATCACAGCTACCCCCATGCTGTATATACGTGGCCCAGCTGTGCTCAGATCAACATATATCGACTCAAGAACATCGCCTGTAGGTCCTATATGGCCGTGGGTTGCATCTGGCTGGTATTAGAGCTAACCCCATGCTGTATATACGGCGCCCAGCTGTGCTCAGATCGACATATATCCACTCAAGAACATCGCCTGTAGGTCCTATATGGCCGTGGGTTGCATCTGGCTGGTATCAGAGCTACCCCCATGCTGTATATACGTGGCCCAGCTGTGCTCAGATCGACATATGTCGACTCAAGAACATCTCCTGTAGGTTCTATATGGCCGTGGGTTGCATCTGGTTGGTATCAGAGCTTCCCCCATGCTGTATATACGGCGCCCAGTTGTGCTCAGGTCGATATATATCCACTCAAGAACATCGCCTGTAGGTCCTATATGGCCGTGGGTTGCATCTGGCTGGTATCAGAGCTACCCCCATACTGTATATACGGGGTCCAGCTGTGCTCAGATCGACATATATCGACTCAAGAACATCGCCTGTATGTCCTATATAGCCGTGGGTTGGAGCTGGCTGGTATCACAGCTACCCCCATGTTGTATATACGTGGCCCAGCTGTGCTCAGATCAACATATATCGACTCAAGAACATCGCCTGTAGGTCCTATATGGCCGTGGGTTGCATCTGGCTGGTATGAGAGCTACCCCCATGCTGTATATACGGCGCTCAGCTGTGCTCACATCGACATATATCCACTCAAGAACCTCGCCTGTAGGTCCTATATGGCCGTGGGTTGCATCTGGCTGGTATCAGAGCTACCCCCATGCTGTATATACGGGGCCCAGCTGTGCTCAGATCGACATATATCGACTCAAGAACATCGCCTGTAGGTCCTATATAGCCTTGGGTTGCGGCTGGCTGTTATCACAGCTACCCCCATGCTGTATATACGTGGCCCAGCTGTGCTCAGATCGACATATATCGACTCAAGAATATCGCCTGTATGTCCTATATGGCCGTGGGTTGCATCTGGCTGGTATCAGAGCTACCCCCATGCTGTATATACGGCGCCCAGCTGTGCTCAGATCGACATATATCCACTCAAGAACATCGTCTGAAGATCCTATATGGCCGCGGGTTGCATCTGGCTGGTATCAGAGCTACCCCATGCTGTATAAACGGGGCCCAGCTGTGCTCTGATCGACATATATCGACTCAAGAACATCGCCTGTAGGTCCTATATGGCCGTGGGTTGCATCTGGCTGGTATCAGAGCTACCCCCATGCTGTATATACGGGGCCCAGCTGTGCTCAGATCGACATATATCGACTAAAGAACATCGCCTGTAGGTCCTATATAGCCGTGAATTGCAGCTGGCTGGTATCACAGCTACCCCCATGCTGTATATACGTGGCCCAGCTGTGCTCAGATCGACATATATAGACTCAAGAACATCGCCTGTAGGTCCTATGTAGCGGTGGGTTGCAGCTGGCTAGTATCACAGCTACCCCCATGCTGTATATACGTGGCCCAGCTGTGTTCAGATCGACATATATCCACTCAAGAACATCGCCTGTATGTCCTATATGGCCGTGGGTTGCAGCTGGCTGGTATCACAGCTGCCCCCATGCTGTATATAAGTGGCCCAGCTGTGCTCAGATCGACATATGTCGACTCAAGAACATCGCCTGTAGGTCCTATATGGCCGTGGGTTGCATCTGGTTGGTATCAGAGCTACCCCCATGCTGTATATACGGCGCCCAGCTGTGCTCAGATCGATATATATCCACTCAAGAACATCGCCTGTAGGTCCTATATGGCCGTGGGTTGCATCTGGCTGGTATCAGAGCTACCCCCATACTGTATATACGGGGCCCAGCTGTGCTCAGATCGACATATATCGACTCAAGAACATCGCCTGTAGGTCCTATATAGCCGTGGGTTGCAGCTGGCTGGTATCACAGCTACCCCCATGCTGTATATACGTGGCCCAGCTGTGCTCAGATCAACATATATCGACTCAAGAACATCGCCTGTAGGTCCTATATGGCCGTGGGTTGCATCTGGCTGGTATTAGAGCTAACCCCATGCTGTATATACGGCGCCCAGCTGTGCTCAGATCGACATATATCCACTCAAGAACATCGCCTGTAGGTCCTATATGGCCGTGGGTTGCATCTGGCTGGTATCAGAGCTACCCCCATGCTGTATATACGTGGCCCAGCTGTGCTCAGATCGACATATGTCGACCCAAGAACATCGCCTGTAGGTTCTATATGGCCGTGGGTTGCATCTGGTTGGTATCAGAGCTTCCCCCATGCTGTATATACGGCGCCCAGCTGTGCTCAGGTCGATATATATCCACTCAAGAACATCGCCTGTAGGTCCTATATGGCCGTGGGTTGCATCTGGCTGGTATCAGAGCTACCCCCATACTGTATATACGGGGTCCAGCTGTGCTCAGATCGACATATATCGACTCAAGAACATCGCCTGTATGTCCTATATAGCCGTGGGTTGAGCTGGCTGGTATCACAGCTACCACCATGTTGTATATACGTGGCCCAGCTGTGCTCAGATCAACATATATCGACTCAAGAACATCGCCTGTAGGTCCTATATGGCCGTGGGTTGCATCTGGCTGGTATGAGAGCTACCCCCATGCTGTATATATGGCGCTCAGCTGTGCTCACATCGACATATATCCACTCAAGAACCTCGCCTGTAGGTCCTATATGGCCGTGGGTTGCATCTGGCTGGTATCAGAGCTACCCCCATGCTGTATATACGGGGCCCAGCTGTGCTCAGATCGACATATATCGACTCAAGAACATCGCCTGTAGGTCCTATATAGCCTTGGGTTACGGCTGGCTGGTATCACAGCTACCCCCATGCTGTATATACGTGGCCCAGCTGTGCTCAGATCGACATATATCGACTCAAGAATATCGCCTGTATGTCCTATATGGCCGTGGGTTGCATCTGGCTGGTATCAGAGCTACCCCCATGCTGTATATACGGCGCCCAGCTGTGCTCAGATCGACATATATCCACTCAAGAACATCGTCTGAAGATCCTATATGGCCGCGGGTTGCATCTGGCTGGTATCAGAGCTACCCCATGCTGTATAAACGGGGCCCAGCTGTGCTCTGATCGACATATATCGACTCAAGAACATCGCCTGTAGGTCCTATATGGCCGTGGGTTGCATCTGGCTGGTATCAGAGCTACCCCCATGCTGTATATACGGGGCCCAGCTGTGCTCAGATCGACATATATCGACTAAAGAACATCGCCTGTAGGTCCTATATAGCCGTGAATTGCAGCTGGCTGGTATCACAGCTACCCCCATGCTGTATATACGTGGCCCAGCTGTGCTCAGATCGACATATATAGACTCAAGAACATCGCCTGTAGGTCCTATGTAGCGGTGGGTTGCAGCTGGCTAGTATCACAGCTACCCCCATGCTGTATATACGTGGCCCAGCTGTGCTCAGATCGACATATATCGACTCAAGAACATCGCCTGTAGGTCCTATATGGCCGTGGGTTGCATCTGGCTGGTATCAGAGCTACCCCCATGCTGTATATACGGGGCCCAGCTGTGCTCAGATCGACATATATCGACTCAAGAACATCGCCTGTAGGTCCTATATAGCCGTGGGTTGCGGCTGGCTGGTATCACAGCTACCCCCATGCTGTATATACGTGGCCCAGCTGTGCTCAGATCGACATATATCGACTCAAGTACATCGCCTGTAGGTCCTATATGGCCGTGGGTTGCATCTGGCTGGTATCAGAGCTACCCCCATGCTGTATATACGGCGCCCAGCTGTGCTCAGATCGACATATATCCACTCAAGAACATCGCCTGAAGATCCTATATGGCCGCGGGTTGCATCTGGCTGGTATCAGAGCTACCCCATGCTGTATATACGGGACCCAGCTGTGCTCAGATCGACATATATCGACTCAAGAACATCGCCTGTAGGTCCTATATGGCCGTGGGTTGCATCTGGCTGGTATCAGAGCTACCCCCATGCTGTATATACGGGGCCCAGCTGTGCTCAGATCGACATATATCGACTAAAGAACATCGCCTGTAGGTCCTATATAGCCGTGAATTGCAGCTGGCTGGTATCACAGCTACCCCCATGCTGTATATACGTGGCCCAGCTGTGCTCAGATCGACATATATAGACTCAAGAACATCGCCTGTAGGTCCTATGTAGCCGTGGGTTGCAGCTGGCTGGTATCACAGCTACCCCCATGCTGTATATATGTGGCCCAGCTGTGCTCAGGTCGACATATATCGACTCAAGTACATCGCCTGTAGGTCCTATATGGCCGTGGGTTGCATCTGGCTGGTATCAGAGCTACCCCCATGCTGTATATACGGCGCCCAGCTGTGCTCAGATCGACATATATCCACTCAAGAACATCGCCTGTAGGTCCTATATGGCCGTGGGTTGCATCTGGCTGGTATCAGAGCTACCCCCATGCTGTATATACGGGGCCCAGCTGTACTCAGATCGACATATATCGACTCAAGAACATCGCCTGTAGGTCCAATATAGCCGTGGGTTGCAGCTGGCTGGTATCACAGCTACCCCCATGCTGTATATACGTGGCCCAGCTGTGCTCAGATCGACATATATCGACTCAAGAACATCACCTGTAGGTCATATATGGCCGTGGGTTGCATCTGGCTGGTATCAGAGCTACCCCCATGCTGTATATACGGCGCCCAGCTGTGATCAGATCGACATATATCCAATCAAGAACATCGCCTGTAGGTCCTATATGGCCGTGGGTTGCATCTGGCTGGTATCAGAGCTACCCCCATGCTGTATATACGGGGCCCAGCTGTGCTCAGATCGACATATATCGACTCAAGAACATCGCCTGTAGGTCCTATATAGCCATGGGTTGCAGCTGGCTGGTATCACAGCTACCCCCATGATGTATATACGTGGCCCAGCTGTGCTCAGATCGACATATATCGACTCAAGAACATCGCCTGTAGGTCCTATATGGCCGTGGGTTGCATCTGGCTGGTATCAGAGCTACCTCCATGATGTATATACGGCGCCCAGCTGTGCTCAGATCGACATATATTCACTCAAGAACATCGCCTGTAGGTCCTATATGGTCGTGGGTTGCATCTGGCTGGTATCAGAGCTACCCCCATGCTGTATATACGGGGCCCAGCTGTGCTCAGATCGACATATATAGACTCAAGAACATCGCCTGTAGGTCCTGTATAGCCGTGGGTTGCAGCTGGCTGGTATCACAGCTACCCCCATGCTGTATATACGTGGCGCAGCTGTGCTCAGATCGACATATATCGACTCAAGAACATCGCCTGTAGGTCCTATATGGCCGTGGGTTGCATCTGGCTGGTATCAGAGCAACCCCCATGCTGTATATACGGCGCCCAGCTGTGCTCAGATCGACATATATCCACATCGCCTGTAGGTCCTATATGGCCGTGTGTTGCATCTGACTGGTATCAGAGCTACCTCCATGCTGTATATACGGGGCCCAGCTGTGCTCAGATCGACAATATCGACTTAAGAACATCGCCTGTAGGTCATATATAGCCGTGGGTTGCAGCTGGCAGGTATCACAGCTACCCCCATGCCGTATATACGTGGCCCAGCTGTGCTCAGATCGACATATATCGACTCAAGAACATCGCCTGTAGGTCCTATATGGCCGTGGGTTGCATCTGGCTGGTATCAGAGCTACCCCCATGCTGTATATACGGGGCCCATCTGTGCTCAGATCGACATATATCGACTCAAGAACATTACTTGTAGGTCCTATATAGCCGTGGGTTGCAGCTGGCTGGTATCACAGCTACCCCCTTGCTGTATATACGTGGCCCAGCTGTCCTCAGATCGACATATATCGACTCAAGAACATCACCTGTAGGTCCTATATGGCCGTGGGTTGCATCTGGCTGGTATCAGAGCTACCCCCATGCTGTATATACGGCGCCCAGCTGTGCTCAGATCGACATATATCTACCCAAGAACATCGCCTGTAGCTCCTATAAGGCCGTGGGTTGCATCTGGCTGGTATCAGAGCTACCCCCATGCTGTATATACGGGGCCCAGCTGTGCTCAGATCGACATATATCGACTCAAGAACATCACTGGTAGGTCCTATATAGCGGTGGGTTGCAGCTGGCTTGTATCACAGCTACCCCCTTGCTGTATATACGTGGCCCAGCTGTGCTCAGATCGACATATATCGACTCAAGAACATCGCCTGTAGGTCCTATATAGCCGTGAATTGCAGCTGGCTGGTATCACAGCTACCCCCATGCTATATATACGTGGCCCAGCTGTGCTCAGATCGACATATATCGACTCAAGAACATCGCCTGTAGGTCCTATATGGCCGTGGGTTGCATCTGGCTGGTATCAGAGCTACCCCCATGCTGTATATACGGCGCCTAGTTGTGCTCAGATCGACATATATCAACCCAAGAACATCGCCTGTAGGTCCTATATGGCCGTGGATTGCATCTGGCTGGTATCAGAGCTACCCCCATGCTGTATATACGGGGCCGAGCTGTGCTCAGATCGACATATATCGACTCAAGAACATCGCCTGTAGGTCATATATAGCCGTGAGTTGCAGCTGGCTGGTATCACAGCTACCCCCATGCTGTATATACGTGTCCCAGCTGTGCTCAGATCGACATATATCGACTCAAGAACATCGCCTGTAGGTCCTATATGGCCGTGGGTTGCATCTGGCTGGTATCATAGCTACCCCCATGCTGTATATACGGCGCCCAGCTGTGCTCAGATCGACATATATCTACTCAAGAACATCGCCTGTAGATCCTATATGGCCGTGGGTTGCATCTGGCTGGTATCAGAGCTACCCCCATGCTGTATATACGGCGCCCAGCTGTGCTCAGATCGACATATATCCACTCAAGAACATCGCCTGTATGTCCTATATGGCCGTGGGTTGCAGCTGGCTGGTATCACAGCTGCCCCCATGCTGTATATAAGTGGCCCAGCTGTGCTCAGATCGACATATGTCGGCTCAAGAACATCGCCTGTCGGTCCTATATGGCCGTGGGTTGCATCTGGTTGGTATCAGAGCTACCCCCATGCTGTATATACGGCGCCCAGCTGTGCTCAGATCGACATATGTCGACTCAAGAACATCTCCTGTAGGTTCTATATGGCCGTGGGTTGCATCTGGTTGGTATCAGAGCTTCCCCCATGCTGTATATACGGCGCCCAGTTGTGCTCAGGTCGATATATATCCACTCAAGAACATCGCCTGTAGGTCCTATATGGCCGTGGGTTGCATCTGGCTGGTATCAGAGCTACCCCCATACTGTATATACGGGGCCCAGCTGTGCTCAGATCGACATATATCGACTCAAGAACATCGCCTGTAGGTCCTATATAGCCGTGGGTTGCAGCTGGCTGGTATCACAGCTACCCCCATGCTGTATATACGTGGCCCAGCTGTGCTCAGATCAACATATATCGACTCAAGAACATCGCCTGTAGGTCCTATATGGCCGTGGGTTGCATCTGGCTGGTATTAGAGCTAACCCCATGCTGTATATACGGCGCCCAGCTGTGCTCAGATCGACATATATCCACTCAAGAACATCGCCTGTAGGTCCTATATGGCCGTGGGTTGCATCTGGCTGGTATCAGAGCTACCCCCATGCTGTATATACGTGGCCCAGCTGTGCTCAGATCGACATATGTCGACTCAAGAACATCTCCTATAGGTTCTATATGGCCGTGGGTTGCATCTGGTTGGTATCAGAGCTTCCCCCATGCTGTATATACGGCGCCCAGTTGTGCTCAGGTCGATATATATCCACTCAAGAACATCGCCTGTAGGTCCTATATGGCCGTGGGTTGCATCTGGCTGGTATCAGAGCTACCCCCATACTGTATATACGGGGTCCAGCTGTGCTCAGATCGACATATATCGACTCAAGAACATCGCCTGTATGTCCTATATAGCCGTGGGTTGGAGCTGGCTGGTATCACAGCTACCCCCATGTTGTATATACGTGGCCCAGCTGTGCTCAGATCAACATATATCGACTCAAGAACATCGCCTGTAGGTCCTATATGGCCGTGGGTTGCATCTGGCTGGTATGAGAGCTACCCCCATGCTGTATATACGGCGCTCAGCTGTGCTCACATCGACATATATCCACTCAAGAACCTCGCCTGTAGGTCCTATATGGCCGTGGGTTGCATCTGGCTGGTATCAGAGCTACCCCCATGCTGTATATACGGGGCCCAGCTGTGCTCAGATCGACATATATCGACTCAAGAACATCGCCTGTAGGTCCTATATAGCCTTGGGTTGCGGCTGGCTGTTATCACAGCTACCCCCATGCTGTATATACGTGGCCCAGCTGTGCTCAGATCGACATATATCGACTCAAGAATATCGCCTGTATGTCCTATATGGCCGTGGGTTGCATCTGGCTGGTATCAGAGCTACCCCCATGCTGTATATACGGCGCCCAGCTGTGCTCAGATCGACATATATCCACTCAAGAACATCGTCTGAAGATCCTATATGGCCGCGGGTTGCATCTGGCTGGTATCAGAGCTACCCCATGCTGTATAAACGGGGCCCAGCTGTGCTCTGATCGACATATATCGACTCAAGAACATCGCCTGTAGGTCCTATATGGCCGTGGGTTGCATCTGGCTGGTATCAGAGCTACCCCCATGCTGTATATACGGGGCCCAGCTGTGCTCAGATCGACATATATCGACTAAAGAACATCGCCTGTAGGTCCTATATAGCCGTGAATTGCAGCTGGCTGGTATCACAGCTACCCCCATGCTGTATATACGTGGCCCAGCTGTGCTCAGATCGACATATATAGACTCAAGAACATCGCCTGTAGGTCCTATGTAGCGGTGGGTTGCAGCTGGCTAGTATCACAGCTACCCCCATGCTGTATATACGTGGCCCAGCTGTGTTCAGATCGACATATATCCACTCAAGAACATCGCCTGTATGTCCTATATGGCCGTGGGTTGCAGCTGGCTGGTATCACAGCTGCCCCCATGCTGTATATAAGTGGCCCAGCTGTGCTCAGATCGACATATGTCGACTCAAGAACATCGCCTGTAGGTCCTATATGGCCGTGGGTTGCATCTGGTTGGTATCAGAGCTACCCCCATGCTGTATATACGGCGCCCAGCTGTGCTCAGATCGATATATATCCACTCAAGAACATCGCCTGTAGGTCCTATATGGCCGTGGGTTGCATCTGGCTGGTATCAGAGCTACCCCCATACTGTATATACGGGGCCCAGCTGTGCTCAGATCGACATATATCGACTCAAGAACATCGCCTGTAGGTCCTATATAGCCGTGGGTTGCAGCTGGCTGGTATCACAGCTACCCCCATGCTGTATATACGTGGCCCAGCTGTGCTCAGATCAACATATATCGACTCAAGAACATCGCCTGTAGGTCCTATATGGCCGTGGGTTGCATCTGGCTGGTATTAGAGCTAACCCCATGCTGTATATACGGCGCCCAGCTGTGCTCAGATCGACATATATCCACTCAAGAACATCGCCTGTAGGTCCTATATGGCCGTGGGTTGCATCTGGCTGGTATCAGAGCTACCCCCATGCTGTATATACGTGGCCCAGCTGTGCTCAGATCGACATATGTCGACCCAAGAACATCGCCTGTAGGTTCTATATGGCCGTGGGTTGCATCTGGTTGGTATCAGAGCTTCCCCCATGCTGTATATACGGCGCCCAGCTGTGCTCAGGTCGATATATATCCACTCAAGAACATCGCCTGTAGGTCCTATATGGCCGTGGGTTGCATCTGGCTGGTATCAGAGCTACCCCCATACTGTATATACGGGGTCCAGCTGTGCTCAGATCGACATATATCGACTCAAGAACATCGCCTGTATGTCCTATATAGCCGTGGGTTGGAGCTGGCTGGTATCACAGCTACCACCATGTTGTATATACGTGGCCCAGCTGTGCTCAGATCAACATATATCGACTCAAGAACATCGCCTGTAGGTCCTATATGGCCGTGGGTTGCATCTGGCTGGTATGAGAGCTACCCCCATGCTGTATATACGGCGCTCAGCTGTGCTCACATCGACATATATCCACTCAAGAACCTCGCCTGTAGGTCCTATATGGCCGTGGGTTGCATCTGGCTGGTATCAGAGCTACCCCCATGCTGTATATACGGGGCCCAGCTGTGCTCAGATCGACATATATCGACTCAAGAACATCGCCTGTAGGTCCTATATAGCCTTGGGTTACGGCTGGCTGGTATCACAGCTACCCCCATGCTGTATATACGTGGCCCAGCTGTGCTCAGATCGACATATATCGACTCAAGAATATCGCCTGTATGTCCTATATGGCCGTGGGTTGCATCTGGCTGGTATCAGAGCTACCCCCATGCTGTATATACGGCGCCCAGCTGTGCTCAGATCGACATATATCCACTCAAGAACATCGTCTGAAGATCCTATATGGCCGCGGGTTGCATCTGGCTGGTATCAGAGCTACCCCATGCTGTATAAACGGGGCCCAGCTGTGCTCTGATCGACATATATCGACTCAAGAACATCGCCTGTAGGTCCTATATGGCCGTGGGTTGCATCTGGCTGGTATCAGAGCTACCCCCATGCTGTATATACGGGGCCCAGCTGTGCTCAGATCGACATATATCGACTAAAGAACATCGCCTGTAGGTCCTATATAGCCGTGAATTGCAGCTGGCTGGTATCACAGCTACCCCCATGCTGTATATACGTGGCCCAGCTGTGCTCAGATCGACATATATAGACTCAAGAACATCGCCTGTAGGTCCTATGTAGCGGTGGGTTGCAGCTGGCTAGTATCACAGCTACCCCCATGCTGTATATACGTGGCCCAGCTGTGCTCAGATCGACATATATCGACTCAAGAACATCGCCTGTAGGTCCTATATGGCCGTGGGTTGCATCTGGCTGGTATCAGAGCTACCCCCATGCTGTATATACGGGGCCCAGCTGTGCTCAGATCGACATATATCGACTCAAGAACATCGCCTGTAGGTCCTATATAGCCGTGGGTTGCGGCTGGCTGGTATCACAGCTACCCCCATGCTGTATATACGTGGCCCAGCTGTGCTCAGATCGACATATATCGACTCAAGTACATCGCCTGTAGGTCCTATATGGCCGTGGGTTGCATCTGGCTGGTATCAGAGCTACCCCCATGCTGTATATACGGCGCCCAGCTGTGCTCAGATCGACATATATCCACTCAAGAACATCGCCTGAAGATCCTATATGGCCGCGGGTTGCATCTGGCTGGTATCAGAGCTACCCCATGCTGTATATACGGGACCCAGCTGTGCTCAGATCGACATATATCGACTCAAGAACATCGCCTGTAGGTCCTATATGGCCGTGGGTTGCATCTGGCTGGTATCAGAGCTACCCCCATGCTGTATATACGGGGCCCAGCTGTGCTCAGATCGACATATATCGACTAAAGAACATCGCCTGTAGGTCCTATATAGCCGTGAATTGCAGCTGGCTGGTATCACAGCTACCCCATGCTGTATATACGTGGCCCAGCTGTGCTCAGATCGACATATATAGACTCAAGAACATCGCCTGTAGGTCCTATGTAGCCGTGGGTTGCAGCTGGCTGGTATCACAGCTACCCCCATGCTGTATATACGTGGCCCAGCTGTGCTCAGATCGACATATATCGACTCAAGAACATCGCATGTAGGTCCTATATGGCCGTGGGTTGCATCTGGCTGGTATCAGAGCTTCCCCCATGCTGTATATACGGCGCCCAGCTGTGCTCAGATCGACATATATCCACTCAAGAACATCGCCTGTAGGTCCTATATGACCGTGGGTTGCATCTGGCTGGTATCAGAGCTACCCCCATGCTGTATATACGTGGCCCAGCTGTGCTCAGATCGACATATATCGACTCAAGAACATCGCCTGTAGGTCCTATATGGCCGTGGGTTGCATCTGGCTGGTATCAGAGCTTCCCCCATGCTGTATATACGGCGCCCAGCTGTGCTCAGATCGACATATATCCACTCAAGAACATCGCCTGTAGGTCCTATATGACCGTGGGTTGCATCTGGCTGGTATCAGAGCTACCCCCATGCTGTATATACGGGGCCCAGCTGTGCTCAGATCGACATATATCGACTCAAGAACATCGCCTGTAGGTCCTATATAGCCGTGGGTTGCAGCTGGCTGGTATCACAGCTACCCCCATGCTGTAAATACGTGGCCCAGCTGTGCTGAGATCGACATATATCGACTCAAGAACATCGCCTGTAGGTCCTATATGGCCGTGGGTTACATCTGGCTGGTATCAGAGCTACCCCCATGCTGTATATACGGTGCCCAGCTGTGCTCTGACCGACATATATCCACTCAAGAAGATCGCCTGTAGGTCCTATATGGCCGTGGGTTGCATCTGGCTGGTATCAGAGCTACCCCCATGCTGTATGTACAGGACACAGCTGTGCTCAGATCGACATATATCGACTCAAGAACATCGCCTGTAGGTCCTATATAGCCGTGGGTTGCAGCTGGCTGGTATCACAGCTACCCCCATGCTGTATATACGTGGCCCAGCTGTGCTCAGATCGACATATATCCACTCAAGAACATCGCCTGTAGGTCCTATATGGCCGTGGGTTGCATCAGGCTGGTATCAGAGCTACCCCCATACTGTATAAACGGGGCCCAGCTGTGCTCAGATCTACATATATCGACTCAAGAACATCGCCTGTAAGTCCTATATAGCCGTAGGTTGCAGCTGGCTGGTATCACAGCTACCCCATGCTGTATATACGTGGCCCAACTGTGCTCAGATCGACATATATCGACTCAAGAACATCGTCTGTAGGTCCTATATGGCCGTGGGTTGCATCTGACAGGTGTCAGAGCTACCCCCATGCTGTATATACGGCGCCCAGCTGTGCTCAGATCGACATATATCCACTCAAGAACATCGCCTGTAGGTCCTATATAGCCGTGGGTTGCAGCTGGCTGGTATCACAGCTACCCCCATGCTGTATATACGTGGCCCAGTTGTGCTCAGATCGACATATATCGACTCAAGAACATCGCCTGTAGGTCCTGTATAGCAGTGGGTTGCAGCTGGTTGGAATCACAGCTACCCCCATGCTGTATATACGTGGCCCAGCTGTGCTCAGATCGACATATATCCAATCAAGAACATCGCCCGTACTTCCTATATGGCCGTGGGTTGCATCTGGCTGGTATCAGAGCTACCCCCATGCTGTATATACGGCGCCCAGCTGTGTTCAGATCGACATATATCCACTCAAGAACATCGCCTGTAGGTCCTATATGACCTTGGCTTGCATCTGGCTGGTATCAGAGCTACCCCCATGCTGTATATACGGGGCCCAGCTGTGCTCAGATCAACATATATCGACTCAAGAACATCGCCTGTAAGTCCTATATAGCCGTGGGTTGGAGCTGGCTGGTATCACAGCTACCACCATGTTGTATATACGTGGCCCAGCTGTGCTCAGATCAACATATATCGACTCAAGAACATCGCCTGTAGGTCCTATATGGCCGTGGGTTGCATCTGGCTGGTATGAGAGCTACCCCCATGCTGTATATACGGCGCTCAGCTGTGCTCACATCGACATATATCCACTCAAGAACCTCGCTTGTAGGTCCTATATGGCCGTGGGTTGCATCTGGCTGGTATCAGAGCTACCCCCATGCTGTATATACGGGGCCCAGCTGTGCTCAGATCGACATATATCGACTCAAGAACATCGCCTGTAGGTCCTATATAGCCTTGGGTTGCGGCTGGCTGGTATCACAGCTACCCCCATGCTGTATATACGTGGCCCAGCTGTGCTCAGATCGACATATATCGACTCAAGAATATCGCCTGTAGGTCCTATATGGCCGTGGGTTGCATCTGGCTGGTATCAGAGCTACCCCCATGCTGTATATACGGCGCCCAGCTGTGCTCAGATCGACATATATCCACTCAAGAACATCGTCTGAAGATCCTATATGGCCGCGGGTTGCATCTGGCTGGTATCAGAGCTACCCCATGCTGTATAAACGGGGCCCAGCTGTTCTCTGATCGACATATATCGACTCAAGAACATCGCCTGTAGGTCCTATATGGCCGTGGGTTGCATCTGGCTGGTATCAGAGCTACCCCCATGCTGTATATACGGGGCCCAGCTGTGCTCAGATCGACATATATCGACTAAAGAACATCGCCTGTAGGTCCTATATAGCCGTGAATTGCAGCTGGCTGGTATCACAGCTACCCCCATGCTGTATATACGTGGCCCAGCTGTGCTCAGATCGACATATATAGACTCAAGAACATCGCCTGTAGGTCCTATGTAGCGGTGGGTTGCAGCTGGCTAGTATCACAGCTACCCCCATGCTGTATATACGTGGCCCAGCTGTGCTCAGATCGACATATATCGACTCAAGAACATCGCCTGTAGGTCCTATATGGCCGTGGGTTGCATCTGGCTGGTATCAGAGCTACCCCCATGCTGTATATACGGGGCCCAGCTGTGCTCAGATCGACATATATCGACTCAAGAACATCGCCTGTAGGTCCTATATAGCCGTGGGTTGCGGCTGGCTGGTATCACAGCTACCCCCATGCTGTATATACGTGGCCCAGCTGTGCTCAGATCGACATATATCGACTCAAGAACATCGCCTGTAATTCCTATATGGCCGTGGGTTGCATCTGGCTGGTATCAGAGCTACCCCCATGCTGTATATACGGCGCCCAGCTGTGCTCAGATCAACATATATCCACTCAAGAACATCGTCTGAAGATCCTATATGGCCGCGGGTTGCATCTGGCTGGTATCAGAGCTACCCCATGCTGTATATACGGGACCCAGCTGTGCTCAGATCGACATATATCGACTTAAGAACATCGCCTGTAGGTCCTATATGGCCGTGGGTTGCATCTGGCTGGTATCAGAGCTACCCCCATGCTGTATATACGGGGCCCAGCTGTGCTCAGATCGACATATATAGACTCAAGAACATCGCCTGTAGGTCCTATGTAGCCGTGGGTTGCAGCTGGCTGGTATCACAGCTACCCCCATGCTGTATATACGTGGCCCAGCTGTGCTCAGATCGACATATATCGACTCAAGAACATCAGCTGTAGGTCCTATATGACCGTGGGTTGCATCTGGCTGGTATCAGAGCTACCCCCATGCTGTATATACGGGGCCCAGCTGTGCTCAGATCGACATATATCGACTCAAGAACATCGCATGTAGGTCCTATATAGCCGTGGGTTGCAGCTGGCTGGTATCACAGCTACCCCCATGCTGTAAATACGTGGCCCAGCTGTGCTGAGATCGACATCTATCGACTCAAGAACATCGCCTGTAGGTCCTATATGGCCGTGGGTTACATCTCGCTGGTATCAGAGCTACCCCCATGCTGTATATACGGCGCCCAGCTGTGCTTAGACCGACATATATCCACTCAATAAGATCGCCTGTAGGTCCTATATGGCCGTGGGTTGCATCTGGCTGGTATCAGAGCTACCCCCATGCTGTATGTACAGGGCACAGCTGTGCTCAGATCGACATATATCGACTCAAGAACATCGCCTGTAGGTCCTATATAGCCGTGGGTTGCAGCTGGCTGGTATCACAGCTACCCCCATGCTGTATATACGTGGCCCAGATGTGCTCAGATCGACATATATCCACTCAAGAACATCGCCTGTAGGTCCTATATGGCCGTGGGTTGCATCTGGCTGGTATCAGAGCTACTCCCATACTGTATAAACGGGGCCCAGCTGTGCTCAGATCTACATATATCGACTCAAGAACATCGCCTGTAAGTCCTATATAGCCGTAGGTTGCAGCTGTCTGGTATCACAGCTACCCCCATGCTGTATATACGTGGCCCAACTGTGCTCAGATCGACATATATCGACTCAAGAACATCGTCTGTAGGTCCTATATGGCCGTGGGTTGCATCTGACTGGTGTCAGAGCTACCCCCATGCTGTATATACGGCGCCCAGCTGTGCTCAGATCGACATATATCCACTCAAGAACATCGCCTGTAGGTCCTATATAGCCGTGGGTTGCAGCTGGCTGGTATCACAGCTACCCCCATGCTGTATATACGTGGCCCAGTTGTGCTCAGATCGACATATATCGACTCAAGAACATCGCCTGTAGGTCCTGTATAGCAGTGGGTTGCAGCTGGCTGGAATCACAGCTACCCACATGCTGTATATACGTGGCCCAGCTGTGCTCAGATCGACATATATCGACTCAAGAACATCGTCTGTAGGTCCTATATGGCCGTGGGTTACATCTGGCTGGTATCAGAGCTACCCTCATGCTGTATATACGGCGCCCAGCTGTGCTCAGATCGACATATATAGACTCAAGAACATCGCCTGTAGGTCCTATGTAGCCGTGGGTTGCAGCTGGCTGGTATCACAGCTACCCCCATGCTGTATATACGTGGCCCAGCTGTGCTCAGATCGACATATATCGACTCAAGAACATCGCCTGTAGGTCCTATATGGCCGTGGGTTGCATCTGGCTGGTATCAGAGCTACCCCCATGCTGTATATACGGCGCCCAGCTGTGCTCAGATCGACATATATCCACTCAAGAACATCGCCTGTAGGTCCTATATGACCGTGGCTTGCATCTGGCTGGTATCAGAGCTACCCCCATGCTGTATATACGGGGCCCAGCTGGGCTCAGATCAACATATATCGACTCAAGAACATCGCCTGTAGGTCCTATATAGCCGTGGGTTGCAGCTGGCTGGTATCACAGCTACCCCCATGCTGTAAATACGTGGCCCAGCTGTGCTCAGATCGACATATATCGACCCAAGAACATCGCCTGTAGGTCCTATATGACCGTGGCTTGCATCTGGCTGGTATCAGAGCTACCCCCATGCTGTATATACGGGGCCCAGCTGGGCTCAGATCAACATATATCGACTCAAGAACATCGCCTGTAGGTCCTATATAGCCGTGGGTTGCAGCTGGCTGGTATCACAGCTACCCCCATGCTGTAAATTCGTGGCCCAGCTGTGCTCAGATCGACATATATCGACTCAAGAACATCGCCTGTAGGTCCTGTATAGCAGTGGGTTGCAGCTGGCTGGTATCACAGCTACCCCCATGCTTTATATACGTGGCCCAGCTGTGCTCAGATCGACATATATCGACTCAAGAACATCGCCTGTAGGTCCTATATAGCCGTGGGTTGCAGCTGGCTGGTATCAGTGCTACCCCCATGCTGTATATACGGCGCCCAGCTGTGCTCAAATCGACATATATCCACTCAAGAACATCGCCCGTACTTCCTATATGGCCGTGGGTTGCATCTGGCTGGTATCAGAGCTACCGCCATGCTGTATATACGGGGCCCAGCTGTGCTCAGATCGACATATATCGACTCAAGAACATCGCCTGTAGGTCCTATATGGCCGTGGGTTACATCTGGCTGGTATCAGAGCTACCCTCATGCTGTATATACGGCACCCAGCTGTGCTCAGACCGACATATATCCACTCAAGAAGATCGCCTGTAGGTCCTATATGGCCGTGGGTTGCATCTGGCTGGTATCAGAGCTACCCCCATGCTGTATGTACAGGGCACAGCTGTGCTCAGATCGACATATATCGACTCAAGAACATCGCCTGTAGGTCCTATATAGCCGTGGGTTGCAGCTGGCTGGTATCACAGCTACCCCCATGCTGTATATACGTGGCCCAGCTGTGCTCAGATCGACATATATCCACTCAAGAACATCGCCTGTAGGTCCTATATGGCCGTGGGTTGCACCTGGCTGGTATCAGAGCTACCCCCGTACTGTATAAACGGGGCCCAGCTGTGCTCAGATCGACATATATCGACTCAAGAACATCGCCTGTAAGTCCTATATAGCCGTAGGTTGCAGCTGGCTGGTATCACAGCTACCCCCAAGCTGTATATACGTGGCCCAACTGTGCTCAGATCGACATATATCGACTCAAGAACATCGTCTGTAGGTCCTATATGGCCGTGGGTTGCATCTGACTGGTGTCAGAGCTACCCCCATGCTGTATATACGGCGCCCAGCTGTGCGCAGATCGACATATATCCACTCAAGAACATCGCCTGTAGGTCCTATATAGCCGTGGGTTGCAGCTGGCTGGTATCACAGCTACCCCCATGCTGTATATACGTGGCCCAGTTGTGCTCAGATCGACATATATCGACTCAAGAACATCGCCTGTAGGTCCTGTATAGCAGTGGGTTGCAGCTGTCTGGTATCACAGCTACCCCCATGCTGTATATACGTGGCCCAGCTGTGCTCAGATCGACATATATCGACTCAAGAACATCGCCTGTAGGTCCTATATAGCCGTGGGTTGCAGCTGGCTGGTATCAGTGCTACCCCCATGCTGTATATACGGCGCCCAGCTGTGCTCAAATCGACATATATCCACTCAAGAACATCGCCCGTACTTCCTATATGGCCGTGGGTTGCATCTGGCTGGTATCAGAGCTACCGCCATGCTGTATATACGGGGCCCAGCTGTGCTCAGATCGACATATATCGACTCAAGAACATCGCCTGTAGGTCCTATATAGCCGTGGGTTGCAGCTGGCTGGTATCATAGCTACCCCCATGCTGTAAATTCGTGGCCCAGCTGTGCTCAGATCGACATATATCGACTCAAGAACATCGCCTGTAGGTCCTATATGGCCGTGGGTTACATCTGGCTGGTATCAGAGCTACCCTCATGCTGTATATACGGCGCCCAGCTGTGCTCAGACCGACATATATCTACTCAAGAAGATCGCCTGTAGGTCCTATATGGCCGTGGGTTGCATCTGGCTGGTATCAGAGCTACCCCCATGCTGTATGTACAGGGCACAGCTGTGCTCAGATCGAAATATATCGACTCAAGAACATCGCCTGTAGGTCCTATTTAGCCGTGGGTTGCAGCTGGCTGGTATCACAGCTACCCCCATGCTGTATATACGTGGCCCAGCTGTGCTCAGATCGACATATATCGACTCAAGAACATCGCCAGTAGGTCCTATATGGCCGTGAGTTGCATCTGCCTGGTATCAGAGCTACCCCCATGCTGTATATACGGCGCCCAGCTGTGCTCAGATCGACATATATCCACTCAAGTACATCGCCTGTAGTTTCTATATGGCCGTGGGTTGCATCTGGCTGGTATCAGAGCTACCTCCATGCTGTATATACGGGGCCCAGCTGTGCTCAGATCGACATATATCGACTCAAGAACATCGCCTGTAGGTCATATATAGCCGTAAGTTGCAGCTGGCTGGTATCACAGCTACCCCCATGCTGTATATACGTGGCCCAGCTGTGCTCAGATCGACATATATCGACTCAAGAACATCGCCTGTAGGTCCTATATGGCCGTGGGTTGCATCTGGCTGGTATCAGAGCTACCCCCATGCTGTATATACGGCGCCTAGCTGTGCTCAGATCGACATATATCCACTCAAGAATATCGCTTGTAGGTCCTATATGGCCGTGGGTTGCATCCGGCTGGTATCAGAGCTAGCGCCATGCTGTATATACGGGGCCCAGCTGTGCTCAGATCGACATATATCCACATCGCCTGTAGGTCCTATATGGCCGTGTGTTGCATCTGACTGGTATCAGAGCCACCTCCATGCTGTATATACGGGGCCCAGCTGTGCTCAGATCGACATATATCGACTCAAGAACATCGCTAGTAGGTCCTATATGGCCGTGGGTTGCATCTGGCTGGTATCAGAGCTACCCCCATGCTGTATATACGGCGCCCAGTTGTGCTCTGAACGACATATATCCACATCGCCTGTAGGTCCTATATGGCCGTGTGTTGCATCTGACTGGTATCAGAGCTACCTCCATGCTGTATATACGGGGCCCAGCTGTGCTCAGATCGACATATATCGACTTAAGAACATCGCCTGTAGGTCCTATATAGCCGTGGGTTGCAGCTGGCTGGTATCACAGCTACACCCATGCCGTATATACGTGGCCCAGCTGTGCTCAGATCGACATATAACGACTCAAGAGCATCGCCTGTAGGTCCTATATGGCCGTGGGTTGCATCTGGCTGGTAACAGAGCTACCCCCATGCTGTATATACGGGGCCCAGCTGTGCTCAGATCGACATATATCGACTCAAGAACATCACTGGTAGGTCCTATATAGCCGTGGGTTGTAGCTGGCTGGTATCACAGCTACCCCCTTGCTGTATATACGTGGCCCAGCTGTGCTGAGATCGACATATATCGACTCAAGAACATCGCCTGTAGGTCCTATATAGCCGTGAATTGCAGCTGGCTAGTATCACAGCTACCCCCATGCTGTATATACGTAGCACAGCTGTGCTCAGATCGACAAATATCGACTCAAGAACATCGCCTGTAGGTCCTATATGGCCGTGGGTTGCATCTGGCTGGTATCAGAGCTGCCCCCATGCTGTATATACGGCGCCTAGCTGTGCTCAGATCGATATATATCCACCCAAGAACATCGCCTGTAGGTCCTATATGGCCGTGGGTTGCATCTGGCTGGTATCAGAGCTACCCCCATGCTGTATATACGGGGCCGAGCTGTGCTCAGATCGACATATATCGACTCAAGAACATCGCCTGTAGGTCCTATATAGCCGTGAGTTGCAGCTGGCTGGTATCACAGTTACCCCCATGCTGTATATACGTGTCCCAGCTGTGCTCAGATCGACATATATCCACTCAAAAACATCGCCTGTAGGTCCTATATGGCCGTGGGTTGCATCTGGCTGGTATCAGAGCTACCCCCATGCTGTATATACGGCGCCCAGCTGTGCTCAGGTCGATATATATCCACTCAAGAACATCGCCTGTAGGTCCTATATGGCCGTGGGTTGCATCTGGCTGGTATCAGAGCTACCCCCATGCTGTATATACGGCGCCCAGCTGTGCTCAGATCGACATATATCCACTCAAGAACATCGCTTGAAGATCCTATATGGCCGCGGGTTGCATCTGGCTGGTTTCAGAGCTACCCCATGCTGTATATTCGGGGCCAAGCTGTGCTCAGATCGACATATATCGACTCAAGAACATCGCCTGTAGGTCCTATATGGCCGTGAATTGCATCTGGCTGGTATCAGAGCTACCCCAATGCTGTATATACGGCGCCCAGGTGTGCTCAGATCGACATATATCCACTCAAGAACATCGCCTGTAGGTCCTATATGGCCGTGGGTTGCATCTGCCTGGTATCAGAGCTACCCCCATGCTGTATATACGGGGCCCAGCTTAGCTCAGATCGACATATATCGACTCAAGAACATCGCCTGTAGGTCCTATATAGCCGTGAATTGCAGCTGGCTGGTATCACAGCTATCCCCATGCTGTATATACGTGGCCCAGCTGTGCTCAGATCGACATATATAGACTCAAGAACATCGCCTGTAGGTCCTATGTAGCCGTGAGTTGCAGCTGCCTGGTATCACAGCTACCCCCATGCTGTATATACGTGGCCCAGCTGTGCTCAGATCGACATATATCGACTCAAGAACATCGCCTGTAGGTCCTATATGGCCGTGGGTTGCATCTGGCTGGTATCAGAGCTACCCCCATGCTGTATATACGGCGCCCAGCTGTGCTCAGATCGACATATATCCACTCAAGAACATCGCCTGTAGGTCCTATATGGCCGTGGGTTGCATCTGGCTGGTATCAGAGCTACCCCCATGCTGTATATACGGGGCCCAGCTGTGCTCAGATCGACATATATCGACTCAAGAACATCGCCTGTAGGTCCTATATAGCCGTGGGTTGCAGCTGGCTGGTATCACAGCTACCCCCATGCTGTAAATACGTGGCCCAGCTGTGCTCAGATCGACATATATCGACTCAAGAACATCGCCTGTAGGTCCTATATGGCCGTGGGTTACATCTGGCTGGTATCAGAGCTACCCCCATGCTGTATATACGGCGCCCAGCTGTGCTCAGACCGACATATATCCACTCAAGAAGATCGCCTGTAGGTCCTATATGGCCGTGGGTTGCATCTGGCTGGTATCAGTGCTACCCCCATGCTGTATGTACAGGGCACAGCTGTGCTCAGATCGACATATATCGACTCAAGAACATCGCCTGTAAGTCCTATATAGCCGTAGGTTGCAGCTGGCTGGTATCACAGCTACCCCCATGCTGTATATACGTGGCCCACCTGTGCTCAGATCGACATATATCGACTCAAGAACATCGTCTGTAGGTCCTATATGGCCGTGGGTTGCATCTGACTGGAGTCAGAGCTATCCCCATGCTGTATATACGGCGCCCAGCTGTGCTCAGATCGACATATATCCACTCAAGAACATCGCCTGTAGGTCCTATATAGCCGTGGGTTGCAGCTGGCTGGTATCACAGCTACCCCCATGCTGTATATACGTGGCCCAGTTGTGCTCAGATCGACATATATCGACTCAAGAACATCGCCTGTAGGTCCTGTATAGCAGTGGGTTGCAGCTGGCTGGTATCACAGCTACCCCCATGCTGTATATACGTGGCCCAGCTGTGCTCAGATCGACATATATCGACTCTAGAACATCGCCTGTAGGTCCTATATAGCCGTGGGTTGCAGCTGGCTGGTATCAGTGCTACCCCCATGCTGTATATACGGCGCCCAGCTGTGCTCAGATCGACATATATCCACTCAAGAACATCGCCCGTAGGTCCTATATGGCCGTGGGTTGCATCTGGCTGGCATCAGAGCTACCGCCATGCTGTATATACGGGGCCCAACTGTGCTCAGATCGACATATATCGACTCAAGAACATCGCCTGTAGGTCCTATATAGCCGTGGGTTGCAGCTGGCTGGTATCACAGCTACCCCCATGCTGTAAATTCGTGGCCCAGCTGTGCTCAGATCGACATATATCGACTCAAGAACATCGCCTGTAGGTCCTATATGGCCGTGGGTTACATCTGGCTGGTATCAGAGCTACCCTCATGCTGTATATACGGTGCCCAGCTGTGCTCAGACCGACATATATCTACTCAAGAAGATCGCCTGTAGGTCCTATATGGCCGTGGGTTGCATCTGGCTGGTATCAGAGCTACCCCTATGCTGTATGTACAGGGCACAACTGTGCTCAGATCGACATATATCGACTCAAGAACATCGCCTGTAGGTCCTATTTAGCCGTGGGTTGCAGCTGGCTGGTATCACAGCTACCCCCATGCTGTATATACGTGGCCCAGCTGTGCTCAGATCGACAAATATCGACTCAAGAACATCGCCTGTAGGTCCTATAAGGCCGTGGGTTGCATCTGGCTGGTATCAGAGCTACCCCCATGCTGTATATACGGCGCCCAGCTGTGCTCAGATCGACATATATCCACTCAAGAACATCGCCTGTAGGTCCTATATGGCCGTGGCTTGCATCTGGCTGGTATCAGAGCTACCCCCATGGTGTATATACAGGGCCCAGCTGTGCTCAGATCGACATATGTCGACTCAAGAACATCGCCTGTAGGTCCTATATAGCCGTGGGTTGCAGCTGGCTGGTATCACAGCTACCCCCATGCTGTATATACGGGGCCCAGCTGTGCTCAGATCGACATATATCGACTCAAGAACATCGCCTGTAGGTCATATATAGCCGTGAGTTGCAGCTGGCTGGTATCACAGCTACCCCCATGCTGTATATACGTGGCCCAGCTGTGCTCAGAGCGACATATATCGACTCGCCTGTAGGTCCTATATGGCCGTGGGTTGCATCTGGCTGGTATCAGAGCTACCCCCATGCTGTATATACGGCGCCCAGCTGTGCTCAGATCGACATATATCCACTCAAGAACATCGCATGTAGGTCCTATATGGCCGTGGGTTGCATCTGGCTGGTTTCAGAGCCACCCCCATGCTGTATATGCGGGGCCCAGCTATGCTCAGATCGACATATATCGACTCAAGAACATCGCCTGTAGGTCTTATATGGCCGTGTGTTGCATCTGGCTGGTATCAGAGCTACCCCCATGCTGTATATACGGCGCCCAGCTGTGCTCAGATCGACATATATCCACTCAAGAACATCGCCTGTAGGTCCTATGTGGCAGTGGGTTGCAGCTGGCTGGTATCACAGCTACCCCCATGCTGTATATACGTGGCCCAGCTGTGCTCAGATCGACATATATCGACTCAAGAACATCGCCTGTAGGTCCTATTTGGCCGTGGGTTGCATCTGGCTGGTATCAGAGCTACCCCCATGCTGTATATACGTGGCCCAGCTGTGCTCAGATCGACATATATCCACTCAAGAACATCGCCTGTAGGTCCTATATGGCCGTGGGTTGCATCTGGCTGATATCAGAGCTACCCCCATGCTGTATATATGGGGCCCAGCTATGCTCAGATCGACATATATCCACTCAAGAACATCGCCTGTAGGTCCTATATGGCCGTGGGTTGCATCTGGCTGGTATCAGAGCTACCCCCATCCTGTATATACGACGCCCAGCTGTGCTCAGATCGACATATGTCCACTCAAGAACATCGCCTGTAGGTCCTATATAGCCGTGGGTTGCAGCTGGCTGGTATCACAGCTACCATCATGCTGTATATACGTGGCCCAGCTATGCTCAGATCGAAATATATTGACTCAAGAACATCGCCTGTAGGTCCTATATAGCCGTGGGTTGCAACTGGCTGGTATCACAGCTACCCCCATGCTGTATATACGTGGCCCAGCTGTGCTCAGATCGACATATATCGACTCAAGAACATCGCCTGTAGGTCCTATATGGCCGTGGGTTGAATCTGGCTGGTATCATAGCTACCCCCATGCTGTATATACGGCGCCCAGCTGTGCTCAGATCGACATATATCGACTCAAGAACATCGCCTGTAGGTCCTATATGGCCGTGGGTTGCATCTGGCTGGTATCAGAGCTACCCCCATCCTATATATACGGCGCCCAGCTGTGCTCAGATCGACATATGTCCACTCAAGAACATCGCCTGTAGGTCCTATATGGCCGTGGGTTGCATCTGGCTGGTATCAGAGCTACCCCCATGCTGTATATACGGTGCCCAGCTGTGCTCAGATCGACATATATCGACTCAAGAACATCGCCTGTAGGTCCTATATGGCCGTGGGTTGAATCTGGCTGGTATCATAGCTACCCCCATGCTGTATATACGGCGCCCAGCTGTGCTCAGATCGACATATATCCACTCAAGAACATCGCCTGTAGGTCCTATATGGCCGTGGGTTGCATCTGGCTGGTATCAGAGCTACCTCCATGCTGTATATACGTGGCCCAGCTGTGCTCAGATCGACATATATCGACTCAAGAACATCGCCTTTAGGTCCTATATAGCCGTGGGTTGCAGCTGGCTGGTATCACAGCTACCCCCATGCTGTATATACGTGGCCCAGCTGTGCTCAGATCGACAGATATCGAATCAAGAACATCGCCTGTAGGTCCTACATGGCCGTGGGTTGCATCTGGCTGGTATCAGAGCTACCCCCATGCTGTATATACGGGGCCCAGCTGTGCTCAGATCGACATATATCGTCTCAAGAACATCGCCTGTAGGTCCTATATGGCCGTGGGTTGCATCTGGCTGGTATCAGAGCTACCCCCATCCTGTATATACGGCGCCCAGCTGTGCTCAGATCGACATATGTCCACTCAAGAACATCGCCTGTAGGTCCTATATAGCCGTGGGTTGCAGCTGGCTGGTATCACAGCTACCATCATGCTGTATATACGTGGCCCAGCTGTGCTCAGATCCAAATATATTGACTCAAGAACATCGCCTGTAGGTCCTATATAGCCGTGGGTTGCAACTGGCTGGTATCACAGCTACCCCCATGCTGTATATACGTGGCCCAGCTGTGCTCAGATCGACATATATCGACTCAAGAACATCGCCTGTAGGTCCTATATGGCCGTGGGTTGAATCTGGCTGGTATCATAGCTACCCCCATGCTGTATATACGGCGCCCAGCTGTGCTCAGATCGACATATATCGACTCAAGAACATCGCCTATAGGTCCTATATGGCCGTGGGTTGCATCTGGCTGGTATCAGAGCTACCCCCATCCTGTATATACGGCGCCCAGCTGTGCTCAGATCGACATATGTCCACTCAAGAACATCGCCTGTAGGTCCTATATGGCCGTGGGTTGCATCTGGCTGGTATCAGAGCTACCCCCATGCTGTATATACGGGGCCCAGCTGTGCTCAGATCGACATATATCGACTCAAGAACATCGCCTGTAGGTCCTATATAGCCGTGAATTGCAGCTGGCTGGTATTACAGCTACCCCCATGCTGTATATACGTGGCCCAGCTGTGCTCAGATCGACATATATCGACTCAAGAACATCGCCTGTAGGTCCTATATAGCCGTGGGTTGCAGCTGGCTGGTATCACAGCTACCCCCATGCTGTATAAACGTGGCCCAGCTGTGCTCAGATCGACATATATCCACTCAAGAACATCGCCTGTAGGTCCTATATGGCCGTGGGTTGCATCTGGCTGGTATCAGAGCTACCCCTATACTGTATAAACGGGGCCCAGCTGTGCTCAGATCGACATATATCGAATCAGGAACATCGCCTGTAGGTCCTATATAGCCGTGGGTTGCAGCTGGCTGGTATCACAGCTACCCCCATGCTGTATATACGTGGCCCAGCTGTGCTCAGATCGACATATAGTACAAGTACATCGCCTGTAGGTCCTATATGGCCGTGGGTTGCATCTGGCTGGTATCAGAGCTACCCCCATGCTGTATATACGGCGCCCAGCTGTGCTCAGATCGACATATATCGACTCAAGAATATCGCCTGTAGGTCCTATATGGCCGTGGGTTGCATCTGGCTGGTATCAGAGCTACCCCCATGCTGTATATACGGCGCCCAGCTGTGCTCAGATCGACATATGTCCACTCAAGAACATCGCCTGTAGGTCCTATATGGCCGTGGGTTGCATCTGGCTGGTATCAGAGCTACCCCCATGCTATATATACGGGGCCCAGCTGTGCTCAGATCGACATATATCGACTCAAGAACATCGCCTGTAGGTCCTATATAGCCGTGGGTTGCAGCTGGCTAGTATCACAGCTACCCCCATGCTGTATATACGTGGCCCAGCTGTGCTCAGATCGACATATATCGACTCAAGAACATCGCCTGTAGGTCCTATATGGCCGTGGGTTGCATCTGGCTGGTATCAGAGCTACCCCCATGCTGTATATACGGGGCCCAGCTGTGCTCAGATCGACATATATCGACTCAAGAACATCGCCTGTAGGTCCTATATAGCCGTGGGTTGCGGCTGGCTGGTATCACAGCTACCCCATGCTGTATATACGTGGCCCAGCTGTGCTCAGATCGACATATATCGACTCAAGAACATCGCCTGTAATTCCTATATGGCCGTGGGTTGCATCTGGCTGGTATCAGAGCTACCCCCATGCTGTATATACGGCGCCCAGCTGTGCTCAGATCGACATATATCCACTCAAGAACATCGTCTGAAGATCCTATATGGCCGCGGGTTGCATCTGGCTGGTATCAGAGCTACCCCATGCTGTATATACGGGACCCAGCTGTGCTCAGATCGAAATATATCGACTTAACAACATCGCCTGTAGGTCCTATATGGCCGTGGGTTGCATCTGGCTGGTATCAGAGCTACCCCCATGCTGTATATACGGGGCACAGCTGTGCTCAGATCGACATATATCGACTAAAGAACATCGCCTGTAGGTCCTATATAGCCGTGAATTGCAGCTGGCTGGTATCACAGCTACCCCCATGCTGTATATACGTGGCCCAGCTGTGCTCAGATCGACATATATAGACTCAAGAACATCGCCTGTAGGTCCTATGTAGCCGTGGGTTGCAGCTGGCTGGTATCACAGCTACCCCCATGCTGTATATACGTGGCCCAGCTGTGCTCAGATCGACATATATCGACTCAAGAACATCGCCTGTAGGTCCTATATGGCCGTGGGTTGCATCTGGCTGGTATCAGAGCTACCCCCATGCTGTATATACGGCGCCCAGCTGTGCTCAGATCGACATATATCCACTCAAGAACATCGCCTGTAGGTCCTATATGACCGTGGGTTGCATTTGGCTGGTATCAGAGCTACCCCCATGCTGTATATACGGGGCCCAGCTGTGCTCAGATCGACATATATCGACTCAAGAACATCGCCTGCAGGTCCTATATAGCCGTGGGTTGCAGCTGGCTGGTATCACAGCTACCCCCATGCTGTAAATACGTGGCCCAGCTGTGCTGAGATCGACATCTATCGACTTAAGAACATCGACTGTAGGTCCTATATGGCCGTGGGTTACATCTGGCTGGTATCAGAGCTACCCCCATGCTGTATATACGGCGCCCAGCTGTGCTTAGACCGACATATATCCACTCAATAAGATCGCCTGTAGGTCCTATATGGCCGTGGGTTGCATCTGGCTGGTATCAGAGCTACCCCCATGCTGTATGTACAGGGCACAGCTGTGCTCAGATCGACATATATCGACTCAAGAACATCGCCTGTAGGTCCTATATAGCCGTGGGTTGCAGCTGGCTGGTATCACAGCTACCCCCATGCTGTATATACGTGGCCCAGCTGTGCTCAGATCGACATATATCCACTCAAGAACATCGCCTGTAGGTCCTATATGGCCGTGGGTTGCATCTGGCTGGTATCAGAGCTACCCCCATACTGTATAAACGGGGCCCAGCTGTGCTCAGATCTACATATATCGACTCAAGAACATCGTCTGTAGGTCCTATATGGCCGTGGGTTGCCTCTGACTGGTGTCAGAGCTACCCCCATGCTGTATATACGGCGCCCAGCTGTGCTCAGATCGACATATATCCACTCAAGAACATCGCCTGTAGGTCCTATATAGCCGTGGGTTGCAGCTGGCTGGTATCACAGCTACCCCCATGCTGTATATACGTGGCCCAGTTGTGCTCAGATCGACATATATCGACTCAAGAACATCGCCTGTAGGTCCTGTATAGCAGTGGGTTGCAGCTGGCTGGAAACACAGCTACCCCCATGCTGTATATACGTGGCCCAGCTGTGCTCAGATCGACATATATCGACTCAAGAACATCGCCTGTAGGTCCTATATAGCCGTGGGTTGCAGCTGGCTGGTATCAGTGCTACCACCATGCTGTATATAGGGCGCCCAGCTGTGCTCAGATCGACATATATCCACTCAAGAACATCGCCCGTACTTCCTATATGGCCGTGGGTTGCATCTGGCTGGTATCTGAGCTACCGCCATGCTGTATATACGGGGCCCAGCTGTCCTCAGATCGACATATATCGACTCAAGAACATCGCCTGTAGGTCGTATATAGCCGTGGGTTGCAGCTGGCTGGTATCACAGCTACCCCCATGCTGTAAATTCGTGGCCCAGCTGTGCTCAGATCGACATATATCGACTCAAGAACATCGCCTGTAGGTCCTATATGGCCGTGGGTTACATCTGGCTGGTATCAGAGCTACCCTCATGCTGTATATACGGCGCCCAGCTGTGCTCAGATCGACATATATAGACTCAAGAACATCGCCTGTAGGTCCTATGTAGCCGTGGGTTGCAGCTGGCTGGTATCACAGCTACCCCCATGCTGTATATACGTGGCCCAGCTGTGCTCAGATCGACATATATCGACTCAAGAACATCGCCTGTAGGTCCTATATGGCCGTGGGTTGCATCTGGCTGGTATCAGAGCTACCCCCATGCTGTATATACGGCGCCCAGCTGTGCTCAGATCGACATATATCCACTCAAGTACATCGCCTGTAGGTCCTATATGACCGTGGCTTGCATCTGGCTGGTATCAGAGCTACCCCCATGCTGTATATACGGGGCCCAGCTGTGCTCAGATCAACATATATCGACTTAAGAACATCGCCTGTAGGTCCTATTTAGCCGTGGGTTGCAGCTGGCTGGTATCACAGCTACCCCCATGCTGTAAATACGTGGCCCAGCTGTGCTCAGATCGACATATATCGACCCAAGAACATCGCCTGTAGGTCCTATATGGCCGTGGGTTACATCTGGCTGGTATCAGAGCTACCCTCATGCTGTATATACGGCACCCAGCTGTGTTCAGACCGACATATATCCACTCAAGAAGATCGCCTGTAGGTCCTATATGGCTGTGGGTTGCATCTGGATGGTATCAGAGCTACCCCCATGATGTATGTACAGGGCACAGCTGTGCTCAGATCGACATATATCGACTCAAGAACATCGCCTGTAGGGCCTATATAGCCGTGGGTTGCAGCTGGCTGGTATCATAGCTACCCCCATGCTGTATATACGTGGCCCAGCTGTGCTCAGATCGACATATATCCACTCAAGAACATCGCCTGTAGGTCCTATATGGCCGTGGGTTGCACCTGGCTGGTATCAGAGCTACCCCCGTACTGTATAAACGGGGCCCAGCTGTGCTCAGATCGACATATATCGACTCAAGAACATCGCCTGTAAGTCCTATATAGCCGTAGGTTGCAGCTGGCTGGTATCACAGCTACCCCCATGCTGTATATACGTGGCCCAACTGTGCTCAGATCGACATATATCGACTCAAGAACATCGTCTGTAGGTCCTATATGGCCGTGGGTTGCATCTGACTGGTGTCAGAGCTACCCCCATGCTGTATATACGGCGCCCAGCTGTGCTCAGATCGACATATATCCACTCAAGAACATCGCCTGTAGGTCCTATATAGCCGTGGGTTGCAGCTGGCTGGTATCACAGCTACCCCCATGCTGTATATACGTGGCTCAGTTGTGCTCAGATCGACATATATCGACTCAAGAACATCGCCTGTAGGTCCTGTATAGCAGTGGGTTGCAGCTGGCTGGTATCACAGCTACCCCCATGCTTTATATACGTGGCCCAGCTGTGCTCAGATCGACATATATCGACTCAAGAACATCGCCTGTAGGTCCTATATAGCCGTGGGTTGCAGCTGGCTGGTATCAGTGCTACCCCCATGCTGTATATACGGCGCCCAGCTGTGCTCAAATCGACATATATCCACTCAAGTACATCGCCCGTACTTCCTATATGGCCGTGGGTTGCATCTGGCTGGTATCAGAGCTACCGCCATGCTGTATATACGGGGCCCAGCTGTGCTCAGATCGACATATATCGACTCAAGAACATCGTCTGTAGGTCCTATATGGCCGTGGGTTACATCTGGCTGGTATCAGAGCTACCCTCATGCTGTCTATACGGCACCCAGCTGTGCTCAGACCAACATATATCCACTCAAGAAGATCGCCTGTAGGTCCTATATGGCCGTGGGTTGCATCTGGCTGGTATCAGAGCTACCCCCATGCTGTATGTACAGGGCACAGCTGTGCTCAGATCGACATATATCGACTCAAGAACATCGCCTGTAGGTCCTATATAGCCGTGGGTTGCAGCTGGCTGGTATCACAGCTACCCCCATGCTGTATATACGTGGCCCAGCTGTGCTCAGATCGACATATATCCACTCAAGAACATCGCCTGTAGGTCCTATATGGCCGTGGGTTGCACCTGGCTGGTATCAGAGCTACCCCCGTACTGTATAAACGGGGCCCAGCTGTGCTCAGATCGACATATATCGACTCAAGAACATCGCCTGTATGTCCTATATAGCCGTAGGTTGCAGCTGGCTGGTATCACAGCTACCCCCATGCTGTATATACGTGGCCCAACTGTGCTCAGATCGACATATATCGACTCAAGAACATCGTCTGTAGGTCCTATATGGCCGTGGGTTGCATCTGACTGGTGTCAGAGCTACCCCCATGCTGTATATACGGCGCCCAGCTGTGCGCAGATCGACATATATCCACTCAAGAACATCGCCTGTAGGTCCTATATAGCCGTGGGTTGCAGCTGGCTGGTATCACAGCTACCCCCATGCTGTATATACGTGGCCCAGTTGTGCTCAGATCGACATATATCGACTCAAGAACATCGCCTGTAGGTCCTGTATAGCAGTGGGTTGCAGCTGGCTGGTATCACAGCTACCCCCATGCTGTATATACGTGGCCCAACTGTGCTCAGATCGACATATATCGACTCAAGAACATCGCCTGTAGGTCCTATATAGCCGTGGGTTGCAGCTGGCTGGTATCAGTGCTACCCCCATGCTGTATATACGGCGCCCAGCTGTGCTCAAATCGACATATATCCACTCAAGAACATCGCCCGTACTTCCTATATGGCCGTGGGTTGCATCTGGCTGGTATCAGAGCTACTGCCATGCTGTATATACGGGGCCCAGCTGTGCTCAGATCGACATATATCGACTCAAGAACATCGCCTGTAGGTCCTATATAGCCGTGGGTTGCAGCTGGCTGGTATCACAGCTACCCCATGCTGTAAATTCGTGGCCCAGCTGTGCTCAGATCGACATATATCGACTCCAGAACATCGCCTGTAGGTCCTATATGGCCGTGGGTTACATCTGGCTGGTATCAGAGCTACCCTCATGCTGTATATACGGCGCCCAGCTGTGCTCAGACCGACATATATCTACTCAAGAAGATCGCCTGTAGGTCCTATATGGCCGTGGGTTGCATCTGGCTGGTATCAGAGCTACCCCCATGCTGTATGTACAGGGCACAGCTGTGCACAGATCGAAATATATCGACTCAAGAACATCGCCTGTAGGTCCTATTTAGCCGTGGGTTGCAGCTGGCTGGTATCACAGCTACCCCCATGCTGTATATACGTGGCCCAGCTGTGCTCAGATCGACATATATCGACTCAAGAACATCGCCAGTAGGTCCTATATGGCCGTGAGTTGCATCTGCCTGGTATCAGAGCTACCCCCATGCTGTATATACGGCGCCCAGCTGTGCTCAGATCGACATATATCGACTCAAGAACATCGTCTGTAGGTCATATATAGCCGTAAGTTGCAGCTGGCTGGTATCACAGCTACCCCCATGCTGTATATACGTGGCCCAGCTGTGCTCAGATCGACATATATCGACTCAAGAACATCGCCTGTAGGTCCTATATGGCCGTGGGTTGCATCTGGCTGGTATCAGAGCTACCCCCATGCTGTATATACGGCGCCTAGCTGTGCTCAGATCGACATATATCCACTCAAGAATATCGCCTGTAGGTCCTATATGGCCGTGGGTTGCATCCGGCTGGTATCAGAGCTACCGCCATGCTGTATATACGGGGCCCAGCTGTGCTCAGATCGACATATATCCACATCGCCTGTAGGTCCTATATGGCCGTGTGTTGCATCTGACTGGTATCAGAGCTACCACCATGCTGTATATACGGGGCCCAGCTGTGCTCAGATCGACATATATCGACTCAAGAACATCGCCAGTAGGTCCTATATGGCCGTGGGTTGCATCTGGCTGGTATCAGAGCTACCCCCATGCTGTATATACGGCGCCCAGTTGTGCTCTGAACGACATATATCAACATCGCCTGTAGGTCCTATATGGCCGTGTGTTGCATCTGACTGGTATCAGAGCTACCTCCATGCTGTATATACGGGGCCCAGCTGTGCTCAGATCGACATATATCGACTTAAGAACATCGCCTGTAGGTCCTATATAGCCGTGGGTTGCAGCTGGCTGGTATCACAGCTACACCCATGCCGTATATACGTAGCCCAGCTGTGCTCAGATCGACATATAACGACTCAAGAGCATCGCCTGTAGGTCCTATATGGCCGTGGGTTGCATCTGGCTGGTAACAGAGCTACCCCCATGCTGTATATACGGGGCCCAGCTGTGCTCAGATCGACATATATCGACTCAAGAACATCACTGGTAGGTCCTATATAGCCGTGGGTTGTAGCTGGCTGGTATCACAGCTACCCCCTTGCTGTATATACGTGGCCCAGCTGTGCTGAGATCGACATATATCGACTCAAGAACATCGCCTGTAGGTCCTATATAGCCGTGAATTGCAGCTAGCTGGTATCACAGCTACCCCCATGCTGTATATACGTGGCACAGCTGTGCTCAGATCGACAAATATCGACTCAAGAACATCGCCTGTAGGTCCTATATGGCCGTGGGTTGCATCTGGCTGGTATCAGAGCTGCCCCCATGCTGTATATACGGCGCCTAGCTGTGCTCAGATCGACATATATCCACCCAAGAACATCGCCTGTAGGTCCTATATGGCCGTGGGTTGCATCTGGCTGGTATCAGAGCTACCCCCATGCTGTATATACGGGACCGAGCTGTGCTCAGATCGACATATATCGACTCAAGAACATCGCCTGTAGGTCCTATATAGCCGTGAGTTGCAGCTGGCTGGTATCACAGTTACCCCCATGCTGTATATACGTGTCCCAGCTGTGCTCAGATCGACATATATCGACTCAAGAACATCGCCTGTAGGTCCTATATGACCATGGGTTGCATCTGGCTGGTATCATAGCTACCCCCATGCTGTATATACGGCGCCCAGCTGTGCTCAGATCGACATATATCCACTCAAAAACATCGCCTGTAGGTCCTATATGGCCGTGGGTTGCATCTGGCTGGTATCAGAGCTACCCCCATGCTGTATATACGGCGCCCAGCTGTGCTCAGATCGACATATATCCACTCAAGAACATCGCATGTATGTCCTATATGGCCGTGGGTTGCAGCTGGCTGGTATCACAGCTGCCCCCATGCTGTATATAAGTGGCCCAGCTGTGCTCAGATCGACATATGTCGACTCAAGAACATCGCCTGTAGGTCCTATATGGCCGTGGGATGCATCTGGTTGGTATCAGAGCTACCCCCATGCTGTATATACGTGGCCCAGCTGTGCTCAGTTCGACATATGTCGACTCAAGAACATCGCCTGTAGGTTCTATATGGCCGTGGGTTGCATCTGGCTGGTATTAGAGCTACCCCCATGCTGTATATACGGCGCCTAGCTGTGCTCAGATCGACATATATCCACTCAAGAACATCGCCTGTAGGTCCTATATGGCCGTGAATTGCATCTGGCTGGTATCAGAGCTACCCCAATGCTGTATATACGGCGCCCAGGTGTGCTCAGATCGACATATATCCACTCAAGAACATCGCCTGTAGGTCCTATATGGCCGTGGGTTGCATCTGCCTGGTATCAGAGCTACCCCCATGCTGTATATACGGGGCCCAGCTTAGCTCAGATCGACATATATCGACTCAAGAACATCGCCTGTAGGTCCTATATAGCCGTGAATTGCAGCTGGCTGGTATCACAGCTATCCCCATGCTGTATATACGTGGCCCAGCTGTGCTCAGATCGACATATATAGACTCAAGAACATCGCCTGTAGGTCCTATGTAGCCGTGAGTTGCAGCTGCCTGGTATCACAGCTACCCCCATGCTGTATATACGTGGCCCAGCTGTGCTCAGATCGACATATATCGACTCAAGAGCATCGCCTGTAGGTCCTATATGGCCGTGGGTTGCATCTGGCTGGTTGATACCAGCCAGTATATACAGCATGGGGGTAGCTCTGATGAGCTACCCCCATGCTGTATATACGGCGCCCAGCTGTGCTCAGATCGACATATATCCACTCAAGAACATCGCCTGTAGGTCCTATATGGCCGTGGGTTGCATCTGGCTGGTATCAGAGCTACCCCCATGCTGTATATACGGGGCCCAGCTGTGCTCAGATCGACATATATCGACTCAAGAACATCGCCTGTAGGTCCTATATAGCCGTGGCTTGCAGCTGGCTGGTATCACAGCTACCCCCATGCTGTAAATACGTGGCCCAGCTGTGCTCAGATCGACATATATCGACTCAAGAACATCGCCTATAGGTCCTATATGGCCGTGGGTTACATCTGGCTGGTATCAGAGCTACCCCCATGCTGTATATACGGCGCCCAGCTGTGCTCAGACCGACATATATCCACTCAAGAAGATCGCCTGTAGGTCCTATATGGCCGTGGGTTGCATCTGGCTGGTATCAGAGCTACCACCATGCTGTATGTACAGGGCACAGCTGTGCTCAGATCGACATATATCGACTCAAGAACATCGCCTGTAAGTCCTATATAGCCGTAGGTTGCAGCTGGCTGGTATCACAGCTACCCCCATGCTGTATATACGTGGCCCAGCTGTGCTCAGATCGACATATATCGACTCAAGAACATCGTCTGTAGGTCCTATATGGCCGTGGGTTGCATCTGACTGGAGTCAGAGCTATCCCCATGCTGTATCTACGGCGCCCAGCTGTGCTCAGATCGACATATATCCACTCAAGAACATCGCCTGTAGGTCCTATATAGCCGTGGGTTGCAGCTGGCTGGTATCACAGCTACCCCCATGCTGTATATACGTGGCCCAGTTGTGCTCAGATCGACATATATCGACTCAAGAACATCGCCTGTAGGTCCTGTATTGCAGTGGGTTGCAGCTGGCTGGTATCACAGCTACCCCCATGCTGTATATACGTGGCCCATGCTGTATATACGGCGCCCAGCTGTGCTCAGATCGACATATGTCCACTCAAGAACATCGCCTGTAGGTCCTATATGGCCGTGGGTTGCATCTGGCTGGTATCAGAGCTACCTCCATGCTATATATACGGGGCCCAGCTGTGCTCAGATCGACATATATCGACTCAAGAACATCGCCTGTAGGTCCTATATAGCCGTGGGTTGCATCTGGCTGGTATGAGAGCTACCCCCATGCTGTATATGTGGCGCCCAGCTGTGCTCAGATCGACATATATCCACTCAAGAACATCGCCTGTAGGTCCTATATGGCCGTGGGTTGCATCTGGCTGGTATCAGAGCTACACCCATGCTGTATATACGGGGCCCAGCTGTGCTCAGATCGACATATGTCCACTCAAGAACATCGCCTGTAGGTCCTATATGGCCGTGGGTTGCATCTAGCTGGTATCAGAGCTACCCCCATGCTGTATATACGGGGCCCAGCTGTGCTCAGATCGATATATATATATATATATATATATATATATATATATATATATATATATATATATATCGACTCAAAAACATCGCCTGTAGGTCCTATATAGCCGTAAGTTGCAGCTGGCTGTTATCACAGCTACCCCCATGCTGTATATACGTGGCCCAGCTGTGCTCAGATCGACATATATCGACTCAAGAACATCGCATGTAGGTCCTATATGGCCGTGGGTTGCATCTGGCTGGTATGAGAGCTACCCCCCATGCTGTATATGTGGCGCCCAGCTGTGCTCAGATCGACATATATCCACTCAAGAACATCGCCTGTAGGTCCTATATACCCGTGGGTTGCATCTGGCTGGTATCAGAGCTACACCCATGCTGTATATACGGGGCCCAGCTGTGCTCAGATCGACATATGTCCACTCAAGAACATCGCCTGTAGGTCCTATATGGCCGTGGGTTGCATCTAGCTGGTATCAGAGCTACCCCCATGCTGTATATACGTGGCCCAGCTGTGCTCAGATCGACATATATCGACTCAAGAACATCGCCTGTAGGTCCTATATGGCCGTGGGTTGCATCTGGCTGGTATCAGAGCTACCCCATGCTGTATATGCGGCGCCCAGCTGTGCTCAGATCGACATATATCCACTCAAGAACATCGCCTGTAGGTCCTATATGGCCGTGGGTTGCATCTGGCTTGTATCAGAGCTACCCCCATGCTGTATATACGGGGCCCAGCTGTGCTCAGATCGACATATATCGTCTCAAGAACATCGCCTGTAGGTCTTATATAGCCGTGGGTTGCAGCTGACTGGTATCACAGCTACCCCCATGCTGTATATACGTGGCCCAGCTGTGCTCAGATCGACATATATCGACTCAACAACATCGCCTGTAGGTCCGTATATACGGTGCCCAGCTGTGCTCAGATCGACATATGTCCACTCAAGAACATCGCCTGTAGGTCCTATATGGCCGTGGGTTGCATCTGGCTGGTATCAGAGCTACCCCCATGCTGTATATACGGGGCCCAGCTGTGCTCAGATCGATATATATATATATATATATATATATATATATATATATATATCGTCTCAAGAACATTGCCTGTAGGTCCTATATAGCCGTGGGTTGCAGCTGACTGGTATCACAGCTACCTCCATGCTGTATATACGTGGCCCAGCTGTGCTCAGATCGACATATATCGACTCAAGTACATCGCCTGTAGGTCCTATATGGCCGTGGGTTGCATCTGGCTGGTATCAGAGCTACACCCATGCTGTATATACGGGGCCCAGCTGTGCTCAGATCGACATATGTCCACTCAAGAACATCGGCTGTAGGTCCTATATGGCCGTGGGTTGCATCTAGCTGGTATCAGAGCTACCCCCATGCTGTATATACGGGGCCCAGCTGTCCTCAGATCGATATATATATATATATATATATATATATATATATATATATATATATATCGACTCAAAAACATCGCCTGTAGGTCCTATATAGCCGTAAGTTGCAGCTGGCTGGTATCACAGCTACCCCCATGCTGTATATACGTGGCCCAGCTGTGCTCAGATCGACATATATCGACTCAAGAACATCGCCTGTAGGTCCGTATATACGGTGCCCAGCTGTGCTCAGATCGACATATATCCACTCAAGAACATCGACTGTAGGTCCTATATGGCCGTGGGTTGCATCTGGCTGGTATCAGAGCTACCCCCATGCTGTATATACGGGGCCCAGCTGCGCTCAGATCGACATATATCCACTCAAGAACATCGCCTGTAGGTCCTATATGGCCGTGGGTTGCATCTGGCTGGTATCAGAGCTACCCCCATGCTGTATATACGGCGCCCAGCTGTTCTCAGATCGACACATATCCACTCAAGAATATCGAATGCAGGTCCTATATGGCCGTGGGTTGCATCTGGCTGGTATCAGAGCTACCCCCATGCTGTATATACGGGGCCCAGCTGTGCTCAGATCGACATATATCGACTCAAGAACATCGCCTGTGGGTAGTATATAGCCGTGGGTTGCAGCTGGCTGGTGTCACAGCTACCCCCATGCTGTATATACGTGGCCCAGCTGTGCTCAGATCGACATATATCGACTCAAGAACATCGCCTGTATGTCCTAAATGGCCGTGGGTTGCATCTGGCTGGTAACAGAGCTATCCCCATGCTGTATATACGGCGCCCAGTTGTGCACAGATCGACATATATCCACTCAAAAAAAAAAAACGTCAAAAACGTGAAAAATGTCGAAAAAACGTCAAAAACGTGTAAAATTTCGAAAAAAACGTCAAAAATGTGAAAAATGTCGAAAATGTGAAAAATGTCGAAAAAACGTCAAAAACGTGAAAAATGACAAAAAAACGTCGAAAACGTGAAAAATGTCAAAAATGTCGAAAAAACGTCAAAAACGTGAAAAATTTCGAAAAAACGTCAAAAACGTGAAAAATGTCGAAAAACGTGAAAAATGTCAAAAAACGTGAAAAATGTCAAAAATGTCAAAAATGTCAAAAATGTCAAAAATGTCAAAAATGTCAAAAATGTCAAAAATGTCAAAAATTTCAAAAATGTCAAAAATGTCAAAAATGTCAAAAATGTCAAAAATGTCAAAAATGTCAAAAATGTCGAAAATGTCGAAAAAACGTCAAAAACGTGAAAAATGTCGAAAAAACGTCAAAAACGTGATAAATGTCAAAAATGTGAAAAATGTCGAAAAATCGTCAAAAACGTGAAAAATGTCAAAAATGTAAAAAATGTCAAAAAAAAACGTGAAGCGTGAAAAATGTCAAAAAAACGTCAAAATGGTGAAAAATTTCGAAAAAACGTCAAAAACGTGAAAAATGTCGAAAAAACGTCAAAAACGTGAAAAATGTCGAAAAAACGTGAAAAACGTGAAAAATGTCGAAAAAACGTCAAAAACGTGAAAAATGTCGAAAAAACGTCAAAAACATGAAAAATGTCGAAAAACGTCAAAAACGTGAAAAATGTCAAAAATGTCAAAAATGTCGAAAAAACGTCAAAAACGTGAAAAATGTCGAAATAACGTCAAAAACGTGAAAAATTTCGAAAAAACGTCAAAAACGTGAAAAATGTCAAAAAACGTGAAAAATGTCAAAAAACGTCAAAATTGTGAAAAATGTTTTAAAAAACGTCAAAAACGTGGAAAATGTCAAAAAACGTGAAAAATGTCAAAAACGTCAAAAACGTGAAAAATGTCGAAAAAACGTCAAAAACGTGAAAAATGTCGAAAAAACGTCAAAAACGTAAAAAATTTCGAAAAAAACGTCAAAAACGTGAAAAATGTCAAAATGTGAAAAAAACGTCAAAAACGTGAAAAATGTCGAAAAAACGTCAAAAACCGGTTAGTGAAAAATGTCGAAAAAACGTGAAAAACGTGAAAAATGTCGAAAAAAACCGTCAAAAACGTGAAATTGTTAAAAAAACGTCAAAAGTGTGAAAAATTTCGAAAAAACTTCAAAAACGTGAAAATGTCAAACAAAAACGTCAAAAACGTGAAAAATGTCGAAAAAAAACGTCAAAAACGTGGAAAATGTCAAACGAAAACGTCAAAAACGTGAAAAATGTCGAAAAAAACGTCAAAAACGTGAAAAATTTCGAAAAAAACGTCAAAAAACGTGAAAAATGTCAAAAATGTCAAAAATGTCAAAATGTCAAAAATGTCAAAAATGTCAAAAATGTCAAAAATGTCAAAAATGTCAAAAATGTCAAAAATGTCGAAAAAAACGTCAAATCGTGAAAAATGTGAAAAATGTCGAAAAACGTGAAAAACGTGAAAAACGTGAAAAATGTAAAAAAAAAGTCAAATCGTGAAAAACGTGAAAAAGGTGAAAAATGTCGAAAAAACGTTAAAAACGTGAAAACTGTCAAAAAAAAACGTCAAACACGTGAAAAATGTGAAAAATGTCGAAAAACCGTCAAAAACGTGAAAATGTCAAAAGAACGTAAAAACGTGATTAATGTCGAAAAAACGTCAAAAACGTGAAAATGTCAAAAATGTGAAAAATGTCGAAAAAACGTCAAACGTGAAAAATGTCAAAAAAGCGTCAAAAACGTGAAAAAATGTGAAAAATGACAAAAAAAACATCAAAACGTGTAAAATGTCAAAAAAAAAACGTCAAAAACGTGAAAAATGTGAAAAATGTCGAAAAAAACGTCAAAAACGTGAAAAATTTCAAAAAAAACGTCAAAAAAGTGAAAAATGTCGAAAAAACGTCAAAAACGTGAAAAATTTCGAAAAAACGTCAAAAACGTGAAAAATGTCAAAAAAACGTGAAAACGTGAAAAATGTTTTAAAAAACGTCAAAAACGTGGAAAATGTCAAATACAAACGTCAAAAACGTGAAAAATGTCAAACAAAATCGTCAAAAACGTGAAGAATGTCAAAAAAAACGTCAAAAACGTGAAAAATGTCGAAAAAACGTCAAAAACGTGTAAAATTTCGAAAAAAACGTCAAAAAGTGTGAAAAAATGTCGAAAATGTGAAAAATGTCGAAAAAACGTCAAAAACGTGAAAAATGACAAAAAAACGTCAAAAACGTGAAAAATGTCAAAATGTCAAAAATGTCGAAAAAACGTCAAAAACGTGAAAAATTTCGAAAAAAACGTCAAAAACGTGAAAAATGTCAAAAATGTGAAAAATGTCAAAAAAAAAAACATCAACAGCGTGAAAAATGTCAAAAAAAACGTCAAAATGGTGAAAAATGTCAAAAAACGTCAAAAACGTGAAAAATGTCGAAAAAAACGTCAAAAACGTGAAAAATGTCAAAAGAACGTCAAAAACGTGAAAAATGTCGAAAAAACGTCAAAAACGTGAAATATGTCAAAAAAGCGTAAAAAACGTGAAAAAGGTGAAAAATGTCGAAAAAACGTTAAAAACGTGAAAACTGTCAAAAAAAACGTCAAACACGTGAAAAATGTGAAAAATGTCGAAAAAACCGTCAAAAACGTGAAAATG